>JAOXYF010000018.1:11042028-11054783 GCA_028565775.1 Sternarchorhynchus goeldii | reverse complement strand
CACTCACACACACACACACACACACACACACACACACACACACACACACACACACACACACACACACACAAACACAGGTTCAATACAATCCAAATTAAAAATACAAATTATACATCCCATAAGTAAAAGACATCTGTGAAAATTCTGTATGTGTGTGTGTGTGTGTGAGAGAGAGAGAGTGAGTGTGTGTGTGTATGTGTGTTTGTGTAGCAAAGGCAAATACTCATCAGGCTTTTAGTTGTTTTTTCTGCATAGTGAGTCTTCTGGCCCCATGTTTCTAATGTTGTGTAATAAGATCAAGGTAATCAAGAATGAACTTCAGTTGTGCATCCAAATGCTGCAACATTTTGAAGGCTTATGAGAAAAAGCTAGTTCCCACTATTATGAAAGTTCCCACTATAATGAAATATTATATTTTTCTCCTGTTCTTCATCAAATCTCCCTCTCCTTCTCTCTCTAAAAGTAGTGACAGACTGCCATATTAATGCCTTTGACATTTAAGACAGTAAGAGGAGAATAAAGCCTTTTGTTTGATGTTTGGAATTACCTTTGCTAAATATTGTATGACCGTTAGATGAGTAACTGGTTCTGGTGTTTATGTTCTCAGTTAAATTTCTGATGTTCTCAGTTAAATTTCTAAAAGATTTTGAAAAATGTAACTTGCACAATAGTGATTATATGGTTATATAATTATATAGATATATAGTGATATTTTTTAATTGATAAAAATGGAATCATTTAACTATTGAACTATTGATGAACTATTGCTAGTATATCAGTAAATGCTCTTGAAATATAGAATAGGTGTTTGAAAACCCTTCATTAGTCTACTGGTATAATTAATGTAAAGCATACAGAGTAATCAAGGGAAAACAATATAATATGGTTTAATAATATAATATTATGGTTTTGTGTGAATATTTCCTGAATACTTTGTACTGCCAACATTTTTAACTTTTAAAATTTTACTCGAGTACTGTGTAGAGTACTGTGTAGAGAGTGCCATAAAGCTGTATATTATAGCATGATATCATCAAACTTTAATAATTTTAATAATTAAAAATTCTTATTTTGAGAAGTACACAGTATAAAGATTTTTCTCTTTTAATAGGGAATCTTTTTAGGGATTATGGTTTCAAGAGTTTTTTTTCTTCTTTTATATTTTTAAAGAAGGTAAACAGTTGTAGGTAAATAGATATAAATATGAAATGGTTTATACTGTATGCTGGACATGCTGTCCTGTGTATATGGGGGTGTGTGTGTGTGTGTATGTGTACGTACATTTCTATAAATGATCAAATCTTTTTCTATGCTGTTTTTTCTACCCTGTGTTTCAGAGCATGGCTCACGTGTCCCTGCACCTCCTCCCTGCCCTTCGCTGTAGTGCCAGCTGCGGCCCAAGCGACGGCCCGTCCACCCTCCGCCACTGAGAGTCATGCTGTCAGGCAGCTGGCGTCGGAGCCCGCTTGGACCCACCCACAGCCTCCCTGTGGGCGGGGGCTCGTTGGCGGGCGGCACCACTGTGCTGGAGGCCCTGTACGACTACTCGTACCGTGGGGCGGACGGCAGGGTGGTCTCCATGCAGGAGGGGGAGCGCTTCACTCTGCTGAAGAAAGCCAACGCTGACTGGTGGCAGGTGCGCAGGCTGAGCAGCAAGGGCAAGGCACTGTACGTGCCCGCCACCTATGTCCAGGAGGTGCCCGTCACCGTGCAGGACCTGGCGAGGCCCGCAGCGCCCCCTTCCAGTTCCAGGCTGAGGGAGCGCGGGTCGATCTCCCCAAGATTACAGACACAGTGTTCAGGTATTGTGTGTGTGTGTGAGAGAGAGAGACCTACATACATACATACACACATACATACATACAACGGGTGAAATAATTATTGAACGCGTCAACAATTTTCTGAATATATTGCTAAAGGTGCTATTGACATGATATTCTCACCAGATGTCAGGAGCAACACGTCCAGTCCACACATCAAAACATAGATATCCTTAAATTATGTGTAATAATGAGAAATTACTCCCCACAAGATTTCAGATAGAGGAGTGAAAAGAATTATCAGAAGAGTTGAATTATCAGAAGAGTTGTCCAAGAGCCACAGACCACTTGTGTAGAGCTACAGAAAGATGTGGAATCAGCAGATACAACTGTTTAAAAGAAAACAATAAGTAATGCACTTAACCACCATGACTTGCACGAGAGCTCACCACGCAAGACTCCACTGCTGAAGAAATAGCATGTTGAAGCTCATTTAAAGTTTGCTCAACATTTAGACAAGCCTGTGAAATACTGGGACAGTATAGTCTAGTCAGATGAGACCAAAATTGAACTCTTTGGATGCCATAATGCACACCATGTTAGGAGGTCAAAGGGCACTGCATATCAGCCCCCCAAAAACACCACCAGTGAAGTGTGGCAGTGGGAACATTGTGGTTTTTCAGCACTGGCACTCTTCATATAACTGAAGGAAGGACAAATGGACAAATGTACAGAGATATTCTTGATAAAAATCTGCTGCCATCTACCAGGATGAAGATGAAACGATGGTGGATATTTTAGCAAGACAATGATTCCAAATACACAGCCAAGGAAACTCTCGATTGTTTCAAAGAAAGAAAATAAAGCTGCTGGAATGGCCCAACCAATCACCTGCCCTGAATCCAATTGAAAATCTATGGAAGGAACCAAAGCTCTGATTTCATAGAAGGTGTTTGGAAGTCCATGGAAGAGTGTTTGTGTGGAAGAATGGGCCAACATCACACCTGATCGATGCATGCGACTAGTTCCTCCATACAGGCGTCTTGAATCACCAAAGGCCTTTGTACAAAGTATTAAATACATTTCAGTAAGAGTGTTACAGTAATACTTTTCCCTGTGTAATTTAACATTATTACACATAATTTAAGGATATCTATGTTTTGATTTCTTTGGGTGTGTGGATTGGATGTGTTGTTACTGACATCTGGTGAGAATTTCAGGTCAGTAGCACCTTTAGAAATATATTTACTTAAATTTGACATGTTCGATTTACAGTTGTGACTGTAAACATCTGTAAACAAGCTACCACTGCTGGTAGCTCTACCAGTACTACTGTTGTAGTCACAGCCCAGGGTAAGACCATCTTATTTGAAAAACCAATTGAGGTTTACAGAGCATGTGCAAAAGAGCCATGGGCTGTATGGGCTGTAATCAAGCTAAAAAAATTACCAGTTTGGGTGAGAGAGTGTCAGTGCGCTCTGTGAGCCTCCCAGTCAGACCCTCCCAGTCAGATCCTCCCAGTCAGACCCTCGTTCCCTTCCCCTTCGTTCCCTTCCCCCAGCTGGACAGCCTCTTTTACATTGTGTAGTTCTGCTCCCCAAATCAGCATCAACTGGCTTCTCTAATGATTTGGAGTAAGTGAGCTCAAGGGGCTTTTATTGGCTGGATTTCTATCAAAACGTTTTGGAAATTTTCGTTTCATTTCATGAAACCAATCGAGCAGTGGCTAAATGGTAGTGTTCAAAATGGACTTTTTCCAATATGAAGTCCATCATAAAGTACTCTGTAGCCATGTGTAATGACAAGGATCACTGGATGATGCAGCCTGGAGAAGCAGGTGAGGAGTACGCAGTGGTAATGAGGTCTGAAACTGCTGTTCCACGTGACTTGTGTCCCCTCTCTGTCATCGATTGCTCTTCTTCACCTCGTGTATTTATTGATAACTATTGGTAACCTTTTTTCAGTATCTAATGTGTTTGTTTGTTTTTTTACTATTAGATTTTCCATTCAGGCAAGTTTAGTCCTGTTGCTTTCACTGAGACGACTGACATAGCTGCCTTCCCCTTAGTCTCCCACTGCTTATGCCAGAGTTGTAATGAACATCCGAACAGCCAGTATCTGTCATGGGGACAGTTGTCATCGGAAGAACCAATCGGATTTCACTACACTCAGCTTTGTTTTTGCGAGTGGCAGTGAAAGTTGAGGCACCATAGTAGGTACCAAAGCAGGTCCTAAAGGGCTACAGGGATGTTCTCTCAGCATCGTCCAGCCTTGGGATTCAGTGTCATTACACTCCCTGTGGTGTGCTTAAGAAAGGAACCCACCTTGGTGTGTGTGTGTGTGTGGGGGGGGGGAGGGCAGATCTAATGGGTCTTGACAGCTCTGTTAAGAAGGGTGTGTGTTTGTATGTGTGTGTGTGTGCAAACCTAGGAGGTCGATTTCAACCGGCGTTTTCCTCTTTTCTCCCTCTCAGCGGCCACTAAGACGTTCTTCTGCTCCATGGAGGAGCTGAACCATAACGGGGATATTCCAGAGCTGCGTGTGGGGAAGGGCCCAGCAGGGGGAGGCTACCACAAAACGCTCCGCTCAGAGGCCTCTACCTTGCCCTCTGGTCGGCTCACGGTGCTGGACCCCTCCTCAAACGCAGTGCCACGCAGCCAGAGCTCCAGTGAGCTGCCCCAGAACCCCTACCAGGAGGGCCGCAAAAGTGGGCGGAGCCTGGCCAGCACTGCCAGGTCCTACAGCCAATGGGACGTGGCGAACACTTCACGCAGTCACACAGACGGGCAAATACAGGTGACACTATATATACATCTTTTCATAAACTTCACACAATATACACATATATACATATACACACATATACATGCAAACGTAGGTGGGCATGTTAAGCGGTTACATTATCTCAATGCCATCTACATATATTCAGTCATTTACTTTCTGTTCCTTTCTCTCACTCACTCTTTCTCTGATTTCAACTACACTCAGGTTGCAAGCTCCACATTTCTCAATTCTCAGTTTATATAGCAATCATTATTTCTCTCTCTCTCTCTCTCTCTCTCTCTCTCAATTCCTCTCTCTCTTTCTCACACACACACACACACACACACTCAGTTAATATGTCTACTGCAGTTTTGGTCACACATCCCAGTCCCCATTTGTTTGTTTGTTTGTTTTCTGTCTATTTTTAACAAACTCCTTATACCCACCTGTAAATATATTTCGTTCAAATCTTGAAGCAGTGGGAGTTTGTCAGAAATAGCTTTGCTCTCTGGGCTGCTGTAGCACACAGGCCCAGCTCGCTGCTCCACGCCTACACACACACGACGGAGTGCCCACTAATGTGCCAGGCTCAGCTGTGCTCCCTGCCAAGCACACCCACCCACCCGTGTTCTCACACACACACACATGTGGCTTAGGGTGAAGGTCACAGCATTTCTTTTAGAATACCAAGTGGGAAATGATGTCATCAATTCTGTATGGTGAACATTCTGATGCCCCACATGCCCCACTTTCCTTAGTTGCTACAAAGACTTTGACAAGTTACCTGCAGTGGAATATTCTGTGTCTGAGTGTTTTCGGTTTGTAGCAGCGTAGAGGTGGCAGTTAGGTAAAAGTACACGTGACCCCACACGCACACAAAGAACAAAGATGACTATAGTGGAAAATTTTTATTTTACCCACAGCGATTCTAGAAAAGAATCGGAAGTGACATGTGACATCTTTAAGCCCCAGGTTTGCAAGCTCACATTCTGTCTTTTTTTTTTTTTGACCTGTGCAACGAACAGAGACAGGAAGTGTGCATGCTGGATGATAGCAGACTGGAGTACTGCATAATATACCATCCACACAAACTATGCTGTAGTGCTTATATTCTTTTAGTGATTGAAGCCCATTAGTCTCACAGAGAGAACATTTTTCTATTCAAGCTTCATATCTGACATCCTGTTCGGCAGCTGTACATGTTCACAGACACTATTCTGCCCTATTTTTGTCAGGCTAATATTATTTGCCACTGGTTTATCTCTTCCATCCCCTTTACAGTCAGAGTACTTCTGCTTAATCCTACTTTAGTAATTTTCCATATTATAGTCCTCTATCCAGTGTCGCCAGAGGAGTCTTGAGTTCTCCTTTTAAGTTTGGTTTTTTTTAAAGGTTTTTCCATGTGTGATCTCAGGAAGTTCTCTTCTCACTACTGTCCAACTAGGCTTGTTCTTTACACATCCAAGTCATCGCAAAGCTGCTTTTAAGCCAACGCCTGATGTCAGAAGCACTACACGACTGCGATTGAACTAGATTGAATGCTATCAGGCCAAAGCCCAAATGTAGCATGTGTATGATAGACGTCTGCTGCATGACAGCTGATGAAAACATTATCAGCAATATCAGACATGGTCTGTATAGGAACTGCAGACAAGTGCAGGCAGACTGTGGGTCCAAAGCTCTTTAACCCTGTAATCAAAACAGTCCCTTCAGCAAGAACCAGGGGTTCATCTCAGGGTTTGACAGCTTAGTTAATCCTTGTACTACATTTGTAAAAAACACTATACAACTCTCACTGTCTAACCTCGGTACTTGAAACTACAAAACTAATTTAAGTTAAAATAAGGCCTATATAGTCCATCCAAATAGGCATGATTGCTGTCTTTCCACTTCTGAACACACAGATCTGCTGGAGTACAAAGTGGGACATTAAAATACTGCTGTAAGGACACCAGAAAGCTTCTTCTGCCACTGGTGATTTCAGAACCACAGCCATCTGCTGGTGATTGTTAGTACTGCGCATTCTTGACATGCGTTCAGATTTTTGGTCCTTAATAGCGCTGAATTATGTAAGTTCGTTCAAGGCTGTAAGCGCTCATCTGAACCTCCACGGTACAATTATTTTCTTATCTGCACCCATTTCACTGAGCACTTTTATGTGCAGTCTCACATTAGTGCATGAAGATATGCACTTATATCCATATATATATAAAAAAAACTTTTCATTTTTACTGTCTTCTTTAACACCCTAGCCAGGACTTTAGCCTGACAGCATTCTTAACACTGACCTGTCTATCATCATATAAGGATCTGAATTTGATAGAGGCGACAAAACACGTGTAAGTCGCTCTGGACAAGGGCATCTGGCAAATGCTGTAAGTATAAATGTGACAATAATTTTCCTCTTCTTTTTTTAATGCGGTGATATATGGAGAGGAATTGGAATTAAATGCAATCATGTAAAAATGAGAAATGTAATACAAACATGACATTTCAATGGCAACATGAGGAATACAGCAAAACCTCTCTTACATTGTTTTCTGTTTTCCGGAAAACAATACATGAGGGTTTGCATTAATAAATTAAACACTGAATTTTGTTTCAAAATGTTGAAATGTAATCAAGGCACAACTTTATTGCTTTCCACTTCAAACATGCGTGCCTTGTTGAAATGCAGTGCAATTTAACATAACTTGATCTCTTAACAGAAAACAGTACATATGAAGTGAATTTGTTTTTAAAGAATTAAATGCTGAATTCATATCAAAAACGAATGCAAATCACCTTAAAATACACTCGGATCACAATTGTATTCCATTCCACTGTGTAGTGCTGTGTATATACCAGAACAAAACACATTACATCACTGCATTTCAGCCAAGAACAGGCTCAGTGATATGGCAGTAAACATGTCTCGCTGATGAACTTTGGGCCATGGTTTGTCGTCCTACTGCTTCAGGGTCCTTCAGGATAACTACTGAGCATCAGAAGAGTTTTAAAATCAAGAGAACCTTTACTTCTGAGCACCTAGACTCAGCTACCCAGCTGCAGCAGAAAATCCTGCTCCTGCGGAACTGATGTGTTTTGGTCCACCAGGGGGCGCTGCAGCTGTTAAGACCAGGCTGAGCTGAACATTACAGGGTCCAGGAGAAACTTCACCCACAGAAGTGCCTACATTCCTCAGTGTCTCCCTCCATGTCTGAATTATTTTTAAAAAAAAGGCTCACGGAAAGGCAGACATTATTCCCCCCAAGAATGAGAAACAAGATGAGAATGAAGAAGCTGTGGGTTTGCTTTGCAGCCACAATCACAGAGTAACGGTAAATGGAGTCGGTAGTTCATAACTGTACTGCTCTTTTTCAGAAGAGTGATATGCCTCACTTGCTCCTAAAGAGGCCATACCTGAGACACAGAGAGACATCTGGCCAAGGACCCAGACACAGCAGATGCAGACACTGGGCAGACTATGCTATTAAACTCACTGCAGATATTATTACTTCAGGAATCTTGGTTTATTCCTTATCATATAAACTCAGCAACTGCTTGCTCCCTGGACCAGTTCTGAGAATGTCACTGGCTGTGCGTAGTGTCATTAAGGCTCATTAGGCTCAACATCTTTGTTTTGTGTGAGGAACTATGGATAAGCCTGAACGTTCTGAGATCTTTAACCAGCAGCTTTTGGGCTACTTTGCAGGAAAATAACACAACAAACAAACCTAGTGAACACATCAGATTCACAGCGGAGAACAGCTTTAATAGAGAAGCGGAGCGGAGAAGAGGACTGCTTATAGAGTTTCCCGACACCTTATCAAGCCAAACGCTTAGTAAACATACCAGACAGGTGCTAGCCTTGGGTGGATTTGACATTCCACAGTAAACTAGTAACGTACTTACTGTAGTAGAACACCTAACAGACAATGGCTGCTCAGATAGTATAGGCCTAATGTAGAACTATCAATCTGACACTCTTGAATATAGACACCCTCCATTGCAGAGGAGAACCCCCACCATGTGTTACATCTATAGGGTGTAGGCAGTCCTGTACAATCCTGTGGGTTTCATCTTGTGATATATTCCATGTGCAGAAACCATTTTGAGAGCTTTGTGGGTTTAAGCAAAGGGACTGGGACAAGCCCATGTTGCTTGCAGATTTACCAAGAGTCAGCAAAGAACTCCCTACCCTTCACTTCAGAGCAGCCGTAGTGATCTGTTACCACTACATAGACAATGGGAAGGGTAACATTCAGTTTTCATTATGGCTTGTTCAAAAGTAGCTTCTAAAAATCGACATACCATACCATAACCCTCCTGAGGCGATGTGCCACACTAAATAGATCCCAGCTGTCCAAAATGAGCTGACTTTGACAATCCGGCATGTCTTTCTGTGGTCTGACTCAACGACCGTATTGTCATGGTTACATGCGAATCCTGCCATTTTTAAGTGTTTGTATGGCTAAAATCCAAGACTGACAAATCAGCATACCTGGAAGTACCTGAAGTCTGTTAAAATACTGCAGATGATCTCACCAGAAAACCTTCGCCAAGCTGTGTGTGCTCACTGGTGGAGGCCAACGATTGCTCCTTCAGTCCTTGTCTCCTCCTCCAACTGTGGCATCACTTCTGCATCCTTGTGAGCGTAGAACATGGAATCATCTAGTTGAAGCTGCAGCATGTCTACTGACTCTACAACAGCAGGCCAACAACTTAAACACCTTAAATTTGTGTCCTTCAGCATGCCCAAGTCAGAAGCACCAATAATGGAGTGCCAATATTTATTTTTAAAAAATATGTTTGTAGTGTTTTTTTTATTATTGGGTACCTTCCTGTGATTGGGCATATCTTTAACCCTTCTGCTTCTCTTTTCATCTCAGGTCTACATCTCCCAGAGTTCATGGCCAGAACAGGAGCAGAAACAGTGGGCGAAGCCCCCCTGTCCTCTGCTGGGCCAGAAGCCCGTGCAGTTGCTCCAGTGTTGGGAGCAGTACCAAGACCCCGCCTCCGGCCGCTTATACTACGTTAACACCCTTACCAAAGAGCGGTCATGGAAGCCCCCGCGCAGAGCACACCAGAGCAGCAGCACTCAGCACACGGTAAGATCCCAGAGAGGGAGCGCACACGTCAGTTTGGTGACAATCCACTCAAACCCACAGAGCAGTGCAGTCGTCGGCTTTCGAGTGGCTGTAGTTTAAATCTCATTCTACATCTTGAGAACAGGTTATGTGGTGTGTTGGCCTTTCACCTGCAGGTGGTTTGCTCTGTTCTCATTCACACTTTTTCAGGCCAGTGCAATGCAGGCTGGGACTTTCCCACGTGACCTCAACCACCTGTCACTTCCCCTGCAGAACTCAGGAAGAAAGCCAATGTACAGGGTAAAGCAGTTCTCTAAGACTGTACATGCAGCTATGTGCTTGTGTGCGTGTGTGTGTGTGTGTGTAGGTCATATCTTGGAGAATCATTCCTCCTTCAGACTAATGATCTGTGGTTAACCTGAAGTCAAAAAAATTCTGTTGGATTCTTTTTCCATAAAATGGATGGATTTTTTTCCCAGGTTAGAAATATTTACACTAAGATCTAGGTAAAGCACTGTGTGACACTTTATATAGTTGTTTGCCATCTATGTTATTGAAAGAGGATATGGCTGTCACGTTGTATGTAATTAAAAACGGATGTGCTGTAACCCAACCACATCGCGTAAACAGATCTGCAGGTGTAGCATAGACAGGGATCAGCCAAAACCCACAGAAGGCTGGGGAGAAAAGCTCAGGGAAAGAACACACACACACACACACACACACATCCACATCCACGTTATTGTACACCAGTGGTCATCGGTACCTGTCCTGACGGGCTCTTGCTCCTGTTATGTATTCCTGATATTTAGCACTCTTGATTTAGCTCACCAGCTAATTATCATGCTGGCTGTGAGCTAAGTGTGAAGGGTTTTGGCAGGGAAAACATAAAAATTGGCACCTGGAATGAGACGAGGAAACAAGAATATTCTTACTGCTCCTCTTGTTTTGTGCATGTTATGCACTTATGTTTATGAAATGCACTATAAAAACGGATCTCATTACTCCTATATTAAGTATTAGAAACTGAGCTGTTACACAGATAAAAGGCATGAACATTATAACTGTCCTTTATTCTCTAAATACATTCATACACGGTAGCAAATTGCCTGAGCATCCAGAGCGTCTTCGTCATGCTGCAGATTAGAACAGAAGATAGAGCCAATTAAAAAGAGAGATTAACCCTCACAGTTTCCATTATTCATTTATTTTCTTTAAATGACTTTTTTTATACAGTTAATCCAGGTTATGCCTGTTGATTTAATCCAGAGGGCAAGGGCAGGCTCTATCACTAGTAACTCTTGCATATGTACAAGCACGAGTGATCAATAAGTCACAACATGAACTACGTGGGTGGGTTTGAACTGTCCGCATCCTGGTGAGGAAGATAAAGAGAGAGAGAATGGGAGAGAAAGAGAGGGAAAATGGGAGAGAAAAAGAGAGAGAACGGGAGAGAAAGAGAGACGGTACATGTCCATCGTGTTACCTTCCTCAAAAAATTGAGGAAGTTCAAGCTTTCAGCGGGGTGGTGGGGTAAAGGGGCGGAGCTAGTAGTTCACACCCAAAATGTGCCCACTGTGTGGTGACAGAAGGAAGGGGAGAGTTTAGAATTTATTTGTCCTGGAGGAGACCTGCCGATTCTCTCTGGGCTGATTCTTCAGAGTTTACTGGATTATAATCTAAAGAGAAAGATCAGTTTCTATAAATTTCGCTGGAAGATTTGTTTCTTTTTTTACTGATGAGGAAGAAACTCAGCTCTAATGGGTACTTCAGCTGTCATTCAGGAACTAACACATCATTGTGTTTAACCAACAGTACACTCTGCGCAGAAGAAGCCAACAACAGAGCAACAGGGCACTGACACACATTTAGATAGGCTTCTGAACGCTATTTGCAGAGGTTTGTGAAAGTTGTGTGAATATTGAACATTTGTGAACTTAAGGTAGTTAAATTCTTTGAGCAGATTTTTTTTTTTACTTGATCAAACAGGACACCAGCGAGGTTCTGCCACACCTTCTTCGGTTCTTAAACAACTAGTTTCAGTTTGTCTGTCTCTGATGATTTCCCTCCACAGCAACCTGTCACTGCTTGTATGTGTTTCAATTTATGTTCTGAAGATTTTCGTTTTTAATATCACTTCCTCCCCCACCCTCTCCAGCTCTCCCCAGACTTGACCTGCAGTTCCCAGGATGCCAACAACTGGCAGCTAAATCAGGTGAGATGACTTCAGTATTGCTTCAGTGCAACTTCAGTACAGCCTTCAGTATGACTTCAGTACTGCTTCAGTTATTATTGGCTGCTATACATTTGCTTATTTAAAAACACAAATTGTCTAGAAATCCAATGAGAGCAGATCAGCAGCAGTGATGAAGGGATTCTGGCTAAATCTCTTGTGGTAGTGGCAAGATGAATGGCTGTGGTTCAGTAATGTTTGGCTAGTTTTGGAGTGATCTGCAATTCAGAACATATGACCACCAAGGGGGCTTTTCAGTAGCTCAGATAAATGTCAGCCTGATAGGTGACTCTGTCACCCTGCACACTGCCGTGTCAGCCTGATAGGTGACTCTGTCACCCTGCACACTGCCGTGTCAGCCTGATAGGTGGCTCTGAAGAGCTTGGAAATTTCTGCACTAAATGAGTTTGTTAATTGATTTGTGAGACGGGAATGAAAGGCTTTGGAGTGGATTAGTCCAGACTAGTATGGACTGAACTGAACTGAACTACACTTAACTGGAATGAAATTTAATCATGTGAATTCAAATTGAATGACCATGGATTTGGCATGAGCTGAGTAGAGCTGAATTACATTTTTCCATGCTGCAGACCATGCAGCGTGCTGCATCATCAGATGCGCTCATTTCTGCCTCCTTCAGCAATGCTGACAACCAGTGCAGAAATTCTGCTTTAGCAAGGGGCGGGGCATACATAAGCCAGTCCTCCTCCATGATGCTGCCTTCCAAAGCAGACATGATATCTTCCAATGGCAAGGTACTTCTAAAATACAGACACAGACCAAAAATGAGACTCTACAAACACAGACAGAGACTGTACAAATGCATGCATAAAATGTGCACACACACATGCATGCGCGCACAAACACACACACACACACACACACACACACACACACACACACACACACACACACACACACACACACACA
>JAOXYF010000018.1:11019883-11041715 GCA_028565775.1 Sternarchorhynchus goeldii | reverse complement strand
ACACACACACACACACACACACACACACACACACACACACACACACACACACACACACACACACACACAGGCAGATCCAAGTAATGATTTTTTTAAACCCTATGAACAGTACCCAGTATTGATGGAGTCACCTTCTTCTGACAGTTCTCCAGATGGAATGACACCAGTAAGAAACACTGCACACACACACACACACACACACACACACACACACACATACACACACTCCCCTATACCATGCAGTTCATATGATTTAGTCAGATTCTATGTAGTGGTCGACTGGTATGGGGTTTTAACATTTTTTAGAGAGTAGTGTGACATAGTGGTGTGATATAAGGCTGATATTCACTGAATGGCCACTTTATTAAAGACCTCTACCCTTTCCTGATTGGAGCTTCCCTTTATGCAAATTAGACATGTGACCCTGGAGTGCAGCACAAGTTCTCCATGGGTCAGTTTCAGTGTCAGTCCAGAATGGACTGTACCAGACTAGCCAAGCCAGCATTTCTCATGCAAAGGTGCTGAGAGTATGGCGAGAATGGTGTAAGTGAGGAAAGATATCTAGTGAAGGGATCAGAGGGAGGTGTCAAGCAAACTGCAGTTGAATACAGTCTGTTTCCTCTCACAGCTATAACAGCAGGTAACCGGTTCAAGTGCCATTGGTGTCTATGGGAAACAAAAAGACTCCAGTAGGCGAAGGAGCAGAAACATTGGACCACTGAGCAGTGGAAATCTGGTCAGATGAATCCAGATTTCTGTTGCACCATGCTGGTGGGAGGGTCAGGCTTTGGCACAAGCAGTATGAATTGATGAGCCCTTCCTGTCAGGTGCCAGCACTTTAGGCTGGTGTGAGGCAATGTTTTATTGGCATCCTCTGGATCTTCTGATACCTGTGGATGGACGTTTGGACAGTAGGGCTCACCTTGGCACTGTGGCCAACCGAGTTCATCCCTTCATGGCAGCTGTAGGGGACGGGCACTTTCAGCAGGACAGTGTACTATATGCTGCAAGGTTCATATAGTTGTGGATTGGTTCCAGGAACATGACATTGAGTTTTCCTTGCTTCCCTAACCTTCACAGTTCTCAGATCTTGTGACAAAGTAGCTCCTTCTAATTTGCTGCAGTTGTGAGAAGCTATCCTATCCAAATGGGCCAAGATTCCTGCAGAATGATTTCAACACCTAGTGGAATCTGTGCCACAATGAATTGCTGCAGTTCTGAAGGTCAAATGAGGTCTAACACACTACTAGATGGTTGTCTCTAATCAGGTGGCCATTCAGTATATCAGACCTGTTGGAATCTGTCCTGTACGTTAATACAAGACATTAAAAAAGAATAGCTTACCACTAAACCATCAAATGTTACAAATTAACTACTAATATAGTTTACTCAAAACTGAATAGAATTCATTTTAGAAACAAAATTATAAAACATAAAAAAAACTATAATGAATCACCTGTGCTTAAAAATACAATAGGATTTCCATCAGCATAAACATGACCATGTTACCATTTCTTAGACACCATTTTAAAATGTTGGTGGCTATACTAGACTAATTTTCATTGCTAAATGGGTTTGCAGTTTTTGCAAAGTCAAGCTTTTGAAACACTGAATCTAAAAAAAAAAAATTTGGTGTGAAATTGCAATGAGTTGTCAGTGTCCTTTTCTCACTGTCATTTTCAGCAAATCAAGATGTACAGCAGAGTGAAGTTTAACACCTAAACCTTAACAAGCTTATTGAGACAGGAAGCTAAATACGCAGAAATATGAGAAACCGTATCACTGTTTAAACTTCTTTTTTGACAGTAAATGCAGGACTGGAAGCAATCGTACTCAACCATGTACATGGTGTTAACATACCACGAACATCATCTGTTTTAATTCGATTTGTGTTTGGGATATTGATATAATCTTGTTTATCAATATCTGTGTCGTCATGGGGAGATGTCATTATTGGCCGATACCCCGGTATACCTTTAAAGCCTTATCACATTCTTGAAAAGCTTTGTTCTCTAAATGTTTTGTTGAAAGTTACCTGCACAATTATGCAATTATGTTTTTGCCAGATAGAGTACAGCAATTGCAGCACCTATTATAAAGTATTTTGTTACACCAAAAAGATTTTAGGAGGGTCACTGAAAGCCATTTCTAAGAGAACTCACACTCTCACTTACACACTAATGTTCTACATACCGTAGCATAATGCACACTGGTGCTACACTTGAACTAACATTCTCTCCTCCAACTCCCAAATACAGGAGCTTGAAAAAGCAGGTCTGCTCAACAAAACCAAGATAGCAGAAGGTGGCAGGAAGCTGAGGTAGGTCTATCTTAAGGACACACGCCTCACGAACATTCACAGACACAGGCAACTCTTCTAGAGCAACTCTGTCATAGAATTTTTCCAAGACTCCTGCTAAGGTTAGGACAAGAGGACGTTTCACTGCCAATTAATATGCACATCCTTCTTCTACAGGGAAGACTTTTGTATATGCAAGATAAGTCAGAGCTCAGCTAAGAAGCATTAAATTCATGCTGTATGTCATTTTGAATTCAAGTCAGTCTAGGCTGAACAGTGTGTGACAGCTTTGTGCTTCAGACAACATATATATGTATTACATTTTGAACATTATGTTATGAACACTTATTTTCTGGAATGATTTTCTATTATTCTGTTTCTGTGCCTGAAAAATACTGGTAATATAAAAGAATTTCATATATGGTCAAATATGTTAAATTAATAACTCTCTTAACAGTATGCAGTTAGAAATGGGTGTATATTTAAATGGCTTGTCATTGCTCTTTGCGATGTGCAAGAGTTTTCCTAAAATGCTATCAAGCTAAATTTTTTTATGTGGCATTACGGGATTCTAATGGGTTTAATTCCATCATTTGGTATAATGAGAATATTGAATTATTACACCTTAAAGTTAGTGGGCAGTAACCTACTCTGACACAGCTATTGCTCCTAAACCTTCTAAACCAATTCCTAGAGTTGTTTCTTACTGTTACCATGGCAATGTTGGCATCACTTTTCTGTTGGCATAGCACCAAGAGGCAAGAATGTTTTTTATCCTGGAGATATACTTAAAAACAGCGTCTTTATTTTGGGTTTCACTGAGCCGTGTACCTTAAGTAAGCTCTATCAAATCAGTGGTATGTAGTCATGCCCTTCGAACCCTTCAAAAAAGGGGTAACAAAAAAGTGTCTGGAAAGCAAAATCTAAACATATGTCATAAAGAAAATGTAAAAATCTCAACCTGTCTTTATATGCTACTTTGTATCATCTTGGTAGGCGACGCATTTCTGTTGGGGAATGTTACTAATCAAAAGCGCTTGTTTGTATGGCTGCAGGCAGTGGTTGCTATGGACATGCCTACGTGCCTCTTCTAGGGAAATTTTGAAGGGTTCTGTAATGTACGTCTATTAGCAAAATGACAGGAAATCTGACCAATTACAGGGGCTGGCCTACGTGAGCCTGGCCCTCCTTTTGCATTCTGTAGAAAGGGCTATGCATAATTAATAAAACATGACTGTCTATGTACATGCTGCCATAGCCAGCTAACAGACGTTGTGGTGTTCGTAACTGAAAGGCTTCTTTCAAAGTCACCCTTCAGTAAAAATGTCACAATAATTCAGTGAAGTTGGCCACCTGCTTTTTAGTTTTAGCCAGAAAGTTTTATGTAGCCACATGGATAAAACGATGAAAGCTAAATATTGTTAAACATTAATTGATGTTTTAAAAATGTTCAGTTATAATAATCTACAAGTGGAGTTATGTTAACTTGTTCACTTCTCATTTTTGTTTTTAAAACATGGTTAAGATGGTAAACAGGAAGGTGTATAGCCTATTTCCTCTCACAGCTTTTGTATTAAATGCTGACAGCTCAGTTTTCTACTCCTTTAGCTCTAGATCGTTGTTCATCCTCTGACCAGTTAGGATTGAATGTTCTATGCTTATCACCTCCTGTGCTAATGGACGTTTTGCACTGCTCAGACGTGGTGGTAGTTTATAGAGGGTTTTAGCATAAGCTTATGCAAGCTGTTAGGACTGTTCTGGATTTAATTATAATCAGCTGAGTCCTGTTCTCACAGATTTTTTGGCTGTTTAATCTTTAACTGAGAAAGGCAGTTAAGAAGTTTAATGCGATCCTAATGGCACCCCTTAGCTTAACTAAATTTGTCCCTGAAGTATTTAAGATAAATATTAAGATGGTTTAAGGAAGGTCTACAGACACATAACAAGAGCTCTAAATGTATGCCTTTGCTTTTTGTTTTCCACATACTGAGCTGCAGTGGAGGTCTTCTCAGGATGAGAAGGTCACCCAGCTTCTTCAGATGCTCTTCAGATGCTCTTCAAGCATTAACTTGCTTTAGATGTGGATGACCAACCAGTGTTACCTTCTTTCTGAAACTGTATTCTCATTTCCGAGTATAACTCTGTGTGTGTGTGTGTCTGTGTCTGTAGGAAAAACTGGAACCTGTCCTGGGTAGTGTTGGTAGGGAACAGCCTTATGTTCTTTAAAGATCCTAAAACCCACAATCCTGAGAACTGGGTAAGGGTTACTTCAGGTCAATGAGATCTGAAAAACAAATCCTGATGAAACACACTGTTTTGTAATACCACAAATGCAGATATACCTCGTGTGTGTGTGTGTGTACGTGCAGAAACCAGGCAACAGTAGTCCAGAGAGCAGTGTGGATCTAAGAGGGGCTATACTGCAGTGGGCCAATGACCTTTCCAGCAAGAAGAATGTCTTCAAGGTGAGAGAGAGTGTGTGTGTGTGGGGGGGGTTCAGCCCATCCAGGCCAGGTTTACCATATCGGGTCAAAATGATTCACCACGGTTTTATTAAAGCAAAAAGTCAGTTAATCCGTTGCTTAAATTTGACCATCATTTGAAAAGCTCAGACACAGTAGTATTGGACCTCTTTGTTAATCAAACAGCTAGTTCTCCTCTAACTTCCCCTAGTAAAAGTATAACACGTGTGTGTGTGTGTGTGTGTGTGTGTGTGTGTGTGTGTGTGTGTGTGTGTGTGTGTGCAGCTGAGAACAGTTACAGGGAACGAGTTTTTGCTACAGTCAGAGACTGTCTCTTTGATTAGTGAGTGGTACACCACAATTCAAAAAGTAATTGATAAATTGGTAAGTTTCTCTATCATTATAGTTACACATACATATATCATTATACATATTGCAATATATTGTATATATTACAAATGACTTTTACACTTACTGTGTATTGTTACATATGTATATACTTAAAATCTGATGTCATTTACTTTATTTCTGTGTGTGTATACTGTAGGATAAAGAGAATCCTGTGGAGGGTGTGTATTCACTGAGAAGGACCATCTCCATGGAGATGCTGGATCAGAGAGGGGCCATCTCCATGGAGATGCTGGATCAGAGCGGAGACGAAGAGGAGCATCGTACAGGGCTGAGAACCCAGCGTTAGTCACAAACACACATGGTCATGAGTTATGTCGACCTAGACCTGAACTGTCATGCAATAACTAAATATTGATAACCCAAACTAATTCTAGTTTGCCTCTAGGCTTAAGCCTAATAGTAACCTTAACTTAACACCAATAGACCTAATTCTAAACCTAAATCTATGCATAACTACTTAAAAATGACTTAATAACTATTTTAGTTTCAAAGTAATTACATAATTTAAGTATTTACTTGTGATTGAAATGTATGCACACACAAAGGCATGTGCATATCTGTTAAACTCTCTCTCTCATTCTGTGCATGCGTACGTGGATTCAGTGCCTCACGCTGTGTCTAATTTGGAGAACTCGGAGCGTAAGCGCGTGAAGAGCCGTCTGAAGAAGCTCATCCTGAGAAGACCTCCACTGCAGACACTACAGGAGAAAGGTCTTATCAAAGGTGCGCAGATATGTCACCCCAAGGCTGCTGTTGGAAGGATGTCTAGTCAAAGAGAGCTTGATTGTGGGGAGTCGATGGAGAAGCCAGTAAACAAGACTTCCGATAAACAGAATACCTTCACTGAAATATGAGAATGGTGCTTTCAGCTCACAGTAAATTTGAAACCAGTGAATGTTTTTTTTTCTTTTCACGAGTGCAAATAACTCCTGTGAGTGTGATATTTAAGGTTCTGCCAAATCCTAAAGGTTTGTCAGCGCTGTGTGTATGGTGTGGAAGATAGCACCAGTAATCTCTTGCACAGTGCAGTTGCAGTGGAATCCAAACATCAGAACCCACACTATCAAGAGCTGAAGAAACTGACACAATGACAGTTTTTCAGCACAGGATAAAAACCAAAGACCTCCAACCGTTTAACCCTGCTCCTTTGACATTGTTGAAAACAGCAGGCAAATATTTCACATCAGTCAAAGATGTAGCACCATCAACGGTTAAAATATGTGTCTGGGTCATGACTGTTTCATTTTGAAGGAAATATATGTTGTGACACAATTTAAATATGAATCTGGAGATGTGTCAAATGGACAAAAATAAATTTACCTCACTAAATAGTGTCTGTATAAAATTGTATTTTTGATAAATAAATTAAATGATATCTTATTCACTATAACATCCCAGTATACTGTGTATAGCACAGAGTAAAGGTTTCTTACAATACTGCTACTAATTATTAATGCATGAGGTGTTTAACAGAATTAATACAGAACAGAGCTACATAGAATTAATTGCAGGTCTGAGCCAGACAATAGCTGTGTATCCTCAAACTCTACATATGACTCACTCATCAAAGTCAGTAACAATGCATCATTATTGGGTCTAGGATAACTATGCACCAGCCTTGCCTGTACGGCAGCTGATTCCTGTGTTGTTTTTCATTTTACTGCAGTAAGAGTATGTGTGTGTGTGTGTGTGTGTGCTGGTGCTTGGTCCTATCAGACCAGGTGTTCGGCTGTTCTTTGGAGGTGCTGTGTGAGCGGGAGAAAGGTACAGTGCCACGATTCGTTCGAAAGTGCACGGAAACAGTAGAGAAGAAAGGTGAGTTCACTCAGCACATATTGTCCATGGCGCCTACCTCTGTCTGGCATCACGTGTGTGGGTGCCAACACTTATATATGTAGTCTGCTAGTAGATGACTGATTTGTGTGCATGCATGTGCATATGTGTGTGTGTTTGTGTTTGTGTGTGTGTGTGTGTGTGTGTGTGTGTGTGTGTGTGTGTGTGTGTGCATTTTCAGGTTTAGAGACAGATGGCATCTACAGAGTCAGCGGGAATCTGGCAGTGATCCAGAAACTGCGCTTTGCTGTCAACCATGGTGAGACAGGAAGGCTGCGAGAGCCAGAAATGTGCTGTTTTCACTCACGGTCACTTTACTTTTTATTCTCTCCTACGCTCGGCTACTGTCCGCCGTAATGATGGCGAGAGGGGAGTGTACGTGTCTAATGGTGTAGTGACGTGCTGATTGTAATCCCCATGTCTTCTTCCAGAGCGAGCAGTATCTACAGATGGACGCTATCTCTTCCCAGAGCATTTAGTGCAAGGTAGCCCAGCCAAGCGGCAGGGGCCGGATTCCCTGCTCCCTGTCTCCAGCTTTGCCTCGCTTTAATTCTGCAGTTTAAGAGGAAGCTGCCCATTAACACTGATCCAGAAACAGCAGTTCCTGTACCTGCCAAACACATGAAGAAATAGTTCACCCAAAAAAGAGGTTAGACCTGCATATAGAGAATAGAACCTAGTAGGGCTCGGTTAGCATTTATAAAGCCACATGGAGCTAACTGGACCACAGTGGAATTCATTCATTGTTAGCCACCTTAGCATTTGGGTAAACTATTGCTTTAATATCTGTCGCTAAAGCCTGGTCTCATCTCACTGTGAGCAGCTTCAGCTGCCCCTCTTTGTAGATCGACTCTGTGACCGACTCCTGGTGACCCAGTATCACTGCAGCCAGCTGGACTGACATGTGTGTTGCTCAATATTGCTCATAACAGCTTCTGACATCTCCATGCTGATAGATGTCTTTCTGTTTTTGTTTGTTTGTTTGTTTTTGCTGTTCTCTTTTTGCACAGGAATAGTGCTTGGGATTAATGAAGGGCCTTTTTAATGGTGTAAAAGTGCTGTTAGATCTGTGGGATTGACGAGAAGCATGAACAGATCTCTTTTGATTTCCATCTAGATCTGCATGCGTATGTGTATAACATATGGTGAAATTCTATAGGCCAGTGTTTGTCCTTCCAGTTTGTTCCTGCTCCTCTCTTCTCTCTGCCTGTTCTTAACCTTCTCCTACAACCTCATGCAAAGCAACTTTGCACCATGTTAAATGTAACCGTTTTTATGCACACATGGCACTTTCTCTAGATCCTAAAGAAAACATGCCGTTCATTGTCTCTTCTCCTCTGTCTCCTCACAACTCCTCTAAATGCTCCTCGACTCCCACCATTTCTCCCTGCTCCGGTCCCTCTTGTCTCCGGTTCCGATGGGACCCAGTGGAATGCGTGGACCTGGAAGACGCGCAGTGGGAGGACATCCACGTGGTAACCGGAGCCCTGAAGCTCTTCTTCAGAGAGCTGCCGGAGCCACTCGTTCCTTACGGGATCTTTCACGACATGGTTGGGACTGTTAGTAAGTGAGAGAAGAAGAGAGAGGGAGATGCATATTCCATTGTGCTATTAGAAAAGGTGTTGTTTGTTTAATACGGGCCATTCTCATTCCTGTAGAGATACCAGATTACTTGGAAAAGGTGGACCAGATGAAATTGCTGGTCGCCAGTATGCCGTGCTACAACCGTGATACCATGAGACACATGTTCTACCACCTTAAGCGGTAAGATTGTGGTTTGCAATCACATAATTTAGAATCGTGATCATATAGAATCAGGGGCTTCTCCCTCCCCCCATAAACATTTCTATTGTGAGATCTATTGTGAGATTATATTGTGAGATTATTTGATTGGAGGGTAATAATTTTTTTTTTCTCTGCAGAAGTCAAAAGACAGGGCTTTGATTTTATTAATCCATACCTTAATTAAAAATATGTTTCCCCATCCTTTGTAAGCATGTGTTGTACAGGCTCTCTGAAAGCTTCATGTAGTGAGAAGTTCACCACTCTGTTGCTTTAGAGTGGTGCTATCATTAAGCCTTCAATAACTCGCCTTTTCAAAACAGTAAACTTGCACTGGAATCCTTTTCCAGTCATGCAATATGTTTCTGGCCACTAGAGGGGATTCTGTATTCATTGATCACAACAGAAGACTGGCTGAAACCACTGAGTGGCATTTATAGAAGACTGGCTGAAGCCACTGAGTGGCATTTATAGAAGACTGGCTGAAGCCACTGAGTGGCACTTAACCCATTTAGACCAAACAGTTGAGAGTGATAATGTACGATTGTTTTTCATGTCTAAATCAACAATCCAACTAAACCTAATTTTCCTCAGAGAGGTTTTTATTATACAAGAGTATACCTTTATTATACAAGAGTATACCTTTATTATACAAGACTATGAACTCATTTGCCATAGTATGAATAATACTCTACCCTCTTCACATCTCCTCTCTCTTCTTCCTATATCTCTCTGCCTCTCTCCCACTCTTTCTCTCTCTCTTTCTCTTTGTGTTTCTCTTTCTGTGTGTGTGTGTGTGTGTGTGTGTGTGTGTGTGTCTGTGTCATCTCATGAGCTCTCTCTCTGTCGTCTGCTGGAAGGAACACCATTGCCACCACCAACTGAAACCTCCCTCCCCTCTCCTCCTTCCTCCCTCTCTTTCCTCTCCTCCCTCCCCTCTCCTCCTTCCTCCCTCTCTTTCCTCTCCTCCTTCCTCCCTCTCTTTTCCTCTCCTCCCTCTCTTCCCTCCCCCTCTTCTTTTCCTTCTTTAATGTGGAAGTTTTGAGCAATTCCTGGCCAGATCTGTGCTGAAGCGGGAATGGCATTTAGAATGGCTCATACTGTGACTTTAACCCTTTCTCTGTTTTAACCCTGTGTTGAGCTCTCACTCACATACATACTCACACAGTCTCTGTCTCTCTCCATCCATCTCTCTCTCTCTCTCTCTCCCTCTTCCTCTCTCTCTCAGGGTGATGGAGCACTCAGACAGTAATCGCATGACAACACAGAACATCGGGATTGTCTTCGGGCCAACTCTGATGCGGCCAGAAAAGGAGTGCGGAAACATAGCTGTTAACATGGTCTACCAGAACCAGGCGGTCGAACTCATCCTCACTGAATGTGAGCAGATCTTTGGATCTGCCGCACCAGGATCTCTCTGACGCTGGTGAGGAGCGAGGGCAGCAGCAGAGACTGCTCACTTAAATATTCTGAACTTAAATATTCTGAACTTAAATATTCTGAACTCTGAAGAGCAAAGGCAGGAGTTTAACTCCACGCATCTGTGGAACTGCGTGAACCCGTATGTCCCTGAGGTGAATGGGTGGACAGACAAAAGGACAGATGGAACCGCTCGGGCAAAAACCAGCCAGCTGACATATAGCACATGCATAATACCAAAAAATCCAATTTATTTTAAACTTTTTTGTGTCTGTGTGCCATAGATCTCAAGTGTTTTTATTGTGCTGTACAACATGAGTCTTTGGGAAGAGATCACTGGTGTTAACCCAAAATTACATTAGATTAGACAAACTAAACTTTGTAAAATAAAATGAGCAATAGGACCAATAAGCACAAACATGAGCACAGGTCAAAGATTTAACAAAATTAACAAAATAAAATCAGTTCAGGGTAAATTAAAGTGCTGTGTAATCCTCGTTCCCATTGGTCCATCAGTATCATGGTGTGTGTGTTTGCATGGCAGATAACAGTGCAGAGGTATGTTCTGTATGTTGCTCACTGATTGGGTGGAGTTCTTTGCCACTATTGGTCCAAATCTCTGCTTTTAATAACAGAACAAAAGAGCAGCTAAAATTGCATATGTTTAAAAAATGTAGAGTACATCCCCTGGCCTCCAGCACCAGAGCTTTGGTAATTTTATATTGACTGTGGTTTGGCAGGAGACATGAAGGAGCGAGAGAGAAGAAAAAGAACAGAGAAAGCATGCATGGATTATAATGTTAGAGTTTATATATTTATTTTTATTTTCTTATTATTGCAGTAGGAGACGAGGGGAATATGGAAATTACTAAAGCGTTTCAAGTGCAGAAAATGCACTGAAGTCTTTCTGTTATTGTTATTTTCTGATTGTGTACTTAGATGTGGTTTAAGCAACTGTTGTCCTTCTCTTCACAATGATGTGATTTGCTCATGTATCCTCTGTTCCAATGACATTTTATTTACCATCTGTGTTCTGATTGAGTTCCTTTATAGCCAGAATCGTTTAGCCTACAGAGGTGGAACAAAACCCTGTTCCATGTTGGACTTATCACAATAAAGTCTGACCAGCTCAACAGGATTCTTGGTTTTACTACTGCTAGCATCTGTCCTATCTTTAACTGACTATCTCTTACTGACCTCAGTAAAGTTGTATTAAATACTTTTATATGAGTTAGTCTCTAAGTTGATTGTTATAAATGTTTATTTTTTATCAAAAAGTACAGGATTGGGACTAGGCCTACAAACCACTGACTGGTGTAACCCTACATCATCATCATCATCATCATCATCATCATCATCAGCCAATATGCTATCTGTTTAAACCATTGATAGTCAAATTATTTTCAGATCTGCTTCTCTTCATATCTTGCATTTGAATATTCGTTTGACATTTAAAAAGAACAAAGTAAATGTTAACAAACATTATAATAGTTATAATAATAATAATAATAATAATAATACACTTATCCATGCTATATTAGATTTATAAATCATGCCCTACTTTGATGCTGATATTTAGTTTTGTAGACTGGAGCATGATTAGCCCTCATCAGCCTAATTGTTTTAGTACTAAACAGTTTGCTTACATAGTGGAAAAGTGCCCTCCCCCCATACTGGTAACATTTATTTCAAAAATACACACACACAAAACTGCTTAGTCTCGTAGCAGTGTGTTCTGCTGTAGCTAACTCAGTATGAACAGGCTTAGCTAACTCAGTATGAACAGGCTTAGCTAACTCAGTATGAACAGGCTTTGGTAAATCAGTGTGAATAGGCTTAGCTAACTCAGTATGAACAGGCTTTGGTAAATCAGTGTGAATAGGCTTAGCTAACTAAGGTCAACATTAGCTAGCTTCTTTTCTTCTTTTGTTCTTGTTTTTTTTCATGATGCTAAAAAAATAAAACATTAGTTTGTCTCTGAATCATCCTGATACAACAAAATCAAAGTGAGATGGGCAGATAGAGTTAGCTGATTAAAACTATTAATTTCTTAAGACGTCAAAGGAAATGCAGTGGCATTTGGTGTGGGTGGACTGGTAATAAGAAACTTTGGGGTTTTACCCAAGGACAGTTAACCCTTTTAATTTGTGCACAGATTTAATGATTATTAAATTATTTTATCTATAAGTTTTAGGAGTTTCTTATGATTTATCAGTCTAATTATATCTAATTTTAAGTTGAATAATTTCTTGGTGTATTAATTTTTTATGTATTGCATTTTCTTTCATAATTAATTACACTTTTCATATTTACATTTTTTTATTTTCTTGTTCACCCGATTATACCTCCTTATCATGTGCTAATCTTTACCCTCCATTATTAGTAGAATGTCATCCTGCTGTGAAGTCAGGATGAACACAGTGACAGGCCAGTGCTCAGCCTTCCTTCCTTTTTTGCTGTTAATTTGTGTAGTTAGGCAGTTTCGGGGCAGGTCTCAAGTCAGCTTTTGACTCAGAATGTAAATGGGGAACCTCTGCGCTTTCTCAGAGAAGGTGAGACTCATGCTGTTTTTGTAAACTGTAGTTAGTTTGTGTAATTAAAAGCACCTTAGCGAAGAGATACTCAACTGGCAGGCAAAAAATATATATTCTAATCATACTAGATTGATATTGATTATCACTCGTATCTCTCATTGGTCTATAAGTAAAAACGTGGGATTTGATATATACAAATTTATTAGACAAAAAACTAAATGAACAAAATTGAAAAAAATTGGTCTATAAAACAGTACAAAAAGATTAATTGATTCTGTATAAAAGTAAAATTGATGCAAAATAAACACAATTTTCAAATAGCTTACAGGGGTATACAATTGGTACCATTTGCAAACACTGTGTTTAGGTAAACAGTAAAAAAATGCTGACCCTGAATAAAAACACCATTTCCCCCCTCTGAATGCTATTGGTGCTAACTGAGCTCTTGCATGGTTAAGCACCACACATTAGCATACCCCAGTAATGCATCTGCGGTCTCAGTGCAGTAAGAGACAGTGCAGTTCCCTCGTATTTAACGGGCGATCAGAGGTATGCAGCCATCTAGAACATTGTTTTTCTTTTTCCTTCATGGGAGTCTTCTCACTTCTTACTGCATTCTGTACTGAAACATGTTAAATAAGTACTGAATCTTTTAACAGATCCTCTGTCTGTCTATGGCAATATCCCCGTTTTAACAGCAGACATATTGAAAAGCACACAATTTGACATTAGGGAGTGCAAATACTTGTAGATTCTATTGTGTTTTAAATACATAAATGGAGATTAGGCTGAACTAAAGGCTAAGATGCTGTTTTTGTGTCTGACCATGTTGTTCAACTTCTGCATTTTACAATACAAATAGGTACCGTTAATATTTGTTTTTCTCATATTGAAATAATTAAAATACTCACATTAGTGGAAACCATAGAGGATCGGAATCTACACTCTTAATATAACACATCAGTTATATCATATGTATATATTTAAAATATCAAAAGCTTTTAGGGTAGGAAGTAAAACTCACAGTTTTAAATTTCGGTAGTTTACATGTAGAGCTGTTTACCTGGGCTAACTCAGGTAATATAAATTAGTGATTGGGTAGTGGAACTACATAACTTTTTACGGATATAATTACGATCCCAACTCGCTTTTCAACAAGTTTGTATCTTACATCCCATGGACTTTGCCAACAGTGGTTACACGTAAATATAAGAATGGTGTTGGAAAATCTGTAGGCCTCTCTGAGAGATCTCTTGGGTCAACACTGATTTGGGGACAAAATATTAGGACAAAATATTAATGCAGATGTTCAGATTTGGAGGCTTAGCTCTCGTGTGTATTTTTGTAATGATGTGGAATTCTTTTTGCATTGTTATGCAAAAACGTTTTGCACTGGATTATGTGTAAAGGCACTGACTCGTCTTCGTTCACAGGAGCTTCATCCTGTCCTCTGCTGTCCAACGTGAGACGGGCCTTTAAGCAATTTCTAGTGGAGTCATTTGATTTGCCCCGTCACTGTACAGTACAATTCATTTGTATTCACATCTTTGGTAGAAGCTGAAGTGTTCGTTTCTCACGCAGTCTCCTACTGTCTCTACCACCCTGCTGTGCTTCTATTTCACTTGCTCTCCATTCTGTTCTCTTTTGATAATATTGCTGTAATAGTTCCTTTCTTGTCCTTCAGCCCCGGTGTTTTCCTTCCTTTCTTCCCCTGTCTGCTCCAGGCCCCTGTTCTTCTCCTCCACTCCTCTTCTCCTCTCCACCTTTCTCTCATGGGCATGGTTGCTGAGGGAGCTCTCCTCCTCTTCATCATCTTCGTCTCTGAAACCTAGAGGACCTCCATCCAGGCTGGAATCGCTGAGAAAACCGGCTGCTTCCTCCAGGGTGAGAGGAGTTCCCTCTGGCCCAGGGTTGCGGTCTCTGTTTGGACTTCGGTAGAGGCCAGCATCTCCCATGATCAGCTCCTCTCCTGGGCCCTCTGGATCGTGGTCCCGACTGCAAAATGCGTAGCGGTGGTTCATGTGCTGCGAGTAGGAGCCCGAGTGAGAGAAGCGCTTGCCACATTTATCACACTGATAGGGCTTTTCTCCAGAGTGCAGACGGCTGTGTTCGATCAGGTGGTGCTTGTGTTTGAATGCTTTTTTACATATCTGGCACTCATGGGGCCGCTTCCCTAAAAGAGACAGAACCCAGTCAACTGTGGTTCTCATTTAGTTTTGCAGTAAAATGAGCTTTTTTGGTACAAAAATATTTCAAAGAAAAGAGCAAAGGGGGATTATAACAGTAGGATATTTTCTTCCCCTACAACTTCTATATAGGTGGTATGTGTGTGCTGTTTCAGAATTATTATAGTTTGAAGCAGTAGGGTTGCCATTTCAAACCACTGTATATGGTCAAAACTGATTAATGTCATATCCCCAATTAACAGCCCATCCTGAATATCAAGAAGATCTTTATTTCTCTATTTCACCACTAACAGTAGCTTTAGTGTTATAGGAGTGCGGTGGTGTGTGTACCAGTGTGTTCGTATTTGTGACGCAGCAGAGAGCTGCTCTTCTGGAAACTTTTGTCACAGATGTCGCAGGCATACAGTCCTTCTTCGGTCTTCCTCAGCCGCTTCCTCACTGGGCCATTGTCTCCATCCATCCCATCCTCCATCAGAGCGAGGTAGTCCGCGCGTCTGCGGCTTACTGCTTCGCTCTAGGAGAGATATTTATTTTCATAATGGAGATCTGAAACTAGCCAGAACTGATTCAACAGTATATGCTTTTGAATTTATGAATAACATCTATAATCAATACTGTGCAATGTATACAGTATATTGTTTGATTGTATTTGTAAAGTCAGGTAATGGGTGTGAAGTTTAAGAATATGTAACTGAACCCCACACACTATGTAAACAGTTGTATTTATTCTGCACTTTAAGTGACAGAGACAGGAATTCCCCTTGTGAGTAATGTACTTTTGTGAGTTGTGCACAACACAAAAAACAGAAAAGCAATCTAGTCCTAAGCACACAGTGACTAGGGGGCTGCTATGATTGGTGAGGCAGCACTAAACAGTTCTTTGACCTTTGCAATTTTAAGTCCTTACTTACTTTATTACTCAAAAAGAAACACCATTATTTGTCAGAAACTATTGTAACTGTGCTACTACAGAGCAATGACTGGGCTTCAACTTGAAATTGGAGTACAAACTTGAATTTCGGTAAATATTGTCAAAATGCGTGATTGATTACATGAAGCGGCTTCTCGATCTAGTCTTCAAGGGTCACCAGTCATTTGTAACATCTGTTCTGCTCCAGCGTTATACACTTTGAGGCAGGGCTGGAGAACACCAAATGCCTGCTTCAGACGTCTTTGGATCTGAGTAAGAATGAGCACTGGCTGCACGCTGATGGAGGAGGGGAGGGACTATAGAGAATTTATATAACACATCATTGTAAATATGTGTCTGGATATGTGTGTTTCCTATGTTCTTGCATGCGGAGTATATGTTCTAACCGTGAAGCTTCTCTCCTGTTGTATTCTGGAGTCTGCCTCCATCATGTAAGTCATGGGTGAGAGAAATCCTGGACTGGGAGCTGGTGGTGTAAGAGGAAGTGATGTGAGACTGTTGTTCCCAATCCCTGCAATGTCCCTTGGAATTATGGGACTGAAAAGGGGGTAGTTGCTGAAAACTACACTTCCAAATAATGGTGTATAGGCCCCACCCATTTGGTGCTGAGAAGGTGGAGTTAACCTTCTGAACACACTGTCCATGTCCCTCCGGTCCAGCTGTGGCGAGCTGCTGTTACAGGCTCGTTCTCTAGCATCGCTGGTCATGTCTAAGTTCGCACGGCTTTTGGGAATGGAAAGGTCCAGGGGTTCGCTCTGAGAAGCCTCTGATCTAGGGGACGGCCTGTGTTGGTTGGGTCGGCACGGTGACGCTGTGATTGACAGGTCGATGCAGGACGGAGAGCTGAAGCCCGAGCATGGTGGGTGCTGGCGGTCCTGTAGAGAGGGCGAGGTAGGGCTCATGAGGGCGGAGTTTCGAGGGCTGCCCATGTCTTTGTTTGGCCAGTAGTTGTAAGCAGGGTCTAGACGGAGATGCATGGGAGACTGCAGTGGTACGAGCAGCTGCTGTGGGACGGAGTGCCATGGTACTCGCTGCGGGGAGGAGACATCTCTGGGCAGCCCGTTAGGGCTGGCAGGCATTTTGTGGTTGTCCTGAGGGAATTGAGTGGCTCGGGAGAAGTTGAGCGGTGATCCTTCTATGTGGTGATGCTGTCCAGTGTCCTGTCTGTCTTTGCTCCTGCACAGATATCTCTCATGATCCTTCAGAACAACGTCGTTTGGGAAAAGCTGAGCGCACCCCTGGCATGTCACAGCCTCGACAGACTCTTCTCTCTTCCCATCTCTCCCTTCTGTCTCTTCTCCATCCTTCTCCTCCCTGCTTCTGTGCTGCTCCTCCCTCACCACCTCCTTTCGGAGCATTTCCTGCAGCAAATGTTCAAACTTGCCCCCAGAGTGCAGTAAAGGCATAAAAGCGGTCCCTTTAAACACCCCTGTCCTCATGGAAGCAGTAGGATCCAAAGTCCCACCCAGCTCTGGGAATTGTCTGGTGGGTGTAATAGATTCCCGTCCATGATCAAGTGGCTGCTCTGTAAAGCACTGACTCAGTGGAGCATATGGAGAGCTCTTCCCTCTACAAATGTTCCTACTGCCAACTGTAGGGGGCGATGTTGGGGAACGGAGGAGGTAGGTAGAGTGGAAGTGACCATTAAAATGCCCTGACCCAACCCCACTGTGACACTTCTTGCTGCTAAGGTGGGAACTGTAGGAGCCTGAATGACTGAAGCGTTTTTTACAGTTTGAACACTCATAGGGCTTCTCACCTGCACAAGTCAAAACGGAAAAACTGTTAGAGACATGTGAACATATGCAAAATATTATTGGGAAATTCAGATCTACAGTTTCATATGCCAACGAAGAAACTAAAATAACGGGCCAATTTAAACAAAGATTCTGTGTGTGAAGACAAATCAAACTTATTCAGACTGAATTTTGCCTTTATTTCATGAAGCAGGAAGAGTGTGTCACTTTACCACTATGAATTCGCAGGTGCTCTTTGAGATGATGCTTGTACTTAAACGCTTTTACACACTGTGTACATTTAAACTTCCTGTTCTCCGTGGTGGGGCCAGACACGAGACTCTGGAACACATACACACATAACAAATAGCCCATTTAGACTGCCTTGTATGTCATGACTGGTTTTAGACTAAGTTTAAATACTTTGAGGTGGTAGACAGTTCCCTCACTTTGTCCTGCTCTTGGGCGTGCAGGGCGAGGTGTTGCTCCATTTGTGCCCTGTGGGGAGCGCTGTATCCACGGAGTGGAGAGACACTGTGTGCTTTCTTTCTCTCCTGGCACTGTTTCACGTGTTCTCGGAGAGAGGCGTCATTCCCGTATGACTGCTCGCAGAACGGGCACATCTGAAGTGAGGCATCGGGGCTGACGGGGTCTGCATCTGCTCACCAGGAGGACAGCATTGCTAACTGAGGAGGACCTTTAGCCAAATCCTTCTCACATTGTTCCTGACTGCTTGTCACATGTTGATGGAATTATCAGACATGCTATTTGGCTAGGCGAAAAATGGATCTTATCTTTAACGGTAATGTCATACTACTTGTAGTAGAGCGTTATTCTTTATATCAACGACAAAGCGTGTTGTTTTTTCAGGTCCAGTCTTCCACGAGCTTTAGAACAATACCTCTTCCATCAGATGACTTCCGAGCCAGAGATAAGGTGCCTGATTGGTCGGACATGCCACCTGTATGGTAGGAGGAGCCATTGAGCTGCTGGCTGTGCTGTGGAAGCAGAAAGTGGGACGCTTTTCTCAGTGGCATCAAGAAGTCACATCGAGCCCAGTCCTCTAGAACACGGAAATCTTTGGGTGCTGAGGGAGCAGAAACAGGATGTGGCAGTGTTAGTTCATCTGTTTTGCTGTCTGATTATAGTACTCGCTCTAGGGAAAAAAAGTGTACTTGTGCAGATCCAAAACCAGCTTCCTCTATCCATGTTGAAATGTTAGCCCAAATGTAGTTGTCCCATGATTCATGTAAAGACACACATACAGACATACATGCAGACACACACACACACACACACACACACACACACACACACACACACACACTGATTTTTTATTTTTTAGTTTGTTTCATGCTTGTGTTTAATGAGATCATTGTCAGTTTTAGCTCACTACTAAAAGAGCTTACCTGGCATAACTTAGCATCTAATGAAACAGTTCTGAAAATGAATAGGCATAATTATGTATGTTTCAGCAATGGGAAAGCACAGAAGATTTTAATATTGTCCTGGAACTCAGAACCATTACATTAAAAAACAAAGAAAAACTGATGTGTATGTGTGTGTGTTCATGTGTATATGTGTGTTCATATGTGTGTGTGTGTGTTCATGTGTGTGTGTGTGTTCATGGTGTGTGTGTGTGTTCATGTGTATATGTGTGTTCATGTGCGTGTGTGTTCATGTGCGTGTATGTGTGTTCATATGTGTGTATGTGTGTTCATATGTGTGTATGTGTGTTCATGTGTTTCAGTGTCTGTTCATGTGTGTGAATTTAAAGATCTCTGTAACAGAATAATGAGGACTGAGATGAAGAAAATGCTTCAGAGATTCTCCCATGAGACCAATAACAGCCACGAAAATAAAAAAAACATCAAATAAAAAAAACAATAACAAAGTGCAGGACGACAGATGCTAGCAGAGCGCAGTGACTTGGAGCAGCATTGTTCAAATGTTTGCAGATGTTGGCATCAGATTTCCAGCTTTCTCTAATGTGGCCAGAGACGAGTCAGAATGCTTAACTGCAGTAAAAACTCTGGTTCTGTGAAAGTGCGCTGAATGTTTCTAGGCAAACTACGGAGAGCTTTCATCTCTGCGCATACACAAGGGAAGCTCTCTGCGCTCACGTATGATTTCACAGCAGGAGCATCACCTCGGTTGTGGCACCCGGCCCTTGTCGTACATGATGAGGCAGTGTTTTATGAAAAGTGCCCTTCATAGTGCAGTGACTTCAGTATTATCTGAATGCAATCAAGAGGTTTCCATTTCCGTCCACAGCTTGTCTGTCGTTATTTCTAATAACTCAGGGGCACTGGAAATTGCTGAGTGCTCAGAATTAGAGTCACAGCTACTGCAATGACTGCAAACTGGATTCATTCTAACACAACAAGTAATTAAAGGTGCGTATTGAAAGGTAAATACACATATACAAGTGGCTTAGAATTTACAATTACCTCAGATTTCCAGTCAGATGACACCTGTCAGGTAACTAACCTGAATCAGTGTAAATAAGTACTTTCTGCTTTTAACACGGAAGCAAACGTAACCACTTCAGTCCCACTGAAAAAAGGCAGAGACCTGTCTGTCATTTTGAAACATTTCGTCTCTTTGAACATTTCGCCTTGTTTTGGAACTGCACGGGGCACCACCACTTAATTTGCTAAAGAGAAGGCAGCTGGAGCGAGGCGTCATCTCCACTGCTCGTATAATCTTACCGTACATGCTGCGTGTGGTGTTCTCCATCTCCTCGGGGGCAGCGCGTGGGGCGGCGGCCTCCACCTCCTCCCAGAGCAGCTCGGGGGAACTCGGGCTCTGCGGGCGGCCTGAGCGGACGGGGCTGCCAGGCTCCGTGTCCTCACTGGGGGTCAGGCTCATCTTATCCTGCCCATTTCTCTCATCCGGCACATCCGGACCCCATACACGTGACTCATCCTCTCCCTCAGAACCCAGGCTGTGCTCTATACCTGCTGGGAGAGTTGAAAGAGCTGGAGCTGACCGAAATATGGATACAATTTTGTGTGAAATGTTTGTTTGTTGTGGAGTTTTGAAACAACGACCAGTGCATGACAAATGGTTGAGATGTCAAACGTTAGCACTGGTAAATGTTAGCACTGGTAAACCTTAGCACTGGTAAACGTTAGCACTGGTAAACGTTAGCACTGGTAAATGGTAAGGTGCACCACAACAATTAAAAATGCATTCTGTGAAATAAAAAAAAATATGGAGAAGTGAGACTTGAACAACATATTTTATTCTATATTTAATATTTAGGATCTAGATTAATGTAGTAATATTATAAGGTTTAAGGTTATTAGAATAAACAGTAAAATGCATTCAATTAGATAGTCAATTATTTTTAAAAGAGATGTATTTAATATTTAGTATTTAATGCATGTCTTTTTTTCTTGTGCAAAAATATAATTTGGTGTGCACTGGCCCGGCAGGCTCATATTGCTATTCTGCTTATTGAGTTTTTATTATTATTTTCAATAATGAGGTGCAAAAATCAATAATGAGCTCCAGGGGCTTTATTAAATGAATTATATTATTCATATCAGAATCCTATAATGGACTGGTACCTCAAGCTTTGCTTATCATAATTCTTTCAAGCAATGCAAGTTTTTTGAGGCTAAAGAACAATTGAAAACAGAGTAAACCTGCCAACAAAGTGTTTTTGGTTTTAGCAAGAAAATTCCAAATGCTAAATAAAATGTTATAATCTTGTATTTAGTGAAACTTTTATGAGTAAGAATGTGTGGGAGAAACTTTAATATTGTGTCAGCTGTGGTGATTTTGCATGAGGTTCTGAAAATGAAAACAATGATTCAGCATGTTCAAAAGAAGTGAACTATCGTTTACATCTCGTGTGGATTAATTCACAAATGACTTTGGACTGGCATTTAAACTAATCATTAAAACAGAGCTGAGATGAACAGACAAGATTACATATACTGAAAAATCATTAAGGAAATGGAACTCTAGAATCAGATTATTACAAATATTTTTTTCCAGTTGATGCATAATTTTTTCTTCAATTCCAAAGCTAATATTCGCCCACTACAGTTTTACATAAAGTTCTATTTGATTAAAAATTTGTCCATGTCTCTTTTTCTTTCTTTTAACATACACATATAAACACACACACACACACACACACACACACACACACACACATATATATATATATATATATATATATATATATATATAAACACACACATATATATTTATGTGTGTGTGTGT
>JAOXYF010000018.1:10939725-10983323 GCA_028565775.1 Sternarchorhynchus goeldii | reverse complement strand
GGGGGGATATCGTGGAGGGGGTGAAGAGGGTAAATTCTCTCTCCTACCTGAGGAGGGGCAAACGCTGAAACGTTTATGATAAGGAGCAGTGGGGAGAAAAGGAGAGGATAGAGAGGGAGCAAATAAGAGAAGGGGAGAGAGGCAACGCTCTTGTGTCTGAGAGCACAGGTCTTCTGAGAGCCTGGCTGTAGGGCTCTTGGGAAGTTTGTCTTGTAATTGAGTCAATTGTTGACCTCCTGTTCAGCCTGCCGGGTTACTCTGAGGAGCACGGCCTCCGGAATAATAACCCCCCCTCCATCCGTCTCTTCTGAGCCCACATCTCCCCTCCTCTCCTCCGTTGTTTCAGAGTGATTGTGCTGCAACTCAAAGGCTGTGATTTAGGGGGGAAGCCGTACAATCTTTTCATTCCCTCTCTCCTCCTTTCGCATTCTCTCTATTCTCATTCTTCCTTTTCTTCGCTCCGTGAGATGAATTCTAATCACTCACTCCTCCTACAATCACTCAACATGCTCTCCACCCCCCCCCCCCCCAACCCAGTCCTTTCAGTTTCCTTTATTACCCCACTGTACACCTCTCTCCGTCCCTTCTCCACTGTCACCTTGTATGTTACTGCTCCTAAAGATACTCGAACCTGGTCTCCACAGCCAAGACAAACCGAATTAGACACAGCTCAACAGGTGACGTGAAATAGCTGTTTAACCCCCGAGATGCTGGTTCAGTTACTGCAGCATGACTACATGAACTTACCTGCCGGGTGGCTGGATCTGCTAAATGTCATCAACAGTGCACTTTCTAATCAAGCCATCTCACACTTCACAACCGTGAGCCGGTCCGTCTTCAGCGCGTCATCCGAATTTCAGACTAATTCTTCTATTAACTAGAATGTTTGCCCAGAGGAGCATCGCAGACATTGAATCGCTCCGTGAAATTCTGTTTAAATGATGCTGTAGCCAGCGAGGAGAAAAATGTAATGACTTCATTGATCTCTTTCCACAGTCTGCCTGTTTGTCTGAAAGCTTTGGCCTTTAGCCCTACTGTGAGGGAGTCGTGAGTGAACTCCAAAGGCTGTTTCCTTCAGCTGAAGAGTATCGTGAAAGAGTGACTTACTGATATTTACTGCTAGCTTCACTGCTTTATTGTTATGTACCAGCTGTGTAGTGTACATAACACATTATATACATGACTGTTATAGCTATTCTCTGAAAAACAGTAACGTTATTCAAATGTTCAAAACTTTATTTTTTATTTGCTTGATATTAACAGTAGAAATTCGATGTTGAAGCATTTAGTCTATTCATAAACATTTGGACTAATTTAAGAAATACTTAATCATTCCATATCATTCCATCCCCACCTTTACTATACCTTCTGTTTACCTTTCTGTAGGAAACCCGTCATCACAAGCAATTCACCTTTCCTTTCCACCATTCTTTTTTTCCTCTTTTATTACCTAAACACACCTGACTTCTATTAAAGCAGCACCGCCTGTCTGATGAACGCATATCCAAGCAGAAACTCTCCTCTGTTCACGGACAGTTGCGGCCCGTAAACATGTCAGAGCTGTTTCATGTCCCATAACCGCATGCTGCTCGTAAAGAGACCTGCTTTGCGATTATTGCCCGGCAGGGTCATGGCTGAGCCGGGGCACGAGGCAGAAGAGGCCCTGTGCCACCACGGTTCAGATGAGGCAGCGCTCTCGGACCCCCCCACCCCTCTCGCCTCGACCCTGTTCCCTGTCCTCCGCCGTGTGTCTCCTCTCCTCTAGTGTTTGTTAGGAAATCCTGAGTAAACTGATCCTGTTTGTTCTTGCTTTGTCCATGAGCTGTTTTTATAGACTCCCACTGTTGACAGTCGCTCCACTTCTGTCTGCCTCTCACAAGCTGGATAACACTGTGCAAATATGTGCGTGTACACACTCACAATCTCTGAAACTGCGCACGCACACACACCGCGTTCACACTCATGTGCACATCTTTCCTAAAGAACAAGGTAACTGCAGCAGGACAGTCCAGATTAACCACCTTACAAACACTCGTATTCAAGTTCATTGACTACTTAGTTAAAATACTTCGTTTCAATGTTAAAATAATTCCATTCAGAATCACTTCCATTTTTAAATTACATATAATTGGCTCTTTGGGGGTGGGTTACATTCATTAAGGCTTTGATTTGGCTTGGTCCTCTATTCAAAACACCACTATATATTTTTTTACAATAATTGTGATTTTTCTGTCATTAGGAGAAACAGATCATTAGGATAATATTAATAAGGGTAATAATTTTGGTGATTAAGAGAACCAGGAACTTCTACAGCATTCAGAATCCTTTACCAAAAATTGCTTTTATTTTGTAATTAATGAAAACTTATCCATGTTATTCATATGATACTTATTTCTTAGGAATACACTGTATAAAACAGACAAATCATTTTGTAGATGATTAAGAAATGATGAACATGAAATTGTTTTTAATCGTTGAAGCCATTAAAACATCCCATATATTGGTATATTCCATACAAAGAGTTGTAACATGTGAAACTGAGTTTCTATTGTCTTCTTCACTTTATAGGTGCTACAGCTCATGCTGTGACTCTGAAAAAGAATTTTTGTTGAAAGTCTTTTCTACCTGTTATCACTGTATCAGGGAGCTTAGAGAAACTGTCTCATTCTGCTGCTATGTGTTGCTACTACCCAGTTTTTGGGAGTGGACTTTAGGACCCTCAGTCTTTGAGACCCTTGATATCAGGCCAAACAGACAGGGAGCCCATCCAGTAGGAGGCGTGTCTTCACTTCACCTCTCCCTTGCTTTACCCTAAAACCAGCATTTTAGTTGTTAAGAGGAGAAAACAGTTGAGAAAAGTTGTTCATGTGCAAGCTAAGTAGAGAAGGAAGATTGGATGATGTGTAAGTGTGTGTGTGTGTGTGTGTGTGTGGGGGGGGGGTATTGTTGAGTGGTGCAGGGGGTTGGTTTGACGCAGGTGGTCATTAGTAGCTCTTTAGCCCAGACTATAGGCCTGTATTCACCTTAATGCAGGCAGATCATGGATGTCGGTGGGGGGTTCGGGCTGAGCTGCTTCACAGTTTTCCTGGGAGCGACTGCTACTGCCCACACACTTCTACCCATCACGTGTGTCCCTGCCTCTTCTTCTGTGGCCCTCGTGAGCTTCAGGCCTTCTCTCAGGTCCATGACAAAGGCAAGGCCACAGCAGCACCTTCTCTTTGTGTATTCGAGAACAATGCAGATGTCACACTACTGCCGTAAATGCTTCCTCTTCACCCTGGGAAGAGTTTGTGTGTGAGTGTGCGTGTGTGTGTGAGTGTGTGTGTGTGTGTATGGTCACTACTAAAAGGGCCATTACCATGAGAAGGTGACAGAACGAGAGTGTGATAATGACGTCTGTGGGGTCTGTGATGATGTCACACACCTGTGCAAGTACTGCCAGTACCGTGATAACACACTATTACACAGTGTTTCTGCTGCTTAATAAAAAAACAGAAGAGTTCTGGCCCCAAGCACTGAGAAGGAGAACAGTATCAAATTAAATTTATACATGTCACCCCAGGTGGACTTTAAGTTTAATTATAGCAGTGTTATTAGTAACTGATATTGTTTAGCGGAGCAAGACTAGTGAAGTACACAGGACGTCTGATGAAACTTATGAGGTAAACCAGAAGTCAATATGAAAGCATTTCATTTATGGGCTGGTACAGGTTTGCTCAGATAACTATACCTCCTGCACTAACCACAATAACTGAAGACTCATTTGTCATGACTAAATAAAAGAAACCACCTAAAGAGGGATATCAAGGAGGTTTAAGATTTAATTCCACTTCCTGGAGGTGAATTGAGTGTAACAGTAAGTTGCCCAACTATCGAAGGGAACTACCTACACTGCAAAAAAAATTCTCTTAAGTTAAAAAAAAAAAAAACTTTTTAGCTTCAATGAAGGAGCAGCTTCTGAAAATTAACTTCTGAAAATGTAAGCTAACTGAAAAATAAGTGTTTTAAACATATCCTTCAGGAAAACTGCACACTGCACAAAATGTTTCCTCACTTCTTAAATGTCCAGCAATCATCACTTGACCAGTAGGGTTTTAGACATCAAGCGGACAATGTAATCTTATCACTACAAGGTATAATCATTCAAAATGGTGTGAGAATGGCTTGTCTAAGCTGCATTTAAGATAAGAACATTCTAGAACGGCAGTCAAGCCCATTTTACATTTGATTATATTACTGTGAGAGAGACAGAGAAAAAGGAGACCCTCATGAGATCAGGAACTCCTAAAGGAATAAGATCTTAAAGGCAGTGGGGACATTAGCATTTTAACAGGCAGGCTGGGGGCCTGTCTAAGCCTGTCTTACCACACACACACACACACACACACACACACACGTACGCACACACAAACAGACAGGCCCTGAGCCGACAGCCTGCCTGTCTGGTTGCTAGACAATGCACTTGGTTATGTGGGTTATGTAAAGACCCTTGTGTGCACAAAGCCACAGTGCCGGTGGTTTTGCTTCAAGCTCTTCAGCATGCGCTTCTTCCACACGGAAAAGCGTCTCTGGAAGCAGCTCTCACACTTCACACTGCTAAATGCCTTTACTTACTCTCTCTCTCCCCCTCTGTGTCCTCTGTTTATAGAGGGATGAGTCAGTGAATTATCCATCTCTCACCCCCTCCTCTTCTCTACTTCAACTCTGGGGTTAAAACAGCTGCCTTCTTGACCGGTGGACTGGTGTGTCTACTACGCCTGAAGAGAACTTGTGTGTGTGTGGTGTGTGTGTGTGTGTGTGTGTGTAGTCCAGTTTTTGGAATTATGCCTCAAGGCCTCTTATGGGTTTAAGGAAAACTGGATGAAGCTTCAGGAAAAATCATCACCAAGCTGTGTGTGTGTGTGTGTGTATGTGTGTGTGTGTGTGTGTGTGTGTGTTTGAGCGTGTGTGATGATCACACAGTGGTGAACCACACACCTCACAGCTACAACAAACACTCTTATGGTTATGAGGAAAATCTTCTCCAAAGATGAACAGTAAATAACTGTACCTAACCATAACTGTACCACAGCAGGAAAATGGTTCACAACTCATAACTCTAATCTACCCCTACAGACACAGACATGCACACACACACATCCACACACAGCCAGTGTCACAGGATGTCATCACAACACCGAACAGAAACGCCCTACTTCCCGATGCTCAGTGTCACCGTAATAACAGCAAAACACACCAACACACTGTACTGTACAGCCTGATGCAGACTTGTTCACGTACCTTTTCAGACACTAGTGCAATTCTCTGACAGTCCGCTCTACTCTCTGACACGCTAATAGATGTTACTGGACGCAGGTGTCTCAGTGGGGAGCTACTGAGGGCCTTACACACACACCCAAACACACACACACACACGCTCATCACAAAAAATAACAACAAGAAACCTGTCCTTGCTGGTAAAGCTGAGAGGAGAAAGTGTTCCCTCCTACCTTCTGCAGTCAGCCACCACACCTAGCAATCAGAGTTAGGTAAGACTGCTATGCCATACATCACAAACACAGTGGGGCTGAAATCTATGGATAATCTCTCCATGAGCAACTAATCCTTACAGATTCACTACACTGCTAAGAGCAACTGGTTGAAACTCAGATGTTGAATTTCATGATTCAGATTTACTGGAACTAATCAATTAAGCTACACTGCGCAGACCCAACTGTTTGTCTAGTGTATGTGTGTGTGAGAGAGAGACTTTCTGTGATTCCCGGATTCCCGCATGTGGTTGTTTACAGCACCTGAGCAGAGGTAAGAGAATAAATGCAGGCTCTGTGTGTGTGTGTGTGTGTGTGTGTGTGTGCATAACTGCGGGATGAGCCCACAAACCCCCTCACCTCACTATTTAACCAGGTGTGAACACACTTTCCTCCCTCCCTGTCCACCTGGGGGAGACTTTCACCGGAACAATGGACTTACAGTGCTGTTCACAGCTCTGTCTCACACAGCTGTCCCCAGATCAGATTTCCTCATGTTAGTTGCATCCAAACGTCCACTTTCTCAAAATAACGTAGGCCTCATCCAACTATAGGCCTTAAGTTTCCTTCATCATGTGGAACCCTTACCTTTCAAATGATTTGACCTGGAATCAGCGTTTCTGATCTAACTCCATACCACAACTATCAAAACCCGAACAGTTAAACTAACCTGAGGTCAGTAGCTTAAGTGCCCGACTTAAGTGCATTTCATTTCATGTCTGCATCGAATGCTGATGAAGCTCACATTCACTGCACTTGCCTGTATTGATGCTCCTTTCAGTCCCTCTTTCAGGAGGCCATTCTTAGCATGGGGCCAATCCTCCACACAAAACCACGCGCACAGGGAGAGGGGGATCAAAGAACGAGTGCACATCCACCTCTTCTCTTCCTTCGGTCCCTTTATTCCGCTGCCTTCTCTGTTCTGCCAGGAGGGCTCTGAATATGAACATGCCACAGTGCTTCTCTAAACTCATACCTCTCTGTGTTTCTCTGTCTCTATCTCTCTCTCTCTCTCTCACGCTCCCACTAAACCTCTGACGGCAGGTGGACTTGGTTCCCGTGAACTTTCCTGACTGAAATATTTTGAATGGGGGTAAATGGGGCAATTGGGGCTGAGGGTGGCAACAGGAGGAGGGATGGGGGAGAAGGGGAATTTGGGAGGAGAGGGGAGGGGAGGGGAGGGATGTACTGGTGGTGGAGGAGAAAAGGCTCAGAAGCTGAAACAACAACAGCTGCTACAGGGCAACACGTGACACCTGCTTGAGAGAAGCTACTCAGCACCTTCCCAACGAAGAATTCATATCTGTACACTTTTATTTGAGAATTGAGAAATTTGAGAAAATTTAGCATCTCAGATTCATTTTACATTTATACAGCAAAGTGATTCCAGCTCATAATGGGAGCCTGAAGAAAATAATAATCAATAATAAAATCACTTCAGGCTTCAAACACGACTGAAGGTGCACTTTGACATTCGAGGTTATATGCCTACCATATCATTGCTAGACTTCCTGAATAAGTTCATCCCCCACCATACTGGACAGTTCCTTAGAGATGACTGCAGCTTGAAGAAAAATGCATTAGCAATTATACGATGTCCAATAAAAACAGTAAATATGATGTGGTCTGGCTGTCTCAAATCCATAAAGACATCTAAATAATTTCTCATACAAAGCAGAAAAACATTTGAGTTCATAAAGTTCGATAAAAAAAGTCAATCAATAAAGTACGCCTTTAACATGACATGACAAAGACTCCTCATTCTTCAGATAACGCCTTTTCTTTGTAGTTCTTTACAGAACGTATATGAAAGGATTTTACCGGGTATCATTCAAAAATATATTCAATGGGAAGCAGAAGTGGAGCAGTTTTTTGTTTTTGTTTATGTGCTAAAGTTTTACTGCCTTGCAAACTGCTCCATCTTGTGCTGATTTCTCCAAACTATCATTTTAAAAGCAAAACTGCAAGACTGGTCAGAGATCAGCCTACAGCAGGGATTTCTACCCAGACAGCCAGTAAAATGCCAGTATGAACTTAACTCCTCTCTACTTAAAGTGAATTAACATCTACACACTATTTGGGGCTTAATTTGATCCTGTAGGTCCTGCCTGTTACTCTGTAGGAATTAGTGACACTCGTGATTTGTGCTGGGTTGTTCCAAAAACTTCAAGTTACCCCCCCCACCGCCCCACCACCTCCTTCCAACGCTTTCTGTGTCCTGTGAGTTTTTTCGTGTTCTGCTACTCCTCCGTTCTCTGCTGTCCCCCTTCTACATGGATAAGACAAACAGAACACAGTGCTTATGTTTGTATTGTGCCCAAATCTATTCTGATGGGGTTTTTTTTGCTGCCAGAAAGCAGTGGTCATGTTGACATTTTCACTCTTTCATGTCAATACATGTCATTTTCACACAGTCATTGTGTAAATTCTCCCATTTGACAAGTACCTTTGTGACACGAGGACACACACTTCTTCTGGTTGGTAAACATTAGAGACACTACTAAATACCACACTGAATAAAACTACAGAATGATGCCTGAAGAATGAGCTTCCAATTACTTATGTGTGTGAGTAAGTGTGTGTCTGTGTGTGTGTGAGAGAGTATGTGTGTGTCTGTGTTTAACCCTAACCCTAACCCTAACCCTAACACACGTTTAGTCTGGGACGTTAAGCTCTGTTTCACCCCTTCCCCTAGTGGTGCTAAAGCTGTGAAGCAGAGCCTTCGCTACCCTGCCACACACCCAGGCCTGGACAGCACGGCTGGGCAGGAGGGAGCTGCTTAAGCCTGTCTCTTCCACGCAGACAGAAGCGACAACTCTGCTCTTTTACGGGATCCCAACTATCGACAGCCATCGACCCAGGTGACGACCCCAGTGAGAGCAGACTGCAGTCTTACCCAGCTGCGCTTCTCCGAAGATAAACATATTGGCGTTTTCTAAATATAGCTAGGCACATCTGATGATAGTGTAGTTTGCCTAAATATAACAACGTGACAACTGGGGGAATCTCCATTGATATTTTCTTCATAGCATTTTGAGTGATTTGCCATCAGTGGAAAGGGATGGTTTTGTATTGCTCCTGTTATCAAGCAGAACAAATACTGGGAGTGCTCACGGGAAGGGTTCTCTCTCGGATATGGCCCTGCCGCTGAGGGCGCTGGTGTTCAGAGGTTGAACAGGACAGAGTGGAGACCACACATGTAATTAATGTCATTTCAGACCTGAGAAGGGACTGCAGTTCAATGAAAAACAGATGCAAGACAGCCAGCCTTGTGTTCAGTCAACATTCACATAGGGTCACTCATAGGGTATCATACAGACACACACACACATGCACACACACACATACACACACACTTACTTGCCAGTGAATAACAGCTTTAATAGCCTATAAGCTTGGCTATTACCATAAACCCTTCATACCATATTAGTACGCCTGAGTCTGAGAAAGGTAAAAGGACACATCATGACTCAAGAACAAGACTTATAACACACAGCATAGGAGATGGGGCACTCTCTGTTGTGCTAAATGCATTTAAAACTGTGCATGTATGTGTTGAAAGACAGACAGAGAGAGAGAGAGAGAGAGAGAGAGAGAGAGCATGTCAGCCTTTGGAACCATTTCTCACACTTTGCTCAACATTTTTTGCCATTCACACTTTCGCCTGCTGTTCCCAATGTTTTTTTAAGTGCATGACTCGAGCCTAAATCGAGCCTAGTCTGGTTTAGACCACCACACGGCTTAATCCACCGCAAAACATTTCTTCTTGAGCTGATACAATCGATGTGTCCATACCAGATACACACAGGCATATATTTGGCTGAAATATTTGATACTTTCTATCACTGATTTTTGAGACAATCTTTGGAAAGATGGTGTCTTTAAAGTGATAGTACCTGGCATAATGTGAATGTTACATTGATTTACTTTATACTATAGAAATATCCATCTTCAAACCATACCAGCTGCAGCCCTGTCAGTATGAACTGCCCCTATAGGCGCGTGTGTCGCTACGACAACACATCCTCCATTTTAGATACAGGCGGAATCAAGGAGGGGTTGGAGATGCGGGTTCAGCCCCCTCCCACCCCCCTTCCCGCTTCCCCCCTCACTCATGTAAAACAAACAGAGCAGGCTGGCACCAAAATGCTCGCAGCAGACTTGGCCTTATCAGATGAGGAGCTCAGCCCGGGCGCAACCTGAGGCTCGCAGCTCTGGCCCGTCCGCAGAGGTGCACACGTTCTACACCGAAAACCATCCAGCATTTTCGAAACGCTGTCGTATGTCGTATTAGTGTCAAATATAATGAGGTCATAACTGTGAGGTAAAAATAAATAAATAAATGATGCACATGGGAATCCATTACAGCATCTCTCCAAAGACACGTGATTTTGGAGGTAAAAAACTCTCTCTCTGTGTCTCAAACACACACAGTAAAGTCATCATCCATACATTCCTGTGCAGATCATAAACACATGTAAAATAAACAGTACAGTGGAACACCAAATTCATCCTAAAAAAATACTGAAACATTACAGATGTAACAGGGTACGATAACAAAGAAAAGACAGTAATAGGTATGATAATAAACACAGGGATTATAAAAATTCAAAAGAAGAATGAGATTGTGTACATATGTATTCATGAAAAGAAAGAAAGAAAGAGAGAGGGAGGGAGAGAGAGAAAGAGGGAGAGAGAGAGGAAGAGAAAGAGAGAGGGAGAGAGAGAGGTATAGAAAGAGAGAGTGAGAGAGAGAGAGAGAGAGAGAGAGAGAGAGAGAGAGAGAGAGAGAGAGAGAGAGAGAGTTTGGACTGAGATGTGTTCCTGCAGAGCTCTCTGTCTCTCTGATTCGCTCACTCAGACTGTTGCTCCAGCCCACCCAAGAAGCAGCAGCAGCCCATGGGCATAAATCTGAGAGCTGACTCAGTGGATTTAATCTGTATCTCTCTCTCTCTCTCTCTCTCTCTCTCTCTCTCTCTCTCTCACTCAGTTCAGTCTCTCTCTCTCTCTCTCTCTCTCTCTCTCTCTCTCTCTCTCTCTCTCTCTCTCTCTCTCTGTCTGCCTCCAATTTTTTCTCTCACACTTTTTCATCCTTTCAGTCTTGCACTGTATGTTTCCTGCACTGAAAAGCTCAGTTGGTAATGAAACTCTTATTGAGAGCTTGCCAACAATATTATTTTACTAAGAATTAATTAGGTTTACCATTCAGATGCACTGGATGAACAGTGTGTGTGTGTGTGAGAGAGAGAGTGTGTGTGTGTGAGTGTGTGAATGTGTGTATCCACTAGACAGGGAAATCAAAATTAAACTCTTTTTCAATATAATTTCTTCAGCATCTCTTCCTATTTAACTGCAAGCAAGTGCCTGAAATCCACATGTTCGTTGTGCTAATTGAGTGGCCCGCTGTTGTAATTTATGAACGGCTGCAAATCCAGGTGAAGAGAAAGGAAACATCAAAGATCTATAATTATACTGATGACTGTACAAGACAGTACTGTCTCCGTGGCAACCAAAGCGAATAATAAACACCACCTCCTCTCTGTTCTTAGAGCCGTAGACATCAGTGAGTCATTACCACATGCACACGCACACACACGCACACACACACACACACACACACACATCAATTACATTCATACAGACTGGAAAATATGTTAAGTGTGTATGGAACAGTGAAAAAGAGATAGCCATGTATAGCCATTGTAATAATTAATTGCAATTATTTAATGTCTGTCTCTGGGACTGAGTGTCTGTGGATGGATCAGTCTTTAATTATACCTCCTGCTCTGTACAGACCTACTCTCTCCAGACTAACACTGAACCAGATAGAGTGACTGGCACCCACATGACACACACACACTGGAAGGCTCCTGCTTGTTTCTCTGTAGTGGTCTACTAACCACTAAAGGAGTCTGTTTAACCCTTAAAAACCCTCCTTTCCCTTCTACCTTCGCCACGTTTTCCATTTAGAAACCCACCTCTCTAGTATGTTTTGAACAATTTACTAGCAATAAAGTGCACACCTTATTTTAATTATTTATAAGAATATATACTGGTTACAATGTTCAAAGTTATTATTAAACATTGTAACCAATGGCGTGTATTTATACTGTTTGAAAGTTTTAGACTCAGTACCAAATCAGTACCAGGTCAGTAACAAGTAGAAGTGCATACAAATAGTTGGCAAAACACTCATGCACTCAAATATTCAAATATTTTAACCCTGTCTATCCACTCACATAATCAACCTCTTTTTGTACTCTTTCACAACAACCATGTCATATGGTACTGCTGAAACAGACCTGAGATGAATATGCATGTCTTACATGGCTTGTTGCTCCTCTGTGAGATTCTTCCTAATCATTTTGTCCATCTAAAAAAATGGAAGTTCTAGTATTTTCTGAATAATGTTTTCAGTGGTTGTTGGCATACAATCTAGCCAAACAGGCACTTCCAGATAATGTTCAATTAGCCAGCTGTTTCAGAAGTCAACCCAAGTCTGGTTCAGGATACACTGCAATCAAAGTGGCTACATCTCCTTTCTTCAGCCCGTCTAAAAGAGAGAATTTAAATTCTTCTGCCCTGATTCCAGACCCAGCAACAAGCCCTTCCGGGAAGCAGGAACGACAAGAACAGAGAGCTGAGAAAGGCTGGATACAATAGCTTTGGCACCTGGGTCCCATTAACTACAGTATTATTACTAATATCTACCACATGGGTTGTCCCAGAGCCACCACCCCCAATCAAAGAGCCCAAAAAGGGGAACAGAAAGAAAGAGGAGGAGCTGATAGCGAACACACCAGGCAGAGGGAGAGAGACCATTTGATATGTTTGAGCTGGCATGAATACTGTATCATGATATGTTTGAGCTGGCATGAATACTGAATCATGTCTCAGTTTCCCCACAGCCCTCTACATGCAGATGTAAGGAACTGCTACTTGGACTTAAGTCCTGCTACCAGAGTGGAGCTCTTTCATCACTTCCATTGTTCAGGTGGGTCTGAAGTGACGATCCTGAGGCTGAACATCTAATGCCTCTGTCCTTTTGTGTCAAACCAAGTTCTTTGTAATAAAACTGAATCTCTGCTCCACTCTTAACATTTTGCTGAGTGGACCAAATTCACCGATCCAACGAACACTACTGAAAATGTCAAGAGATGCACCTGAAACGTTCTAAGAGCTCTTTCTTTCCTTTTTAATGATGAAATTTGACACTTTCTCCACCTGTGGCTTGGCAAGAATAAATCCAATTTGGCTACAGAAAGACTGGTGAGGAAGGCATTAGGCAAGAAGAACTGAGTGGTACACATAATATAATATAAACAGGTGTTGAGGATGAAGAAAGAAAGAAGGAAAGAAAGAAAGAAAGAAAGAAAGAAAGAGAAAGAAAAATGCGAAAAAATAAAGTGAGAAAGAACAGACCTAAAAACCAAAAAAAAAACCCAATAATAAAATCTCATCCTGACTGCTGTAGACAAATAGGATGAAAGGGTGCCCAGTATCAGATTGTCTCGTCTGTTTGCCATATCTTTGCAAAAAGTACAGAATGGAGGAGAGAAAAAGAAAATGCTTGGATGGGATAGAAATAGTGAAAGGGACAGAGAGACACCGAGAGGGAGAGAGGAAGAGACAGGGAATGAGAGAGGGGGAGAGAGAGGTCTCAGTGAGTTGTCTCTCTCTCTCTCTCGCTCTCTCTCTCTCTCTCTCTCTCTCCCTTTTTCTCGGCCTGTCGCGCGGATGGACAGCTGCTATTAAACTCTGATTGTTTCAGGTTCACAGGGTGTGAAAGGGGCTGATTGGGGGCTATGATCCCTATGAGGGTGGTCTGCATGGTGGGGGAGGGGCAGCTGAGGGGCGAGGCAGAGGGAAGGGTCACGTGATGCGTGCATCTCACTGCACAGCCCGAAAAAGGAATCCAGCGCGGAAAAAAAACATACCACTTGTTGCCGCCTGCCTGCTTCAGGACACACACACACACACACATGCAGTAGCAGCAAGGAGCATCCCACCCACACATTTTTAGCCATTTCCAGCAGTCTTCATTACTCAAGTAGCACTAAAGAATAACTAATCCATTCTAAATCAATTATTTCTTCACTAAACAATAACTAATCCACTCTAAATCAATTATTTCTTTACTAAGAATCACAAAAAAATTAACTGTTTCACTAAAAATCACTTTTGGAATTTTGAAATCTCCATCAAAGCCCTAAATTCCTGTGAGACTGAGATATTGCACTTTCCACTCTTATGCAACTTGTCTTTACTCACATCTGAAGAGCTCTATTACAGCACAATAAGCTTGTGATAATAGCATAACGACTACTTTCATTTGCCACTGTAGATCAGTCTTGAGTCCTACACCATATTAGCAAAAGGTGGCATGCACACAACACCTCTTTGACGCCTCCGTGTTAAAAAGTTAGGACAGTCTGTGAAGCCGATTCTAAAGGAAGTTCAAATTCATGTGTGTGTGTGTGTGTGTGAGTGTGTGCTAACGAGAGCCTTTTGGCCCTAACACTGCTCCATCACTCACTGATCATGAATAACAGCAGAGAGGAAGAAACCCTACTGAGCTCTTCTCACCTCTCATAGGGCAAGTTCAGCTACCATGTCAACCTGAAGCAGGGCACTGTCAAAGGTGTGTGTGTGTGTGTGTGTGTGTGTGTGTGTGTGTGTGTGCGCACAATCATGCCTCTACTGTGTGTACATGCATAAGTGCCTGTCTCAAACTGTCACGGATAAACACAATAATCCGACATCAGTAAGAATTTCACATGTGACTCTGTGCTTTACTCCTTCCATAAGCACAATACGTGTCCTGAGATTCTGAATGCAGGTAAGTCCAGCTTTAACTGAAACGTGAGATGATAACAGGAGTGAAGGAAATAGGCCCACCAGGGAGAGATCAGAGATCAAATTGGGATGGCTGAGCCTTGAGTGATCAGAGCCTTACAGTATGTAAAAACTATATTCAAACTCTAAAGTTGTAAGACCAAACTTTACAATCAGTTACTTCTTGCCCTTGTTACCCCAATTTATGCGACTGAGAATTGAACTGGGCCTAAAAAGAGACCAAAATTAAGTTCTTAGAATGTTGAGCGGATCTAACCACAGTAAAAGCCTAACGGAGCTCTTTACATTGCAATTACGCAGATTAGCAAAGATTACATAAGCTTTTACACTCGGACTCTCCTCCCTTCCTCCTCTGCTCTTCTCTCTTGATTACAGTTCAGATCCACATTATCTTTTAATACCAACTCATGGAAACTCCAGTAAAGCCAAAATAACACGAAAATGAAGTAAACAACAGGGAAACGCGCAACGTTGCGTATCTTTCTCCACAGGTAGTTTGATGCAGAAAACGAAAGGGTTCTGAATTTTTCTCTTAACATTTTCTCAGTACCCATTTGTAGGTTACTCGGGACTGCGGTTGGTTTATACTTTTTAAAACCAGTGTAAACACATTAGAACCAAGATGACGTTGATGTTACGTGGTAGGTCTCGAGCGCACATTTGGAAAAGATATCGGCACCTCGAGCATTTCAGGTTTACAAGAAACAGCTGCCGAGGTGCGGCCTACGAGCCACACAGGAATTCCGTGACCTCTAAACCTTAGGGTAATTCTGCCACAAGCGAGAGGCAAAGTTGCCACTGAAAGCACTCATCTTCAAGCAGGTATGCAAGAAGAAATAGAAGAGATCCCATTTTAAAATCATAACGTCCGTGCGCGTAACTATGTGTATTGGCCATAATCTCAACTGTATAGTCTCAACTGCTAAAGAACACCAGGACGTTTAAAGCGGTCCAAGAAGTCTAGTATCACACATTTTTACTACGAATAAATATGACAAATAATTCAGCTATTAGTGGAATTTTAAGCGTATTATTCTGTTATATCGTTCAGATTGCTTCTGCTGGACATTTACCTTTGGGAATAAATAACAAACAACTGAATAATGATTTTGACGTACCAACATCAAGGTGTATATCTGCGCTCTAATCAAGTGTTAAACTGGCACCGACCAAAACTAACGAACAGTCTGAGAACCTGAAAGATCGCGCTCATCTTCAGTGAGCTCCAGCAGCTACTGAGGTACTAGTTGGCGTGTTTGTATGTATACTTATGGTCTTGTGTTCACCATCTAGTCAAGTGACTCTCCACAGCAGTGTATGTCATAGAGACATGTTTGGTTTGCTAATCAATGCGCAAACATTCCACTTGATTAACACTCCAACACACTTACTTGAGACCACCACTTAGACAGCTGGTCAATAGCCTTTCCATATATTAGCTCATTTAAAGCCTTAAAGGTTATAGCAAACGTTGGCATTTTTTTCTTCTAGGGACGATTTTTCTCTCTCAAATAAAACAAGCTACTTAATATAAAAACATGTCACTAAATGGAGAGAATGGTACAGTAACCTACCTTTTAGAGACTCGTGCCCTTCTGCATCAGTTTGTGTGGCCTTAAATTGATCCCAGCAAATTCTGCTTTCCCTGGAAAAACTGCAGAGGAGAACTGAAAGCCGAGAGCGTCCCACTGGGGGTTCGAGAATTTCCAATAAAGCCCCTCTTTCTCCTGCTGGACACACACATGCAGATGGACACAGACGTCCAGTCGCGTAAGTCTTCGCTTTATTCCAGTGCGTGATCCTCCACTTCAACCTCATAGGAAAACCACCTCCAAAAGTTTCGCTAAAGTTGCACTTCAAAATCAGCGAGAAAGTTAAGATCCATTTTCGGTGTTCGGGTTCCACAAGCCCAAAGTTGCATAGGCAGCGCGAGAATGTGAGCTCTCCTTTTCCCCCTCTCCCCCTCCCTCTATCCCAGACTCCGTGGACCACCCCGAAACAGGAAGTTAACTTTTTGTTTTTCTTGAAGGAAAAAAAGAGAAAGCCCCTCTGCTAAGACTTGTGCTGCGCCGTCATGCTTAAAGCATCAGGCACGTAACTTGCAATTCTTCTACTTATTTTAGCACAACAACAACAATAACAACAACAACAATAATGATAATAATAACAACAATAATAATAATAGACGAGAAGAACAACAACGTTTTAGGTGGTTGTAACGATTTGTTGTTGTTATAAAAAACAATAGTCTATTTTATAGTACATCAAATTTATTTTAGCTTCCTTATCTATTTAATTTTTTGTTTTGTTTTTGTTTGACAACTGATGTGTTACTGTGCCAGGATGGCATGTCAGTCCATCCTGCTACCGTTTAACCCAGTGTAATGGTGGAGTTTGATAAATTTGCACTGCTGATGCTGTGTGTGGATGAGAGCTGAGGTGGTTCTGTGTGAATGGTCAGAATGGTAGAGTGAGGGCTGGTTCTGAGGCAGATGCTACAACCATATGCCAATAGGAGACCCCTTGGCTTAATAAGCTCACATGGTCCTTCTCTCACGTTCTGTTTCCCCCACCACACAAGTTCCTTCATATAATAATGACTGCCAAGTTTGTTGGTTTGTTCTCTGGTTAGGCCTCACATACACCGTGGAATATTTGGTTCATATTTACGTGTTGCAAGTGTGCTGTTATATCTGTGTATATGTACTCGATGTATGTGTGTGTACACACATACAGTACACTACAGACTAAATGGAGTGGATGCAAGCTTTTCTGAACTGAAAATCACTCAACAGAAACATACTTCATTAAAATTAAAGACAGAAGTATTTAAACAGGAAATAACCAACAGCACACTCACTAGGTTCCTGTCCAACTGATCTCCTATGGATTAAACTTCACCAAGTCAGCCTGGGCAGCCGTAACAACAATACACAACACCCCAAAAAAATACTAAAAAAGGATAGTATTTAAGGCAAAAACAGACTGTTATTTCATGAAAAATATACATATTTTTTGGCAAAGTGGCTTTTATATCTTAGGCTTGCAGTGTATGTGTATGAACTGTGTAATCACTGACACACTGCAGCATCTTGTAATGGCTTGAACTGCACATTCCTCTAGACAGATACAGCATTTGCTCCATCTCGAAGATTTCCAAGGGGCTTTGAAGAGAAATCCATCTGTTTCCCAGTTCCACTTGAGACACAGTTCATCTTTACTAATTAAGGCTCAGATGAGCTATTAACCACCTGTGCTTTGATCTTTGAATGAGAAGGTAAATTGTAGCTTAGTTTGCAAATAGTCTAAAAGTAGGAGGTGTCCATTCACAGGTGCCTGGTCGAGCTCCCAGAGAGAGCTTGGTTATTTAACATGCAGGGTTACCTCACTGGTTATCTCACTGGTTATCTCATGTGCAGGGTTACATCATTGGTTATCTCACTTGCAGGGTTACCTCTCTGGTTATCTCATGTGCAGGGTTACCTCACTGGTTATCTCACTGGTTATCTCATGTGCAGGGTTACATCACTGGTAATCTCACTTGCAGGGTTACCTCTCTGGTTATCTCACGTATAGGGTTACCTCACTGGTTATCTCACATGCAGGGTTACCTCTCTGGTTATCTCATGTGCAGGGTTACCTCACTGGTTATCTCCCTTGCAGGGTTACCTCTCTGGTTATCTCATGTGCAGGGTTACCTCACTGGTTATCTCACGTGCAGGGTTACTTCACTTTTTTTTAATCATCACAAATATATCTGTCTTTAAATTATTTCTAAATATGGCTAATGTCTGAGCATTTTCGGTGGTGCCAAATACAAAACAGTGTGCCAGGGCAAACGTGACTGGTACCTTCTATTCCATCCTTGTTCAAGCCTGCACCTCAGCTGGAGAGAGTATGCATTACGAGGGGAAAGTGTGTGTGTGTATATGTGTGTGTATGTGTTGTAGACAGAGACAGGGTGCATCTGTTGCCTGGGCCTCAAGCATCTGGACAGCACTGCCCTGCTCTGCGAAATCCACACCATCTTTTCCGGATTTGTTTTTCCATTGCAGATGGTCTCATGCACATGTTTTCTTCCCATTGGCTCCGGACTGAGAGCTGCTACTGGTACATCACACACGCAGCTCAGCATAAAAGGCCCTTGCTCTTGATCCACTCCTTCCCTGCTCTGCACAAAGGAGAAAACAGACAGCAGAAGACACGGGAGACGAGCATGAACAAAGTCTGCACAGGTGCATAGAAAACCCACTGAAGACCTGCAAATTAGATGAGAATGCAGGTAGGGGTTTTTTCTTCATTTGTGATGAAGGTAATTTTCAGTCATAGTCAATTTTCAGTCTTTTCTCAGAGAGTTGTGGATGCTCATTTAAATGAGGGTGTTGAAGCAGTATTGTGGCTGTCCCAAAAATATTTTCAAGCTAAATGTAATCAAACAAATAATACGTTTGTTAAATAAAACATGCTCTTAAATGTTTGGAACGTGCAATTTCATTGTCCTGTGTTGATCGATCGTATAGTGCATCAGAGAGAATAGATTGTATTTGCACACACTAAGAATTTTGCAAAATAGCATAGTTAATTGGTTAATTGGTTAATGTTATAATATTATCAAAGGGCAAATTTTAACATTAGAATGCATTGCATGGTGTTGATCTTAAATATACAGTATTACATGGATTTCCAATTGTGAAAAAAGAATACAAGATAAATGCACCTAAGAATTGCGGTAATAGAAAATCTAACAATATGCTTTGGTACAAGAAGCTTATTTTTACTGAGCAGTCAGTTGGTCTAACAGAGCAGGAGCACCACTGGCATATTTGTGTTCAGCATCCTAAATTCTTCTTTCGTCCACCAGAGTGCAGTGCTGCGCAGTATGAGATGTGACAACGTCATGAATTCTCTCAAACTAGGATACTAATATGATTATACTACGATTTGATGTACGCAGTTACATCAGTATTCCAAGTGCAGCTACTTGAAGTTTTCATGCATTATTAATACAATCACATGAGCACCTCCAAAGGCCAGGAGGTTTCCATCTACTAGAACCTTAACGAATTAGGTCTCCTTAGGAAATTATGTGTGTTTGTAAGCCTTGAGCCAGAGGAGCTTTAGGGAGAACAACATCACATGTGACATTAATTCCCTGAGCTGTGCTCATGCTGGATCACACTGGATCACTCACTAGATAACCCTACCAGGATCACAATGGATCACTCACTAGATAACCCTACCAGGACCACACCGGATCACTCACTAGATAACCCTAACAGGATTACATTGGATCACTTGTTAGATAACCCTATCAGGATCACACTGGATCACTCACCAGATAACCCTACCAGGATCACACTGGATCACTCACTAGATAATCCTACCAGGATTACATTGGATCACTCACTAGATAACCCTACCAGGATTAGATTGGATCACCCACTAGATAACCCTACCGGGATTACACTGGATCAATCACTAGATAACCCTACCAGCCCTGTCCTCGACACCAACCCTCTTTGTTGTGTTTGTGACTGTTCATGTACTGAAGCTGTATCAGTGGTGGCACTAGCACTGTAGCAGTATTTGCTAAAGCTGCCTAGGGTTAGGTAATAACCATGTTTTACCTCCTCTGACCATCAGACCTACAAGTTTGTTGAGAAAATATCTCAGAATTCAAATACTGTTTTCAAATACTCTACATATAAGTTACATGAGAAATGGATTTCGTGCAGATTAAATTGTAATAAAAAACATAAAAGCAATACCCAACAGTGACTTTAACCTTAAACATTTCTGGTGAGATGAGTTATAGAAAATTCTCATGAATTTATAAATCATGTGATCATATCAAGTAGTTTGCTTATTCCATTACATAAATCCTTTGAAGTTTAACCAAAGATCTGCCCAGAGATCCTGAAGGATTTTTATTGCAAGAAAGGCTTGTGTGGGCACAGAACCCTGGTACAGGGATGGATTTCACAACATGTCTAGCAGTGACGCATGACTGACAACCATGAAACATTTTGCCAGCTATGGAACAAGCAAAGGATTATAGCAAAGGTATATAAAATACTACTGCTACTAATACTAATACTAATACTAATACTAATACTACTATTACTACAACTTCTAGTAATAATAATAATAATAATAATAATAATAATAATAATAATAATAATAATAATAAATTTTATTTAGTGGAATGACACTCAAGGTCACCTTAAACGAAATCAATAATGCAACATATAATAAGCCAACAAACATCAGTAAAATTGGTACTATAAAATAATAGCATTAGCAATTAAAATGAATGAGCAAGTTTACCATGACAGGCTAGTCAGAGATTGTTTATTGTTTACACATCACTCGGTGGTATTTCACAGGGCTCCAAAATTTGGGAATTGTATTAATTTCCTAGTTTCCTGTAGCTTCTAACAGTCGTCTAAGAATAATCTGGGCCTCAAAAAGTATTTTGCGGTATGAGCACCAAAAAACAACAAAACAAGAAGATTCTCACTAGAGTCCAACTGTGCCAGATATGTTTCTTAGACTACTTTGTTACATATTGTGGCAATGCACAGCTGTTGCATGTGTGTGAATGTGGGTGTAAAGTGTACAGGCTAAGAATGGAATCAGAAAGTATTGTTGGATATACAAAGTCATTCCAGTAATTAGTATGGCTTTGTAGTATTTTGAGGAACAGGTAGTTTTTCTGCCTATCTCTCTCTCTCTCTGTCTCCAAGAAGATGCATAAAAAAGTTGTGTCCTAAGCAATCCAAAAGTTCCACTCATGTTAAAAATGTCTACTAGCCAAATAGAGCTATTCGGAGTAGCTATTCTGAGGAGCCCTGTTTTCCTTCAGATTAATGTGAAGAATTTGAAGGGCAGATGAGGAGATACAGTGATTTTATTTTTATTTTAGGTGTAGTTATTGAAAATCTGATTCTTGTCCCATTTTATGCAGTCTGTTATTGAAAAAAGATAAATACATTTTGCTGAAGGGTTGCTGTGGGAGCAATCTGAAAATAAACTAAATGGGGCAGTATTTTTGGTTTCATAACTCCCAAAGTCTGATGTTTGCATTGTCTGCTAGATGTTGGCTGATATCGTACCTATCAAACATAGATTCCGTATGGTTCATGATAGTATTATTTATTATAGCTTTAATTTTCAAGTGGTAAATAATACTCAAGAGTACAGAGTAGGATCAGACTTACAAGATTTATGGTAATTATGGACTGACATTTTGTAAGCTATATTAATTTTTTGTACACTTGCAGTTTTCAATATTTTCACTTCAAAACTGAATACAGAAAATCCCACAAAACTCTACTACAGAAATTAGTAAAGACACACACATGAATACAAACTCTTCTGCCTTCCACAAAGTCCATGACCACAAAATATTTAAACCAATAGTCCTTCATTCAAAACAAGCCAAATCTTCAGACCTTAATTGGACTGCTTTATGCAATTCAAATCCTAAACTTGGTGCTTTACCACCAGTTTAATCACAGGAGAATCCCAGGCTGGAATTAAACATTTGCATTAATATTTTTTCATTAATATTTGCAATAATCTTTTTACGTAGCATAGATTTATTTACAAGTAAAATCTAACTTTGATTATAACAAATATTAAATATGGATGCTACAAGTAAACCATTTATATTCACATTTGATGAAAGATATGCTTGTAAAGCATAATTAAATTTTTTTCTTTTTTTTTGCTCTTACCCTGCTGGGTGCGATAATCATCGACCGAAGTACAATTCATTAAGATGTACTTTATTACCTAATTCGCGTGTTATCTTTAACGATACATTTAGTTCGACAGAAATCCCAATCTTGTTGAAGTTAAAATACTGTCTATAGTTGTAGGTTAGCAATAAATCTTTTGGCGTCACCTATTGACCATGTCATGCATTTGCGGTCTGAAATACATGCAAAAATAATTTGAACATTACACTGTGCACTGTGGTGCATGTAAGTATACTTTGTTGAAGTTCAGTGTCAGGACTGCCTGAAGGCCTCATGTTAATTTTTCTCTACCCACTTTTTTGATTACTTGTCAGAATTACTGGTGAGTTTAACCAAGCATCTCTCCAGCGTTGTTTTGATCAAATTACTTCTGGGGTATTTACATGCTTCCAGATTGACTAACCTAACTCTGAGCATCAGAGCATCATGCAAAAAATCTGCATCATTATAATGTTGTACCTGACCAAATCAGCATCATTATATTAATACTGTACCTGACCAAATCAGCATCATTATAATAATACTGTACCTGACCAAATCAGCATCGTTATAATAATACTGTACCTGACCAAATTTCCTAATGCTTGGGTTTGACGTCTGAGGCAATATTTGAGGGATTTATTTATATATTTTTTGGCTGAATTATTATTAAAACAATATATAGTTCATAATTTACAAAATTATATACAGTTTATATTATATACTTTTGTATTGACTTAGTAGACAAGTGGAACTAACACTGTGTTTGAATTTGTTTGGTGGATTTATTTTCACATAATTTAGATAGGATCTTGCTGATATAGGTCGTGTATAATTCAAACGTGCAATACAAACGCAATTTCTACACACAATGATTATTAAGCGTAAATTTGTACATTTTAGTTCCTTGGGTTGATTTTACAGCATCCTGCTCTATGAATGTAGTACTAGTCTTATCTGTGACCTCTGAGAGATGACATTGGAATGTTGGTGGGTTTGCATGAGTGACTGTGATGTAACTGAGTGGATATATCAGGTAACTGGGTCTAGTCTAATAGGATCAGCACAAGGCTTTGTGGGTTATTTGAAGTGGCTTGTGCTCTTGGGAACATACTAGCACAAACAATCTACATGCGACCTCCTGAAGATTGTGTACACGAAGGGAAATCTTATGATATACATACTGTTGATTGTTGAAGTGTTATACGTTCAGTAAACATGAACTCCATGAATGCTGGCTGTGTGCTAATAACATTAACCAGTGTATGATGTTCCTAATAAGAGTTCTGTAAGAATTTTGATAAGTCAAAGCATTTCAGAGATGTACATTTTTTAACAAAATTACATAGCTTTTATTCAAAACACATTATTTCTATCATTGCAAGTAACTTGTAAAAGTAACCAAGACACCGTGACGTGGCAACGTTTTATCACTCACGATATGTAAAGGAAGATAAGGTATGAAGGTGCTGCTGGTGCAGTGGTAGAACGAAAGGTTTGTTTAACCTTGTTTGATGCTGTATCTACATATGAGGACATTCTGAAGTTTTGATTCAATGCAGCTCAGGAGGACAAAGGGCAATTAAGGAGTAACATGGCTCTGTCCTGGATGGTCCACTGGATCAGGTGGTTTCAATCCCTCTGTGCTGTACTAGAACAGAAATCAGATTAAGATATCTAATAATCCAGCCTGTACACTGTCTGTGATTTTACACACAGCGTTGGTTCCTTGGCTTGGACAACATGACTGATATTAAGGTTTAAAAAAATGCTTTGTGCCAGTGAAGACTTTCCTTAAAAATAAACAAACATTCAAACAAACATATGTAAAAGGCAATAATTGCAATAATACATTATTTGTTTTCACGCAAAGCCAAATATGGCTGATATGTGAGTTTTGATATTTTTACATCTAGTTTTGTGTGACAGATATACATTTTTTTGTTGTTTGTTTTTTGTTTGTATATATAATTTTGCCATGTAACAAATTCTAGGACCAGAGTCTAAGGTTCTAGGCACTATAAATCAAGTCATTTCTATTTGGGGTTTTCCAGAGTAGTGGGAATTTATTCAGTTTCGTGTGTATATAACCCTTTAGGGTAAAACACGTCACACACTTTACACCTTGTGAGGATTAACGGGATTGAAGATTGTGTGTGTGTGTGTGTGAGGAGACGTTTATGAGATTAGGTAAATCAGTGGGTCTGTAGGTTAGTGTGTCAGTGTATCAGTGAGTCACTAGGGTTCCTTGAAGCAAAACCTTTCCTTCAACCACACAATGCAGACACTTTCTACTTGTGTAAACAATAATTGCTTGCATTTTTACCTGAACCAACCTAACCCAACACCACTCACAGTGGTGTCCTGCTTAACAGTGTTTTGGCTTCTCTTGTTCTTATACAATTCCATGCACATATGAATCAAACTCTGTATATGAACTATAAACATATTCAATTTACTTGCCTAAACGATAAACAAATGAATAGAGCAGAATGAAAAATATGTGTGTAATATTTAATCTTCAAAGTCCCACACTTTTCCCCACTGGACTCAATGTTCTTTGCATACTCAGGTCTGGAAAGAAAAAAACTATCCATTCGATCTGTGTCAGACTGTATGTAATGTCTAGATGACATGTAAACCGACACCCAAACATTCCATAAATTAACTTTTATACTTTGAGACATGAACTGGAATGATAGGTCAGAAGGCAAATGTGGAATAAGAAGACTTGTTTGGATTACAGTTCGAAAAGCTGAAACTGAGATAAAGCAGCAGAAACCAGGACTATAGTCATGCCCTCTGATTTTGGGAGGTCTATCACAAAGGCCACTGAGAAACAGGACCACGGGCAGCATTTTCTAAGTGGCCAGCTTGATCAGAGGGATGTCTTTGCTTGATCAGAGGGATGTCTTAGTTTCTGATATTTTTGTTCCACTCTGTAGTTTTCCTTTTGGATAAGAAACCACACAAATGGAGCAGAGTCAGATTTCCTTATTATCAAAACAACATGGCCTCCAGTTCCAACTTAGATGCATCCACCTTCAGAAGAAACGGCTAATAAATATAGCTATGATAAAAATGATGCTTCTCAGGTGGCAGTGACCAGGAAGGTCTGCGTGGAGAGCATTGAGAGGTGATTTAAGAGGTGTAGAAACAGTGCTGAAGTTTCAAATAAATCTAAAGTAAAAGATGAAAAACCCCAGGAATCATCACATTTCCTTGATGGTGATGTGATGGACTATATGTAATTCATTCAGTGACTGAACAAGTTGGAATTACAGACAGTAAGTGAAGCAAATACTGCTCTAAACTGACTTACAGTGCGTTACATTAATCTAGACAGTACTGCTGTCACATGATTAATGTGTCAGACGTGGTGTGATGATAGCTCTGTGACTCTGATCCTGCTAAACATCTCATGTAGGCATTGGTAATCCACTGGGACAGAGAATACTATGGAAAACCAGGTATGATGGGGGTGTTTTGATATCTTCTGAACTGTAATGTGAACGCTGAAGATAAGTGCGGTCACATCATGACTGGGACGGATTGGAACAGATGCGTATTATTGAACCTGCTACCACTGAGTTAATCACTGATCAGGCAGAGGTATGTTTATTTTTACAACTATTCATTTCAAATATGGACAATGAACATAAACAACCAGGGACAGGGAGTCATTATGACCACTCAGTTTGCACCACGTTTTGTAACTCTTGCTGGATGGTACAGTGCAAGACTCTGGAAGGTAAACTTATATCATAAACTTATACTTGGGACAGAGTTAACTTACGAGAGTTAGATCAGTAGCTTAATGATCTGTGATCTGGTTGATCTGCTCTTTCTGTGACTTTGCTAAAATGTTTTATACATTTTAGTAACTAAAACAAGCTTTACCCTGTGAAGGTACTTGGATGTTGCCATCCTTCTGGTTAGATCTCATTTGTTTCCATGTCATTGCAGAATAAACCAGACATTTTAAGCCCTCCAGCTCTATTGTAGGACCTTGGGGAAGCTCAGCTCACTCTATCTACAATGAATACTATGAAAGTCTCTAAGGTACCATGGCAGGATAAGTCTCTCTATGGAATGTACCATCATCAAATAGCAGAGGTGGCTGACGTAAGGCAATCCTACCAATGGCTGGAATAGGCAGGACTGAAGGACAGCACAGAAGCACTAGGTATGGAAGCACAAGATCAATCACTAAGTGCTAGGTTGATCAAAATGGGTATATATTATATCAGGAAAACCCAAGATGCAGCCTCTTCAAAGGAGCTCTTTGAAGACATATCAACACTCATAAACAGGGTTACACTGAGACATAACAAGGTGGCACGGATCATATACAGAAACATATCATTTCAATTGGTTTTGGGGACAATGTAAACAAAGTGCTGAAGGGTAAATCAGCTTGATTTCCCAAAGTCCAAATAGACAGAGTCACAGAGAGATGTGGAAAACCACAAGGATCCTGTGGAACCTCAAGTCAGTGAAATAATAGCAAATCAACCAGACACATTGTTCAGATGCAGAGAACAGCAGTCATAATGGATATGTCAATCCAAGTGATGAAGACATCCTATTGAAGGAATTATATGAAGTTCGAAAATGGCAGAAGCTGAAAGAGAAAATAGAGAGAGTATAACATTATTAGTAGTGGGCTTTTGGTTTTCTGGCCAGAGAAAGTAATTAATAGTTATTGAAACTAAAAAGGATGTTTGAAATGATATCTTGGATAAGGGGATATTTGGATGAAAATGGATATTTGTTGCTTGGGGAAATTTGTGAGCTCTGAAGAGCAGTGTGCTGATTGGTTTAAGGACCCTAAAAATTTACAAGACGTTTTAGCAGGTAAAAATAGTAGCATTCCAGCCAGGCATTAGAATGTTGAGATGGGTATTTAAGAGTAAGGACTGTTCAAATGCATGGCAGAACACAGCATGTAATATAGATATATAGATCACAATTTGTTATATCGTGATTTGAATACATAATGTTTACAAAGGAAGATATTAGTTATATGTTCATAACATGCAACAAAAAATTGAAAAAAAAATGTTAAATTATATTTGGTAATCTGTGTATTGTCTATTTTCAAAACCCTGTGGGGTATGATTTTATGATTTAGCACAAATGCTGACTAATTCTTCATGCCTTGGATATTTAGGGCCACGTTTTGGGCCACACTCCACCATTGCAGAGGTTTTGGGGACAATGTAAACAAAGTGCTGAAGGGTAAGCTTAAATGGGCCAATTGAGACAGGCTAAGTCAATACTGGCAATCAAACTTGTTAAACACAAATGTAATTTTTAATAAAATACCTGGAAAACAGTACATAAGTGGGTGAAAGTACTTTTTCTGTTCCACAAACAGATATAATTGATCCAGTATATCCACATTCTAAGCAGCTGATCACTGAAATAATCTTAAATTTCACTTAACTGAGTGAAGATTGTTTACTGTCTGCCTCTGTACTTCTACTTGCATGAATCTATTTATTACAGTATATACCTCAGTCAGTCCTGATCATTTGCATATCTTTTATTCTAGCATAGCAGTAATGGATTTTTCAGCATCACTCTTTTGTTATGGAAATAATCTTATTCTACAATGGGTTTGAGCCATGCCAGAAAAATTTAATGAATGTTTACTTGACAAATATAGACGCCCATAAAAAAAACCAATTGAAATGTTTGCCCAAGCAAACATGCTCTTTGCCTTTCAGACATCATTGATTTAAAGTCCACAAAATCAACAGGGCAATCAATTATTTGACATCATAAAGATTAGTTTGCTTTATAATATTATATAAAAGAGCATATTAATGCCATATGTTATGGACTACATCATATGCATAAGCACATTAGAGAACTTTTGTGAGATATGTTCATTTTTCATGATACGTTATGTCTGTTATGATACTTCTCTCAGTGTTTAGTGTTTCGATGTAAGTTTAGATGAAAACCATAATGAAACCATAATAGGTCAAATAATTGTTTATTTTATTATTTTTTTTAAAAAAAAGCTTTCAACAAAATCAAAATGTAAAGTACAAGACTTTAAAACTAGCAAACTGTAAGAAAATAGTATTGGTACAAAATTAAACAAATTACATTCTAAAATGAATTACTTTCTCAGAACAGTAAGTTACAGTATTGGTATTTGGTCAAAATATACCATTTATATATTTTACAGTGGAACATCAGAAAAAAACCAAAAACATTTTAACATATGTAGAAGTCAGGCTTGCACGACTTCACTGACAAAACCAAAAATGAAATTAAATTATTAGTTTATAACAGGTAAAGTGCGGCTGCAAACGTGTCTATGGCTGTGATAGAGAACATTTCATTTTCCAGGAATCCTACAGGGAGGTTGCCAAAGCATATGATGATAAATCAAAAAGCATTATAAAAGCATTTATAAAAGCCAATGATTTAAAAAGACTTTGTTCTTTTACTGTGACTATGACCCTGAAATCAATAGACTGTAAACATGGAAAATGAAGCAAACTATGCTACCATAACTCTGATAGTGGTGCAGTCATATCTTGTTATAATGTGTTTCAGCAGAGGAAGTGCTTTAAATCAGTCAATCAAAAGTCATATCAACGGGACGGACTTGGGAAGTGTTGATCTTTCTGCCTTGATGATAAAGCTTTTGTTTTGCAGAAACTCTGAGCATTACTGCATTCACCAAAAAGAAGGAAAAACTATTTTAAATAAAAGTAAGATTCTTAAAGGAAAAAGTCTTTAACTTAATGCACCTAAACAAAAAAGCACATACATGCACACTGTTCTCTACTGTTCAATGTAAACAAAACAGTACACAAAAGTATTGAATTTTGGTAGAATGGACATTGAATATTCAGGCCCAGGCATAATGTGATTTATCTTCCCCTTTAAAATCAATCACACGTGAGCGTTTTACATGTGCTCATTTACCATCATCAATCACACATGTGTGTGTTACATATGCTCATTTATCACCATGTCCTTTTTTAGACCTTCACTTGAACATGTGGCAATATCTAAATATTTACCCACCTCATTGGGTAACCAGACAGAGGTCAGGCCAGTGACCTCAGCAAAAAAAAAAAACTAATCAAAGAGTACAGTGAAAAGACAGAGAATATCATATAATCAATACAATGGATTTAATTAACCTAAACATCTTTATGTCTTTATGTTATTATTTCCCTCTTGTAGCTATTTCTTTTAAGAGTCTTGCTTTGATTGGCAAAGGGTGCTTTGGAGAAGGGGCTTGGTACTGGAAACTAACACTTCTTCATACTATTACTCCATATGAAGTATATCTGAGTGTATGTCTGTGGGTCATAACCACAAACATATCACAACACAATATCTCAGAACTCTTTATAGTAAAAGTGCTTTCTGCTTGATCCGCTTCAGTGTGCCTTAGTGGTACTGTTTACGTGCATCCGCAGGACTCCACAATCATGTCGGGGACATCAGTCTTTACGATGCTGTGCTGGGAGTTGAAGTAGACCATGGAGAGTGGCCGCCTCTGGATGGGCACACAGCAGGACGAGATGGTCGCCTGGATGCCGTTGGCTTTAAGCTGGCTGAACACGGTGGCATGGAAGGAGGAGGCGATGCCCGGAGAGCCAGCCAGGTGTTGCGGGCACTGGCCCATACAGTAGTTCATGTGGTAGCCCTCGGGTGCGATGATCCAGTCCTGCCACTGGATGTCGCGGAACTTGATGTAGAAGTCCTTCTTGCAGCAAACGCTGACGTCATCGCCGCAGCGCAATGAGCGCTTGCTCAGGGCATGCTTGGACTCATCGTCACGGAGACGCACCTGAGCCACCAGGAAGGGTTGCCGGGAGGGGTCGGCGGACGTGGCCTGGGCGCACTGGTTGCCGTCTCCGTTGCCGCATCGCACCTCCAGCCGCAGTCGCTGCTGGCCTCCGTCCAGGAAGGCCTGCAGGGTGCTGGTGAGAGGGAAGGTGTGCCAGCCACCCCGCACCACCTCCACATTACGCTGGAGCAGCAGGGTGCGGTTGCCGGTGTCCACACCCAAAAGGTAGACCTGAGCGGGAACGTGGGCGGCTGGGCGGGGGCTATCGGCTGGGTGCACATACACCCACAGGGAGGACTGGAGCACCTGTGTGCTCTGGCCTTGCTGCTGTGAGAACTGGAAGGACAAGCCGGGACCCGCATCATCTGAGAGAAACAGGAGAGAAATTTTTTAAATATGGGAATAGATTGGGGTCTCTACGATGTGAAAGGTGAGAGAGAGAAATGGTGAACTTTAGAGAAGGAAAGAACTGTGATAACGACATATAGGTTGATGCACCTCATTTCATGCACACTGGAGACATCAAATAAACAAGTAAATACAATTTTAATTTTTAATTGCCCGTAGAACTTTTAAAACAGTAAAATTATAGCAGCTCTTAAGAGATTCCTCACAATCAGAAACTAAAGGAATTTGGCTGTCAGATTCATGGTAGATACCTGCTACAGGTTAAAGAAGACAAGTTTTTATAATGTATGGTTCCCAAACAGTGTGAATATAATCAAAAATCATTCAAAACTTTTAAATGTAGCTATTTATTTTGTTTCTTGTACCACTGGGTAATTTTAATAGGGCAACATGTTCGTGATTGAAAGGTTTTAAAACTTAGTTGCGATAAAATCAACCTGTATTTATACGTTTACAATGTGAAACACCTAGAAATACCTACACGCTGCTAAACTGTGTATTTAAATCTAGTGAATCTTAAAATCGCGTTCTTACCCATGTCTGCGAAACTGACTATCTCGTATGCTTGGTCTTTTGAATGTGTGTTCGGCAGGTGGTTGTCCAGTTCCAGCGTGCCGTCTTGCCTGACGCGGCCCGCGTGCAGTTTGCGAAGAGCTGTCAAGAGCGCAGCGCGCGGCACGGGTTGTGTGATGTTTGGTCTCTCTCGTAGGTGAAGTTTGCTTAGAATCTGCTTTTTTGCTACTTCAATCAGAAAGCGTTCCTCCGAGCCGCTGTCCATCGTGGGCAGTGGGCACGTTGCGCAGGCGCCGCTGCTAGACGCTGTTGTGGCAGCTCCCATCTTCTCGACCACCAGTGCGCTCAGCAACAAGAACCAGCACAAGAAAGTGGGCACAAGTCTGCCGCGGGGTCGTACGGCACACAGGTAAATCCAGATGGTCGAACAGAGAGACACGATTGTGACTGATATTGAGAACATGTTGCTGTCTTCCTAACTTTACCTATCTCACATTTACAAGACAAGCACTTACAGGTTTGAGGAAGAACCAGCGAGTGGCGAGGCGGGTTGCTGATGCTCTTGTGACAGGGCGAGGCGGACAATTAAAGTGCCTTGTACTAGAGGCAGGGCAAAACTAGGATAATCCACCAAAAGTTATGACACGTTCAGGGGACGCACCAATGAACTCATCTAACAAACTCACACGCACACATGAGAGAGAGAGAAAGAGAGGGGGGCGCAATGGGGACGCTACGTTACGATACGTTAAGTTGCCTTCTGTAACGTCGGTAATGTCTCCAGTGTACTCAGCTGTGCATATTTGCGGTTCTAAATAAGATAGCACAAACACAAATTGAAAGCACACGTCCGGTACCACAAAATATTTAAGATTTCAATAAATTTTAAAAAGATACATTATGTTCCACATAGTTACACATAAAAGCCGGGATGCGTGCATTCTGGCGCCGCATCATGAGTAGCGCGAGAGCTAAGTCCAGATCTCTTGATCTTTATCCCAGTGACCTCCATCCCGCCACAGATCCAAACCAAACAGTCAACCTCAGGAAAGCATAAGGCAACACGTGTATTGTAAATATGATGCAATCAAGACTAATCACCTCCATGGGAAAAGTAGAAGCTAACGGTCGGGGTCAGGGAATGGAGGTCACCATACCCACACGTTGGGTTTGTTTATGGGCCAATCTTAAAGGTTTGTCCACACTGGCACTATAGAAATGATTGCTGTTACTATTGAGACATGGATACTATCACTGCAAGTCAGTGTTTGTGTGTAAATAACTCAATTTGTTTTTTTAAGCATTTAAGTACAAATGTATTTATATCTCAAACCATTACAGGAACCAGCTATATGAGTAAAAAACAAGGGCTCAAAATGAAACATCTCTTTGGTGACCCTGGATAGCAGCACTCATAGCGTGAAAATTATTAAAAAGTATAAAAAATATTCCACTCTTTCTCATAAAACTTTCGTTTGAAAAACGTTTCCTGCAGCTGTAAGTATATATGTGTTTGTTTTTAAGGCGGTTAGTGAATCGAATTAGTAATGACGCCTCAAAAATATTGATAATCGCTGTTGCTGAACATTCATAACTAATGATAGTCTTATTGTGCACACCGCTAGCCATCGTTTACCAGAGACATGCTTATGGCTCGGAGTTTGCAGGCTAGTTGACAAAGACAGGTGAACGATCTTTCTTACAGATTAAAATTTACTGTAAAATACCTTACGGCAATCAGCAACCTTTTGGGGTGTTTAAAAATGACAACAATCGATGAATAAAATGCACTAAACGTTAGTTAGATGTATTTAAGTCTAGCTGCGGGTCTTATAGATAGTAGTGTCAATGTCATTAGGATAAGTGCCAAATAGCCAGAGCTGTAGCAAACTTCTCAACAGTGATAGAAAGCCACTCGATCGCCCTCTGTAGGACTCTTCCTGTACAATAAGACAACTGGAACGGTAGTGCCACATATTTCTGTTAAACCATTTGTTGTATTTATTGTTGAACGCTTTGTTAATCAGTAATCTTAAAGCCATTGAGTGGGAATAGCTAGTATTACAATTGAATAGTTTTAAATGTGTATGCATTTCTACAAGGCTCATCACATTTATTCTTATTATATGCCCACTGCAATTCCACATGTGTAAATAATAATAAAAAACATATATAAAATAATCATTATTATTATACCATCCAGAAATTTATATGGGCTTGTTCTACTATTACCGGGATAATTCTCGGTAATAGTCAACACTAACTGAGGCCTTCTATGAAACTAAGATTCTTTTGTTACATAGTCCAGAGTACACCTCTTGTTCACCTCTTGTTGTGTAGCATGATGCAAGATTCACGTTGTCTCGTTCTAACTTGGCAAGTTTACCACACACCATTTAATTTGCTGTTATAAAATTGCTGATAATACATATAACATGATTTAATCTTTTTTTTTTCAAAAATAGAAAATATCAGAAATTTGGATTGATTGATTGATTATAAAAAAAGCAATGAACAAAAACACAAAATGTTCATTATTCTGTTATTTTGGTTACATTTACCCCATGTTGCCATGTCAGACACCAGCCCTGTGTACTGTACACATCATAAATGTATTATAACAAGGAATCAAACTACTTGATATGCAAGATCTGGAGCATGGGGCCAAAACACTAAAATGCAATAAATTTTCTCCTGCAAAGGGAAAAATGCGGGTCAAAAAGTTTTTAAGTGACTCTAAAGCTTACAGAGAAGAAAAGCCCTGTCCGCTTTACTTATCTATCAACATTCAAATATTCTGAAGTCTGTACTAAGCAGAATAATGCCTACAGTCGCTTTAAATTACCACAGGTCAAGAGGCATGTAAACAAAAGTTGTGATTAAAGCCATCTTTATTATTTATTATTGTTATTTATCCTTTCCTCATGTATATGGAAACTTGATAAAAAAGTAAAAAATAGTTTTGAAATATCAATGAATTGCATAGGCTTAATTAAATCATTCTTGCCCCTAAATCTAACACTACAGAAGACTGTTCTATTATTAAATAAACACAAAAGGATATGCAAAAATCCATGTAGGCATTTAGAAAAAGGAATTGATTGGTTGGATGATTGATTGATTGATTGACTGATTTTTTATATACTTATTTAACACAAATGTTAAATTAACACCAATAAAAGTTTGTACAACAGCCATGACAGAACATAACAAATTTTGTTTCAAATGTTTCTTGCTGCATCACCTGAATTATAATAATTTTGGATTATTCTAATATTTAAATTATTCATTTTGCATTATTCAGTATTTAAAACACATTAAACAATTATTTAGAAACAAATAAAGAAAAGAGCAACTTATCTCACCTTCTGTAAGGCTTTTAATTCATGAATGAGAATCCAATAACTTGGCTAGAGCGCTAGAGTACCATCTACTGGACAAAACCTTAATGGAAGTTGTCAGCAAGAAAGGCTCAAACAAACACCTAAGACCAAAAGGCTTTCTGTTTTGACTGGAATTTTGGCTTATGTATTGCAAGTCATTAAGAAAATATCATTTGCAGGCATTGTGAGGGTACTATATGACTACTCTTGTACTTCTTAGACCTATATTATAATATTTATATTATATTATAATATTTATATTATACATTATAATATTTATATTATATGTTATAATATTTATATTACAATTTTATTCTTTATATTATGTATATGAGGCAGAATACATATGTAGAATGGATGTAATATACACACCACACAGTTTAGTTGTATGTCATTTAGGATCTGGTCAGACATCAGTATAAAAGGCTGTGGGTTGTTGTAATAACCTTTTTAAATGAAAACCAACATTTTCCACTATAGACAAAAGTGTTTCTGACACTTTGTATAGCCTGTTTAAATCTGTGGTATAACTTTGAAAGACATATACAGTAAATTAAATTTACTTTATAGTGTTTAAGAATGATTTTTGTTGATTTGTCAGATGCATCAATTCTTTATTAAAAGAAATGTTTATTCCACCATGAGTTACTTTCTGAATGCTTTTGATTCTGTTTATAAATAAAGAAAATGAAAATGCAATAGCCTGGAAAAAACAAAACAAAAAAAATAATAAATGTTTTGGAATTTTCACATATACACGTGAATTTAAAAGGCATGGCATCATCTCAATGTTCTGCTTCAGGTCCAAAGCACATCAAGTAACTGGGTCTCCACTTTAATGTTGAAAAAATATCTCAAATTAGTTAAACTATTCCCACAATTAAATCAGATACCAAGAGAGAGAGAGAGAGAGTTATTTTTCTTCAAAATGTTCTGTTTCTCAAGCATGTCCTATATCATGCAGAAGGTGAGCTTTAATATGAGGATACTCATATCTATGTTGGATGTAATGCAGCCAATTTTTTACACAGTCTCCTGAGACCATAAATAACTGCTAGCACATCACTTGTTTCTTGACAGCTGTCATTGTATTAAGAGCTAACAAAGGTAAAGTTAATTCTGGGTGTAGCATCTGTTGGAGAGTTTGTTGCTGTTTTCTTTCTAAGGGTCTGTTTTAGTGAAACTGATCAGTATCCGTAAATCAGGGTACCATGGGGCTGACAATGAGAATAACGCAGAGAGCGTAAACATTAGGTTTGTCTGATTGGCCAAATCTATAACTAAAATTACAGCTTGCATTATGCATTTTTGCCTAGGCATTGTTTCATTGATTTGGATATTATCAAATTCAATGTTTACACCTAATGGCATTTTGGCACGATTTCAAACGCACGTGCTTAAAACGGCGCATATGAATACGTTAAAGAAATCAAGAAAACACACGACACCGTTAAAAGGGGACATTAACGTGACACAAATCAAATAGGTATATTTGTATTTCCTGTTTGCTTTCTTATTTTACTTTCAAATGTAATATAACTGACGTTAGCCAATATTTGTAAACAAGCTTAACACTGACGTTTATTTCATTATATTTGTAAGACTTATATTAATTTGTTCTTAGGTCCCGGTCCCTCCCACAAAGCTGGTTTGACCATAGAGCGCATTTAACAGTCGGGGGTCGTAAGCAAGAAAGCTAGCTAGATTATAGCACGCTAGCTAACCTAGGTTAGCTACATTAACAACACTAACATCTGAAAGCTGATGCATTTAAACTGCCAAGAGGCAGAAAAATAGATATCGGTATAGGGGCTGGTGTGCCGGAGTAATTATCGGATGTATTGGCAATATTTATTCAATCCAGAGATACATGTAAATATAGCAAACGCTTTTAGCTGTATGAATACAAGGCACAGACCAGCCATTTCTGATTATGTAGACTAGTTCACTAGTTACAGTAGGCTAACGTAAATTTATCAGTGTTGACATAAATTGTGTGGCAAATTCGCTAGCTATCTAGGTAACATTAGCCGTATACGCAATCAAGATATCTACTAGGGTACTACAAATATAGGTTGGGTATTTGCAATACAAATATACTTAGCTAGCTAGCTAAACCTTATTCTGAGTCGGAGGTTCATAGGTAACTGGACCTTGTCGTTTCTGCGTTGAATGAGAACATAAAACACGGTAAGTTGCTGAAATGTTATACCCAACGACATGCATATCGTGTTTAATAAGTGCGTGGCGGTAGCAAGGTGTTGGTCACGAATCTTGACTAATTAATCCATTCAAACAGATTTCAATAGCTAGTTGAATATCCCAGCTAGCTCGTTTACTGGAAGCTCGGCTACTTCTTGCTAAGCTAGTTAACTAGCCGCCACTTGTGACCATAATTAGTTAGCTAGCTTGTTAGCTAACAGAGCCTACCTAGCAGTGCCTGCTGGCTTGTATAGCGAGACTACAGGTCAGCGTTTACCCAACTAGCTACTTAGCAGTTTAATTTCGCTAGTTGGATTTTTTTTATCAACCTCCTCCCTTCGTTTTCTTAAAAAAAACATAATTAAGATAATGGTATCTACCTAATTAATTAGGAATGATGGCTAGCTAGATGGTTGTCGACTGCATTCGGTCTAGATAACCAGGCCGACTATGGAAGACTGGAACGTTTGGTTCCATAATGTCATATATTTGATATGGAGAGAGGTGAAGAGAAGTCATAGTTAGATGTGTCCCTTTATGCTCATCCTCATTAAGTGAAATGTTACTAAATCTAACAAATACCAAAGTTGCAAAAAAAAAAATATTCCATTCTTTTTCTGCTTTTTGTACTGTTTATAAAAAAAAATAATCAAATCCTGTTTGCTTAATTTGCTTGTTTAAACATGAGTATAATGCATTGCATAGTTTTGCATTTATATATGAAACATTTTTGGTTTTAGATAATGTGACTAAACATTCATACATTATGGTTGATGCCTGTGTATGTTGTAGTCAGATGAGCGCATCACAAACCTCATGGTGCTTTCCAAGCAATGTGTTCACAGTCCCTGAAATGTACAACATGAGACCTTCCTGGAGTCCAGATGTACAGAGTAAAATTCCAGAGTATCTTTAGTTTATAATGCGCATTGGTGTTGGAGGATGCTGGATTTGTCAACATCAAACACTGGAGATTAGTGAACTCGGCTCACTTGAATATTTCAGACTACATTCAGAAACACATTGTAACTGTTACTGATTTATATCAGGGAAATAAATGTTTTTAGATCTGTGCCAAGTGTTACTGAGTGCTGAATTACTGTAGTATGCAAATGAATCAAAAAGAGGTAAAATTGCCTAAATTGTCACCATCTTCTTGTGTAGGCTATGTGTGACTATGTTGTAATGAATTACAGTCTACAGTGTTAAAACACATGCTCTCCATGCTCCGTCTTAGCTAATCATAACACATCTTTCTGAATAAATGCAGCTGCAAAGTTTGGTTGACCATGTTGACTAAATAGTCATTTATTATTATTATTATTATTATTATTATTATTTATTACTTGTAAAGGGGCAATGAGCAGAATCAAGTGCTACTGCAGGAAAAGCACTAAACTAGTATTCAGAATTCTATAACAGACTTTCCATGGTATGAGATATTAATACATTTTCTAGCCTAACATAGCCTAACAAATCATACTGCTCTCACATTCTTAAGCACAACAGTTGCGAAATATTTTTTTCTATACCAAATAAACAAAAATAAGCCAAACTTGTATATTCTGTTTTAGATTTCTTTAGCTGAGGAACCATTCTGGAAGAATGTAGGCTAACGTTCAGAAGCAAAGTCTTATACCAGTACCAGTCAAGCCTTTGACTTCATATCTATAAACTCAAGGAGACTCCAGTATACCCTAATATGTGGATAAGACACAAGTATTCTTGCTTCTTACCAACAGAAAATGCTAATAATTGAGTCTTTCTGTACTTACAGTTACCGCAATCATGAATAATTTACGACAAATTGATCTTCCCATATATCCGTCAATTTGTTAAATCATTGAGTCTCCGGGCTCATGTGGGCACTTTCCAAAACTCAGCATTTTGCTTGGTGTGTGGGCTGGAATCAGGGACTTTGCAACATGGACATCATATCATATTACACTTGCACTGTTAGTGACACATGTTGGAACATGACTTGACAAAACACACTGTGAACACCTTTTTCCTGTTACCTGGTGAAAGGTTGCACTACGCTGTTTTGACAAAATGATCATAAATTTGACAGACTGAAAAAGGCTGTGTATCTTCATAGCACTCATGGAAGTCTCTTGCAGAACATTGGATAGAAGTTCTGATTTGTGGACTTGTTTATTTGCAGAGCAGGGCTTCTGCACTCTATCTAGGAATGCCTAATGTCCTAACAACATGGAGGGCACTAACTTTGTCTTTTTGTGAGCATCATACTTCATAGAATAGTGTTGCATTAATGACTGGTACTATATTGCTGTAGTCGATGTGGATGTGGTTCTTTTTAGACTTGGAGCTCTCTATTATGGCTTTCTTTATATGGAGATGTGGAGACATCACCTGACATTTTAGGGTCTCACAACAGTTTATAACTGTGTTATAACTATAACAGTCTGTGATTTGTAAATCATACGATATTGCTTTAGTTCTTACATGGATTTAGCCTAATTTTGGATAGGGGATTTTATATGGATTGCATTTAAGATTGCAGTTAAATTCAGTTCTTTGTCGCTATTTGTGAGACAGCAACCCCCCTTAATAATATCGGACTGCATCAGGCTAATCTCATGCAGAATTGGTCATGATGTGCTGTTTTGTCAGATATTTGGCCGTATCTTGGTGTCGGATATAACAATGCAAAGCTTTATTTGGTGTGGTCCTCCCACATACAGCAATGAGTCATAGATGTTGGTGATTCTGGCTCATGTTGAGCAGAAAGCACTGCTCGAATATTGATGAGGGAGAATCCACAATATTACGTCTCAGTGTGTTTTGCACACGGTGTATTTTTGGGGTTGATGTGTCTCCTGACTGTGTCAAACATCTTGTTCTTTTGGCTACATATACTGCAGTAGTGATGGAAATTCTTGTGAACGGAGACATACTGTGTGTGTGTGTGTGTGTGTGTGTGTGTGCTCTCTCACTGCCTGTTTTCTGTGTCTTATGGTGGCTTTGCAGCAGAAGCAGAATAGCTTTTTTTCACTCTCTCTCTCTGAGATTTGAAGTGCTATTTATAGACCCCTACTGGAGCACCAAGCGCATGGAGCTGCTGCTTCGTTCTCGCTCTCGCTCTCTCTCTCTCTCTCTCTCTCTCTCTCTTTATGAACTCACATACATGCTTTTATACTTTCCCTACGCTCAGCACCCTGATTAGGTTCGTTCACCCTTTCTCTTCTCTTAAACCTTCATCTCACTTTGTTTCTTTGTTTTTCTTTTGTGCTTTTCCATCTTTTGTCTGTCTTCATCTTCTTCTTCTCTCCATCGCACATTTCCACATGCTTCCATTCTCTTATTCTATGTTATTGCCTCATTTTCTCCCATCTCCTGCACCTCCGGCCCCTCCCCTCTCTCACACACACACACACACACACACACACACACACACTCTCTCTCTCTCTCTCCCCTCTCTGTTTCTTTCTCTCTCTCTGTGGATTGCTGAATGTGAATTATTGATGGTAGCTGGAGGGTGGGGACTGCTGGCATGGCAAGCAAAGAATCTTGTTTCTGATTGGACAAATCGTCCATGTCGGCCAGTGAATTTACTGCACACAGCCAAAAATGAGAGATGGCTGAACTCTGACTGTGAAGTGAATAGTATTCTAACGTAGAGACTGAAATGACCACCGACAGTGTCCTTGTTCTGCAGAAACAGCTTTGAGTGGCACCCCTTATGGCTGAGGATTTATTTGCATCACCATGTAAATGTAACTCTCCAGACTGAGGGAAGAGCAGCCCTCCTGGTTCTGTCATGGAAGACCACATAGTGTGAGACCTAAAGAATACGTATCTAGATAAATAACCATCCACAAACACATTTCCCATAACTGTGTATGTGACTACAGATCCCATGTTTCACTTTTGAGCCTTTTGGAAGATTGACAGCAAGTCCTTCCAAAGCAGACAGCACAAACACGTACGTACACACACACACACACGCACACACACACACGCGGCTCCAGTTTCTATTGACTGCCAATGAACAGTGGTGCTGTGTTGCAAAGTGCTGTAGTAGTAGTCACGACTCAGACTAGCAGTTCTCCCCAGAATGAAGTGCAGCATCTGAGTTTTACTTCTGCATTGACATTTTTCCACAAAGCTACTTTGCATAGTTTGGATCACTCTGAACATGCAGAATTGGGAAAATATTGATTAAAGTGTTTGAATTTGATGGCACTCCTAAAAACACATCTGTTTGGCTACTGATTTTTTTTAAGCACTTTTGTAAGTCGCTATGGATAAGAGCATCTGCCAAATGCCGTAAATGTACTGATTTGTGATGTTTTACTTAAGTTTGTACTCCAATCAGTTGACTTATGATTAAGTTTTAAGTGTGTGTGTGCGCGCGCCCGCGCATGTGCACTCAATTTATGCCTAGTATTTTATCATTTTGGCCATCTATAGGTAAACATGCTTTCAGTGGATTTATTGTGGCAGAGTTTTTATTCAAATACTCTGGTGTGTAGACACACACACTCTCTCATTTCTTCACACACACGAGCAGTGGTTCCTCTTTTAGCTCTTGGAGTATTGTGTTTTAGTGCAGGTCTTTATCCTCAGTCACATGTTCAAACCAAGGCTGGCCCAGCTGTCCTAGAAACATGCACACATGCAAAGCTTGACTTCACAAGTGATTTTGGGTGTTTCTGGTATCCATTCTACACAGTTCCCTTCACTAGTACTGGAACAGACATCCAGATATTTTTTTCTGCATACTCTTGTAAGCTAAAGATTGAAGCAAAACTTTTTGCATTTTAAATGAGTTCTCCCCCCCCCCCCATTTCAGATTAATGACTTAATTTTAAAATTAAGATTGAGTTTAGTCACTCGAGATCTTTGTGAGGCTTTTATTTGGTCAATCAGATAACAGGAGTGTCATTGTGCAGAATCGAAGGTGTCGGTGGGCTCTGTAATGGTGGGTACTAGTCGAGATGACAGGAAGCTTATTACTAAATGCACAGTTCCCCAGTCTGGGAGGGTTGTAAGGCTTTCCTGGTATGTCAGGAAGTTCCTATGATTTTATAAGGCACCTTTGCAGACTCAGATATCTGAATTTATAAGACCAGGTTTGTTATGAAATGGGATGTTTACCTATTTTTACTTGCTAATAAAGCAAGATTTATTTATTTATTTCATTTGTTTCATAGTATCTCACTACTCCAAGCAACTGACGTGGAACTTGGACCGTGTGTGTAAATGTTGGTCTTTAGCTGGTCATCTCCGAGGTTTTGTCTGTACATCAGTGCAGTTACATTCTCGTTATTTCTGAAAGAGTAAAAAATGAAGAGAATCAATGGGAGGGTGGGTAGAATGAATGAGCGCATGCTCGCATGTTAGAGGGAGAGAGAGAGAGAGAAGGAGAGGGAGAGAGAGAGAGAGAGAGAAGGAGAGAAGGAGAGGGAGAGAGAGAGCAGCTCTTTACCTCCTGCGCTTCATTCAGAAAAAGAAGGGGGGCATCAGAACCAACGCGTCCTCCGTTCACGGGAAAAATAGTGCCGAGCGCAGAGGAGGAGAAGACTAATAGGGGAAAGGGGAGGAGGTCTGCCTCTCTCTGCAGGCATGGCTCACATCCGTGGGCTTCTGCACCTGCAGGCTTGCAGTCGTCGCTTCGCACTCTGCTATCGCTAGAGCACTTCAGCGCGCCGAGCACCTGACGCTCACCGGGATCCCCAACGAACACAGCCCTCAACACAGTAAGGTGCGTGTGCGCGAGTGCCGCCGTGCGCGCGAGTGTTCTCGTGCGCAGGTGCACGCGTGCATGCTAGATATAACTCCTTAATGGCACCTTGTTGTACAGTGCGGTTAATGCCTCTTCTCTTATTCTGGTCGTCCCTTTTCGCTCCACCGCTTTGATCGCCTGCGTGCTCGGTTGTTTGTTTGAAGTTTCGTTGTTTTGCTTTCCTGCCAGCCAAACAAAGAAGCGTTCAAAAATGGGGCTTAGTTATGTAGCGCCGGCGGTTTGGGTGAATGCAATCATCTTAAAGCAGATGGTGCACCTGCGTTCTGGAAGATGTAGTTATTAGCTAAGCTGGGAAGAAAATGGGTCAGGGTCGTAGTGCTCTGGTGGAAATTGAGCTGCTGGGTGTATGGAGTTTTGCACGTGTGCATGCATGTGTGTGTTGGTGTGTGCTGAACTTGAGGGTTGGATAATGACCTGTCAGGATGCATGTCTCCAGCCTTCATAAAATAGGATGTTTTGGGCTGTTAAGCTCGTAGATTTTGTCTGATTTTGTAATGGATAACTGTAATTGACATGTTGTTGAGCTTTTATTTCTGCTAGAGTTTAAAATGCTTTTATATTTTCATGCTCTTGTGCATTTGCTGTGGTTCTGTCCACTCACCCGCTCTCTCTCTCTCTCTTGTGCGTGCGCGCTCTCACACACACACACACACACACACACAGATGGGGGAGGGAGGCCAGGCCTTTGCTGAGGTAATGAGGAATTCCCTTTTCCTGTGTCCTTGCAGCCCTCGCTCTGGGGGTGGATGAGGAGGCAGAGAGACAGGGAGGGAGAGGGTGTGGGCGTGGGTGTGGGTGTGGGCGTGGGCGATGAGAGTTGGAGAAAAAGAGGCGTCAACTTGCCGTACTTCTGTCATCCACGTCGTCGCAGGGAGAGAGGCAGGGCCGTGTGTGTGTGTGTGAGACGGTGTGAGAGCGAAGCAGGGCCGTGTGTCTCTGTGTGTGTGAGACAGTGTGGGGGAGTTAAGAACTTGGAGGATGGATAAATTAAGAGCAATAAGTGGGGGTGGCGTGTTTATAACATTTACCATTGCACACACGGATCAAAGCCACACTTCCTGTCTAAATATCTTTCTCTACCCTGTCTGTCTCACTTTTGTTTTCTTTTTCAATATCTCTCTACCCCTGCAGAGCCTCAGCCATCAACAACTCTGTCTGCACCTCCACCTGAGCCTAGCACAGGCGAACACACACACACACACACACACACACACACTACTCTCTCGCAGGTTATTTTTGAACACTGTGTGCTGGAACAGAGGCAGAGGGACAATGAGAGAAATGAAGAGTGGGAATAGGACATAGGGGCATAAAGAGCACAGAGGGAGAGAGAGAGAGGGGGGGGGGGGGGGGGAGGCAAAGCATGGA
>JAOXYF010000018.1:10918376-10934029 GCA_028565775.1 Sternarchorhynchus goeldii | reverse complement strand
CTCCCTCCCTCTCCTCCGTCAGAGAGGATCCCCTCTGCTGCTCTCATACCTCTCCTCCTGTTCTCACTCATTCTCTAGGTATAGTTTTATGTTTCTTTCCTTCTTCTCCCTTGTAAACCGTCAGGTCTGCTGACGCCATCCTCCCCCTCACAGCCCACTCAGTCCAGTGGGAACAACTCTGACTCACCCCTCTCTCTCTCTCTCTCTCTCTCTCTCTCTCTCTCTCTGTCTAAATTTCTCTCATCCATCTCTTCTTGTAGTCTGATACTGCCTTGCCCCCTCTATGCCTTTTCTGCAAACAGCCATCTTCCAAAAGACGCTCAGTATGGGTCGTCCACACGTCCATGCTACACGTCTATGACCGTGTGTGTGTGTGTGTGTGTGTGTGTGTGTGTGTGTGTGTGTGTGTGTGTGTGTGTGCGCGCCCCCCCCCCCCATAGCCGAGACTAAACGAATACCCAGCCGAGTCCGAGCGGTACGTCTGGTTAAATACACCCTCACATTCTCTCAATGAACGTCCACCTGACACCATTATAGTCATAATGCTCAAGGTAATTTCACATCCATTCACCTGATTGGCCGGGACTCCTGTCCCTCACACTCGGCCAGTGTCGCCATGCTCTTTCCCCGCAGCTGAGATGAGTGCAGCAGACGACAGGAGTAGAAACAATTCCCCCCCCATGCTTAGCTTTCTGTTTTCTTTTCTTTTTGTGACTTCCTCTCTCTCTCTCTCTCTCTCTCTCTCTCTCTGTCTTCCCTCCCTCCTGACTGACCTTCAGTTCAAGCATTAAAATGTATTTATTTATTTATTTTTAGGCACGGCCTCAAATGAGTGGGCGGGTCCCAAGCGTAGGATCTCCTCACACCCGTTAAAGTGCCTCTGGCTGTCCTGGGCCACGCTGGCTCGTCGCAGGTCGCCTTGGAGTTTGGAACGTTCTCCCGAGTCTTTTCAGAGTCTCCGCGGCACAGACTGTGCAGAAAATGCTTTTAACGACGCAGTGCAGTCGGACTTGAGCTTCCAGAGATCCTTCACGTCTGGAAAGCCCGTCCTGTGGTATCAAAGCAGGGAACTTTCTGTTCCGGGAGGCGGTGTGGAGCGGACGGTCAGGGATGGGTGTGGGGGGGAGCAGGAGACGTGGGGGGTTTCAAGTGCAGCAGGCCCAGTGTGTGCAGCATCACACCCATCCTACTGTCTGATTTGAGATCCAGTTCTTAACTCTACCACTGTGGTGATATTTAGACGGAGCCGTTTTCCGTGAGACGCTGATGTTACTGCCAGTGGCGACAGGGAGGTCTAACACACAGGCTTGAATGGTACATTGAAAATACTCATAGCTTAGTGTCTCAAAATGCTAGTCATTCAGATTTGCAAACACACACTCAGACAGAAGACACGTACACATTACCTGGAAGGTCGCCTTCCCCACACACGCACGCGCGCGCACAGTTCATATTGCTTATGCGTTTAGTGGTTAGTGTGCATCCTCACTCTGGCCAGTGTGGTTGAATTGTTTTTGAATTGGACAGCATGAACGAGTGCACGTGGTTTCCGTGGTTACCAGAGTCCGCCCTGAACACGTTGTTTAACACAGTGGGAGGTGGTATTTGTCTTTCGATGTCTGAAAAACAGATGACCGATTCTCTCTCTCCTTCACTGTTTCTGTCTCCCCCACACGCTTTCTCTCTCTCTCTCTCTCTTTCTCTTTCTTTATTTTTAATTTCATCCCTCGCTTTGTCCTTCTCTCTCACTAACACAAATGGTAGCAGCTGAGAGTGACGTTACAGTCTCCTTGGCAACCCAGTTTGCCTGTGATAAAGGGACAGGCACAAGAAGAGGGAGAGAGAGGAACGGGGGAGGGAGAAGAGGGCTGGCGGAGAGAGCGTTCATTCATGAACATGCTCAACCCCCATTCACTGACACTGGAATGTTATCTTGTGACAAGTTCTTCTGTTTCGGTTACCGAGGCTGTAACAGAAGGGCAGTGCTGTTACATAGCTGTGTGTGTGTGTGTGTGCGCGTGCTTGTGTCTGCTAGCATGTGGCGAAGGGTTGTGTGTGGGTGGCTGGTCAGCAGTCACAGTCCGCTGATGACGTCTTCACTGCGGTCGGGAATCCCTGCCCTTTGTGTGTGTGTGTGTCTCTCTCTCTCGCTCTCTCTCCCTCCCCCCCTTTCGGTCTGTGTGCGTGCGTGTGTCTCTCTCTTCCCCTCTCTCTCTCTCCCTCCCTCCCTCTGCTCTTGCTGCCGGTCTCCTGCTCTGTTGCTCGCCCGCGTTCCATCCCTCCTCCCCTCGCTCTCTGCAGTATGACGTCACTGCTGGAGGTTCCTCTCTCTTCCTTCAGGCAGCACACAGGCTCTCCTGCTCCATTCACTCTCACAGCCCCTCTGCACCGCCACCATCCACACCATGGATTTTTTAAACCATGCGTGTTTGTACACGATTGTATCATGTCTTATTTTTGACGTGCGTTTTGTATGTTTACATGCATGTGTTCAGTTTTTATGGCAGATGGCAGGTTGCTCAGTGCTGGCACCTGGTGCTCAGACTGTTTTCTAGCCACACACACAGACAGACAGGTTGGATGTGTGTAGATGAGTGACATTCTCTTGAGTCACCTTGTTGTATGGGAAACGGTGTTTTTGAGGGCTTTTGCTGCACAGGATGTAACTCACGCTGCATCCCAAACTCACACAATGCTTCACTTTTTTCCCGAACAAACATTTTGTTCTTCCGTCTTTCTCCTCACTCACTGTTGCCTTTCCCTGGCTGATTCAATGTCGTCGCCCCCCCCCCCCTTCTGTCTCTCTCCAGCAGGAGGAGTGTGTGTGTGTGACGGGTGTGTGTGTGCGTGCGTGCGTGGGTGGGTGGGTGTGTGTGTGTGGGGAGGTCGTGCAGGATGCAAGAGCAGTGAGGAGACACCCACTCTCACCATGACATGTCCACCGACCCGGTTCCCTGTTTGAGACCACCATCCTCCCTCTAAATCCCTGCTGGGGCTTCAGTGTGGAGCCCCACATACCACACACACACACACCAACACACTACAGCCCCCAGGTACGTATGAATATTACATTAAAAACATACATATGGACTTCCCTCTAATGCGCTTCACATTTCCCTTGGTTTTGGTTGATGAGTTTCTGTATATTCTCTCCTTGCTCTATTTCCCCATGGCCTCTTAGCCCTCTGTGTGTGTGCGCGCAAGGTGTGTGTGTGTGTGCGCGCGTGCACGAGTTGGGTTCTGAGGGACCATGTCTGTGGTGTTGCCCCTGGACGGGGTGAGGGAGGGGGAGAGCACGCCAACCTGCGAGACCCTCACTGTTCCCCGTTGTAAAGGAGCCAGCACCGCGCCCGGCAAAGACCCAGCTGACAATGGCCCTGAGCCCGACGACAACGTCCTGCAAGACACACAGGTGACACCCTCACCAGGAGCCTCCCAGGGACCCTATAGTGCATTTGTGTACACTGGATGGCTACTTCATTAGAGACGCCCATCTCGTAGCACGTTGAACCACCTTTGGCCTTCACAACCACAGCCGTTTGTAGTGGCATAGGTTCCACTAGATGTTGATCACAAGTCTGACCTCTTTCATCGACGAGTTGTTGACGTCCACAGCGTTTCCCGTTGGCTGGATGTTTTCCCGTAGCCTCATTCTCTTTCTGCTGTTGACACTGTGTTGTACAAGAAATCTCCACGTATTTGGCAGTTTTTGAGATTCTGGCCCTGACGTCCCTCTGCGATGACCACACCTCGTTTGAAGTCTCTCCGATCACTTGATTTTCCCCCTTCATGTGGATTCACACTGACTCTGATCCACAGAAAGCTCGCTGCCCTCTGGAGTCACATCTTACTTTTGTAGCTACAAACATGAAGGTTTGGGTGTGTCTAATAAAGTGGCTGCTCAGTGTATATACAGGTGAGACTAAATTAGGACAAATATGGCATTTGGCTGACGCTTTTATCCAAAGCGACTTACAATTGTTACTGAATACATCTTGAGTTGAGGCCCCTTTGCTCAGGGGTCTAACAGTTGCAACTTGGCAGAGGTGGGGTTTGAACCAGCAACCTTCTGATTACTCGTCAACTGCCTTAACCAGTGAGCTACCACATTTTCACATTTCACAAATATTTGAGGCCTGCAGGCAGGTGTTTAATATTAATTTCTGCTTGTTTAAAGTTTTCTTTTGTGTGGTTATGCCAAAAGCCATGGAATAAGCGCCATCCTTCTTTACTTCAGAGTGTTCTGGGTGTTCTCCTAGGTTTCCATTAACACTCAGCATTGTTCCTAGAATGTGTGACATTCACAAAATTTGCTGTTTGAGTACTGCATGCGATGAATTATTTATGGAGTGTTTGGGGGATTTTTTGGTATGAGTTTCTCTGTCTCTCTCTCTCTCTCTCTCTCTCTCTCCCTCAGAAGCGTAGTCAGAATCACGGCCATGTGAGGAAAAGAACCAAGGTAAACACTGGATCCAGCAGGGCTGCCCCGTCCCTTTAGGCTCGCGCGTTCCTCTCTCGGCCGAGCGTTCAGTGGTATTCGCGCGCACGCTTCAGTCTTCATCACGAGGCTGTATGAGCTGGAGCTGCAGAACTGCACATGCGTGCTGCGTGTTATTTTTGTGTTCCGTGTTCTGCTCTCTACTGGCTCTGCGAAGCCGTATGCCTCCTGACCTAAGGTCTGGTTCTTGTTTTTGAGTTTTCTTTTTCAGACAGTTTTTCTCTCTCTCTCTCTCTTTCACACACAAACACACACACACACACACGCGTTCACACTCATTCACACAGGATCAGCATCATGGCGCTACAGAAGTCAGTTTAGATTAAATTAAATTCACTCTCTTCTTACGTCATCGTTCAATCAGTGTTTTGGAAAATCCTGTCAGGTTTTATGATTTTTTTAATTTCCTTTAAATATTCATAGAATTTTTAATATCTTAGAAACTTATTCTAAATCTTTTTGATTTGATTTCAGTCTGATTTGACTTCAGTTGCTGATGTGTTCTCTGCCCCCCCCCCCCCCCAAAAACAGTCCAATGCCAAGCTGAAGCTGGTGAGGAGTCTAGCAGTATGTGAAGAGTCTTCGGGCCTGTTTTCTACTGATGGGCCTCCAGAAGCCCAGGTACTCCAGCACATCATCTCCTTCCTGTGCCCGATTTAATAGGTCTGTCATTACCAAGTATATTCCTTCCTTGAGTCCTACGTACCTGTGAAATGAAGTTCTGAAACCTCCAGGACATTATCCAGCTCCACATCAGCTGCCCGTCTGACAAAGAGGAGGAGAAGTCATCGAAAGACGAATATGAGAGTGAGGAGAGGGAGAAGAAGGACAAGACTCCACGCAAGATGCTCTCTCGGGGTAGGGCACAGTCGAAGGTCACCTTTTGTTTTTACCCCTCCTTCCTCAGACGTTCCCTCCGCAGCACACAGCCGCTCCACCTGAGCTCACTGCAGCAAGGCCCGTGGCCGTGGTGGGTTTGTCGTCCGTCTAAGACTGCGGTCTGCTCTGCCGCTTCCCCTCACCACATTCTGAAAGGCCGCCCTCCATGTTTTGGGTGTTTTGGATACACTGCAGGCTGGGAGGCAGCACTGCGCCATTAGCGAGCTAACCACTTCCACTCACTTAGTCTGCCTAATGAATTTATAATGGGGTTAATACAGACTGAGAGACGTAGCCGGGTGCTTGGTGTGTAATGATTGAGTTTATATAGGGTAGTTTGGTGGGTTGTTTTTTTTTTTTGTTTTGTTTTTTTACTGTGTAAAAATGTGAAGGTTGTAGCAAACTAAAATAGCATGTTAGCTGTGCTTTCCAGGACTACTGAAGGGGATGCTGGGAGGGGGGCACAGATGAAGGGGTAGTTCTAGTTAGCGGTAGCAGGGCCATGCCCTAGGGGTGCTACAGCTCTTTCTCTCTGTGCACATGACTGGCGAGCCTGTAAATTCACCTGTGACGTCGAACTGAATCCACCCAGCGCTCGGGATGCTTGGAATCACAGGGGCTTTCTGTCGTGTTTGACTCCCTCCTGCAGACTCCAGTCAGGAGTACACGGACTCCACGGGCATCGACGTGCACGAGTTCTTGGTGAACACACTGAAAAACAACCCCAGGTACAGATCATGCGGCACGTACAGTGATGATGCATGCCCACAGTCGGTGACCCAGACCATGTTGCTGCATGCTTAACTGAAGTTCTGGGCATTCTCGTTCTGATTCACTGTTTACATGGCAGAGAATAATAAGTATGATGTAGCAATTAAAAATGTTATTGATTGCATCATACAATACATGTGTGGCTCTATAGTGTTTGTTTGTTGTTGTTTTTTAAATAACTGAATCACACTCGTAAGGTTTTCGTGAGAATCTATTTGGTTTTGATTGTTATAATTTGTTCTATAACACAGCCCTATTATAGAGTTTTGGACTTTAATGACTGATGTGAAATCCACATTAGTCATTAAAGTCCAGAACATTGTGAATGGGATGTTCACATTGTGAATGGGATGTGTTTATATAGATTGATGGCTCTGGCTGTTCAGTATTTTGTTACCCATATAGGTTTAGATCTTTTTTTTTTAACTAACTTTGATAGCTCTTGAAATGCTCCTGTGTTTCCTGTGTTTATCCTTCTGCTCTGATTTTATGTTCTTCCCACTGTGTCAGGGATAGAATGATGCTGCTGAAGCTGGAACAGGATATACTGGAGTTCATTAATGATGACAAGTGAGTGTCTGTGTGTGTGCGCGCGCAAGAGTCTGTGTGTCTGTGTGTGTGTGTGTGTGTGTGCAAGAGAGAGAGAGAGTCTGCATGTACCGTATTCATGTGGACTCGTGACACGTTTTTGGGTGAGCTCTTCTCTTTTAAATCATTAACTGTCAGGAAATAACCAGTGAAACTATGTTGACAGTCTAGTAAACACGTCTCGTTGATTAGAACTAAAAATGCTGGCAAGGTTGGTGGGTTGGAAAGGAGAGATTTTGTTCATAAATGTTCATTTTTTTTCTTTGCAACATCCATATAAACATGCTATAAATAAATGTGTCCATGTGGATTTAACAAACGGGGCTTTTTATATTCACTGTGCAGTGATTTATTGGACAGAACTGAAAGGGTACTCCTGCCAGATTCAATGCCACTGTTTCTCCCTATGCACTAAAATACATCCACAGATGTTCTGACTGTGTCTTAGCAAGCTGTACATGGTGTAGAGAATATTTCATACAGGTTGAATGTGAAAGAAATGTTCCTGTAATCTCTGTAGAGTAGCAATTTTTAGAAACTGAACAGAAACAATGTGCCATTCTGATCTGCGGTGTTTCTAAGATGGTGCTATATTTTTAGTAGTGAGAATGATGGTTTCAGTAATCTAGGTAGTAAATTGGGGGGCGGGGGAAGATATAATCTTATCGGATTTTTCTAGTTGGGAAAACTTGTCAGTGATTTCCATTTTGCTGTTTACATAGTATTAATCATGTGGTAAATGGAAACCTTTTTTGCAAAATGTTGAGCAAGCAAAACTGACAGGTTTCAATGCATAGCAGTGGGTTCGACAGGGTTGAAGGTGGATGATGCGATGGGCGGCCGTGACTGCGAGATGTGTGGTGGTGGTGTTTCTTGAATACGGCGCTTCACGCCCCCCTGCTGGAGTCACTGAGCATTGCGTTGCTGGCAGCATGATGTGCCTAATGTTCTAAAGGATGTTTTTGTCCCCATTTTTTAACATTTTAGTTCCCATTAAACATTAAAGTATAACATTATGAGAAATAGACATTATTGTGCTTGTTGGGTAATCACACAGAAGTCTTTTTACAGTGACCCAATGAATTTCAGCTCACTTTATGAAACTTACAAAACAAATATTAGCCCAATTTCCCTTTTAGGAAGATTGTTTGAAGGTAATTTATGCACCATTTTGTGTCTTTGTATTTCTTTTCAGTAACCAGTATAAGAAGTTCCCTCAGATGACGTCGTACCATCGCATGTTGCTGCATCGAGTAGCAGCTTATTTTGGCATGGACCACAACGTGGACCAAACCGGCAAAGCGGTCATCATCAACAAGACTGGCAACATGCGCATGTAAGAGGTTTTTAAGAGATTTAAGAGGCTTTTTTTTGTTTGTTTGTTTTAGGCCACACTACCTCGAGCTGGTACAGACATCCCAGATTTTAAAACCAGGTAGCTAATGAATCTTGTAGCCATGTGCCCTTATTTTATAAATAACTGCCCACTGTTATTAATACTGTGTACTCTAAGCAGGCCACATTTGGCACGCTGTGAGTTGGTGCGATTGAACTAGTCACTAATATGTGGTTATATGTTAACAAACGTGTGCTAAGTATTGGTGCTCCACCTCCCTCACTCCCTCCCTCCCTTTTGCAGCCCTGAACAGAGATTTTCAGAGCACATTAAGGATGAGAGGAACATGGATTTCCAGAAGAAATTCATTCTGAAGAGGGACGATGCCAGCATGGACAAAGATGACAACCAGGTGAGCAATGAATATTGCATGTGACCTCGCTGTGTGGTCACATGACACCACCCCCACCTTCTTACCCTTAATTATGCTCTCTGAGGTTCCCTTATGTTCTGTCTCAGATCCGGGTTCCCCTCCAGGATGGGCGTCGCAGCAAGTCCATCGAGGAGAGAGAGGAGGAGTACCAGCGGGTACGAGACCGAATCTTTGCCCGGGAAGTAAGTGTCTTGTGGTGCCATGCACTTCTGATGGTAACTCCTTTGAGCTGCCTAGAAAACCTTAAATAGGAGCCTCCATCAGCAGTTTGCCATGTTTACTTTTTTTCATTGTATAATTATTTTATATGATTTGGTTTAAACACTGGTACTTTATATTAAAAGTAATTAGGTTTGATTTAAAGACTTCAGAATCATTTGGACCAAATCACTGAGTCTGTGGAACAGACACCTGTACGCAAACCTGTATTTGTAAACGAGTGTTTGGGGATTGAGCTCAGGTGTAAAGCACTTCATAATATACAGGTGTTTTTTTCTTTACAGTCTTCTCAAAATGGATACATCAATGACAACAGGTAAGATGCCCCTACACTGGTGAGCAACACTGGTTTGAGTCGGAGTGGTTTTATTGGGGTGCAAGTCTAAAGCTATTGAAACACCGCCAGTGTAGTCAGCCAAACCAGTACAGTACTGACAGTGGGCTGTTTATGTAATGGGTTTCTTACTGCCGGTTTGTGGTTTCCTCGTTGCCTCTACCTCTAACCAGCACTGCCCACTAACAGTAAATTGCTGCTGACATTGGCATAATGTGTGTCCACTTTATAATGTTCTGCGTTATAATGTAATGCCTTAATTCTACCGTTCCCTCTAAGTTAGGATTCCTGTTTCTTTAGTACTAAAGCTATTAAGCTGTTCTGTCAGACTCGTTATATTAAACTGGGTTATACCAAAACTTGATCAGTTATATTAATCTAAGACTTATGAATATTCCGTATTTTATATGTCTGAAATACAGACTGCATGTCAAGAGGTTTTACAGCACAAGAGAGCATATGGGATGGTCTTAAGGTTGCAGATTTTTGCTGATCTGAGGGTGTGGTAGGAGTGCTGAGAGAGGGAAAGAGTGATGGGCTGGTGAGGAGATTCTCATAGTGTTTTCCCTCCTCCTTGAGACACACAGCTGGTGGCCCATATCAAACAAATTTAGAATCATCTTTGCTTCGTAAGGTTTGGTGTGTCTAGCATGGGAGGGTAGGCTTTAGTTTCGGCCTGTGTTTTTTAGACTTGTAAAATCATTGTACCTGCTTTTCCAGCCGGTTACAATCGCACATGCTAAATTTCACTCCGTCCACAATACACACATAGTAACATTCAGCCTTTTTCTTCCCAATGTGACTCTACAGACTGTCCACTGAAGGCCTCTCCTCTTCCTCTCATAAGAGGAGGCAAATCTTTAGGTACTGCGTGTGCTGTATGTTACCATGCGCATCTCCGTGGTGACCGTGTGTTGCTTGGCATCAGCTCGGTGCTCTGTGGGGTTTGCTCTGTGGGGATCGTGCATGGCTGTTATGTGAATTTGAACCAAATCTCTTTAAGGGGCTGGGGGGGGGGGCTCTTTTTAAAAACATGACCATTATTGCACTGCACTTTGGGGCGGGGGGTGCGCGCGTGTGTGTGTGTGTGTATGTGGGACAAAGCTAAGAATGGTTGCTATGGTTGCAGTGGTGAATGTTCTGGAATTGTCATTTTCTGTATGGTGATGCAACAGTCTTTGCCTAATTGAAGCATGTTTTGGAGTTATTGCGATTTGTTGTCTTCTTGTCATTCTCATAACAGTATGCCAATGAATTTTTGTTGTGAAATGTTGGGCAAATGACCCTATCTGTAATTACTGCTTTAGTTTATTGTTCAGAGGGAGCGTGGCAGAATGAGAAAATGGAGGTAACTGTTGGGAGCTCTCTCTGGCTCTCTCTCAGTCTCCAGGAAGTGCATCTCAGCAATGGGTCGTGTAAACAGCAAGTCTAAAATAGCTTATCCATTAATAACACACACAGCTACTCATTACACTATGCCAAAACACACACACACAAACACACACACACACACACACACGAGTTATAGATGTTTGCTCCTTTTTTGCACCACACAGCTGCCCCAAGTATTTTTGAAAAGGCTAACAACCTATATTGTCATGAAACTAGTGTTGATTCCACCTCTCATAATTTGTTGGTGTCTGTCGTATACAGTTCACGTTTCACTTTTCAGTGTGTTGATCTGAACATAATCTGTCAGATCCTCACACATTACTCCACAGAATATTTTTGATAAAAGGAGGAATTGCTTATTGCCATGATACATTCCTAGTTACACTGTGTCTATAAAAGAAAAGCTTGTAGTGGTGTTCTTGAAATTGATCGTACTATTATTATGCTACTGTTATGTGTTTATTGAGGGGGGGTATTAACTTAAGTGAGGAATCTAGATTTCTCATAGAAATTAGAACATGGATCAGATGGAGCTCTGATAGACAGGTTTAACATTGACTGACAGTGAAATCAGTCTCATTCCCTGATAAATATCCTAGAAGTCTCGATGTTTAGATATGTACTGTTTGAATAACATGGCATACAACCTGGCTGCACCTTTCAGGAGTGCTGAAAACAGGCCTTTGACCTCAGGTGCTGTGTTCAAATCCGTAATCACTCTTAATGAAGGCTAAAGAATATGCCTGAAGAACTCGACTGAGTGGATTTCCAGTGGAATGTGTGTTTTTAGATTCATAAAATATTCTTTAGTTTTAATAGTAAGAGCAGCAACTTATCAAAAAATATTAAAGCTGGTTTTGCATTTTAAAAAAGTCATATTAAGCCATGCAACGGAATGTGTCCCCGTTATCAATATGACATGGAGCACAGTACTTTGTTCCTAGAGAGTATGAGGGTCATGTGTATTATGCTGTTAATTCTTTATGAACCTGTGCAGTAGTTGAGAACATAGGGACCATGTCCCTATGATAGTGTCATGAGGCTGAAATGAAAACAAATTTCTTAATAATCATAATAAATTTGTATTTATATAGTGCTTTTCAAGGACTCAAAGGTGCTTACAATTAGTAAAGACAAATTTACAGACAAAACAAAGAATTAAACTCCCGTTAACTCATCCACCACTTCACTGCCGTGTAAGTTCATCTCGGATCAAATAAAGTCTTTTCTTTGGCACGTCTTCGAGGTTCTGCAACTCCTGCTAATATTTCTTTCCCGTCCCCAGAGAGGAGTCGTCCCACAGACTTCAGCTGGATGGACTTCCCTCTCCTGACAGCAATCCCTTGTCTACCAAATGCACTTTTTTTTATTCGTAGATTTCATCAGTCCTTGTTTAGAATACACTAGTCTTAGTCCTGCATTGCATGGCCTTAAAACACTTTTGACCTACACTCCTTGCACTGTCTAATAAACTGGGAACTATAAAACCCACTTTAACTTGTTTGAGTGTAAATGACTTTTCCTCTCAAAGCTCTAGTTCATTGTAGTCTAGTTGGGTTTTTCTTTGGTGTAGAGAAATCTGTAGAATTTCTGTGCTAGCTTTCAATTATCTGCGCTTGTAACCAGATTCTGCAGCTAGAACATTGGTGATTGTGACTGATCCAGACATTATGGCCTGGAAGACATTCCCCCTGTTGATACCTCCTTTGACTTCCTTGATGGGTTTCATTGATGAAACCTTCATTTGCAACCTGCACTGCCTAAATGTGGAGTGCAGATGTGTAAAAGCATTAGATGGAGGCTAATGCACAAGCTTTGTTTGCCCATCACAAAGTAAGATTGACCTTGTTCCGGCTTACTGAAGCCTGTAAGAGTAGTGATCTACCCAAGCTATCTGGACAACTGTTCAGTGCTGTAGCCACGAAGACACAACAGATGTCTGCCTTGTCGGCATGTTTGGCATGTTGGCACATTTCTACATGGACTCCTAAATTCAGGATCCCTTCATGACCAGCAAATAGTCTGTTACAACTCTTGTCAGCAAGGCCTAGATCAGGAACCTTCACCTGTCTATTGTTTATCTGCTCCTTCGTTACGTCACTGGTACCAAAGATGGGGCAAATCCTTGGGCTGTCATGATTTCAAATGCATTTCCGTGTTCGTTTCCTTCTTAGGGATTGTTCAGAACATCTGGTCTGTCCAGTAGGTTCTGCTCAGTTTATGCTTTGGTTCTCAAGAAGTATGTTGTATTTTACTCCATCCTGGATATCCACATGGCCAGTATTTCTTTCAGTAGCAGGACACTGACGTTTCTTGCTGTGCCTTGTCTTTTCATTGAGGTATTATGTTTAATGACTATTGGCATGTCAAATGCATCAGTTATTCAGCTGCTTTAGAAACGAGAGTAAAGTTTCTTTTCTGTTGTCAAAGGCTCAAAATACACTCACTTTATATCTTGTGACTGCCCAGTGAATATCCATACCCCAACTTGTGTTGAAAATCTAATTTCTTGATTTCTCCTTTCACCTGTCTCCTTGCCTTGTGCATCTTCTCAGTTTTTATAAAGTCAGCGTGGCATGTTCACTGGTCCTTACAGAGAGTACCTCTGTTTCATCAAAGCCCTGCTCCTTGTAACCTCTGGTATTAGTCATCCACTGTGCTTTTCTAGCAGTCAGTAAGAGTGAAGCAGAATGGCAGGTATGCATTTAGCTGCAGTTATGTGCGTGACAGGCCATCACCTCATTTACTCTTTCACTGTATATGCAAGAAGAATCTTAACGACACATTTTGTGTAAGCAGAGTTTATTGCTGTTTGTGGAATAAATCGGTGGCACGGAAAGAGTATTCACTGTGCTGTGGTGTGTCTGGCATGGTGGTCGCCGGGGTAACAGGTTTAAACGCATAACTATTGTTCAGCAGTTGGACCAGTGGTCTCAAATGTTGCAGGAGGTCCTTACCTGCATTACCTGCTCTGATCTGGTTTAATTTTGATCAGCAACACACAATATGAAAGCTGAGAAAAGCTTAAATCATGATCTATACACCAAATTTAGCCACTCGGGTAAGTAAAGATTTCAACATTTCATAATATGTCAAATCTTAAATGGAATATTTTGCTTCCAACATTTTTTTTCTTTTAAAAAAAAAAATGCGTTGTTAGGCATATTTATACGTTATATTACTTGTTACCGCTAACATTTTCATGTTTGTGATTTTACTTAATATTTAGGCATTTAATTGTAATCATTTAGTTGTCTTGCCTGTTGTAACTTAAGTTACTTAATATCAGCAAAATCATCACTGTGCTTGGGTCCAAATTAACATAACTAACATTTTAAAATAACTCATTTGTTTTGTTTTCTCTGCAGATTTTACCAGAATTCTTGCTGGTTTTGTAGTTCTTGTTTATATATGTAGTTATTAATAATTAAGTGATAAAAAAAAAGTTAAATCATTAAAAGCTAATTGTGTATGAAATGTATTTATTAATTTATGGGAGATTTATTTAAAATTTAATTAGACCCAACATTAGTCATTTACTGAGTCCCCCCTGTAACACACCTGATCCAGTTAATCAAGTCTTTCATTAATTTTACAGCAACAAATGTTTTTACGCTGGTAATTTTACAGGGTGGTAACTTTAGTTGGTCTTGTGGCCCTAAGTCAAAGTTATAACTACTTTAATTGCTTACGTCCTTTGCACTTTTGAACTTTTTTGGGGACCCATAGTCCTGATCATCAATGTTTTTCCCTACCTCATTCCTGCCTGATCCAATTTATCAAACCTGTTATGTACTTGACAAGCTGTGCAAGGATAACGCTAATGTGAATTTAGATCAGGATAATGCAAATGTGAATTTACATCAGGATAATGCAAATGTGAATTTACATCAGGATAATGCTAATGTGAATTTACATCAGGCAAAAGTAGGCGTGTAGGGCAGCGTGTCAAGATTGGGGATAAGAACCCCTGCATCTGAGTGAGCTTTGCCAGGAACATGATGCTGTGTCGTGTTATCCTAAACTAGTGTCTCTCTTCAATCTTACGCAAGTTGACTTTAACTAAACTTGCCTTTACTTAACGCAGAAATAACGTTAAATCACTGTTACATTTCTGTGTCATGCCGGTTCGGATTCTTCCTGTTTTGGACATTCTTAATTATTTTGTTAGTCTGTTTTCATCTGCATATCTGGTACTTTATTAATTGCAAAATCTGCAAAATATGTGAAAAGGAAGTTAACAACTTGCTGTATTTTTAAATTCCCACGGTCCTCTAAAGTCCATTTCTTTAGAGATCAGATTACAAAGAGCAAAAGAAAAGTGTGGAAATTTGGACAAGTGGTAGAAAACAGAGCAGCTACAGTTTATAGTAGTGCAGGGTATTCTTTAAAAAAAATCACAGAAGCAGCTCAATTGTATTGAGTATTGTGATTTGTGGAACACCATTACATTATGTTGATTAGCAACTACTTTGGGGTGTGTAGTATGTACACATAACGACCAAGGACAAAAACAGCAATGGTTGTTTGGGAGAAAAAGATGGAGAAGAACTTGTTTCTGCTCCACGGGTTCCAAGAAACTATATGCACATGGGACATGCTCACGGAGAAAGTTTCTGTTTTGGTGTTATGCTGATCCTTTACACAGGACAGCTGTTGGATTTCTCCAGTACACCATGTTGGCAGGAGCACCATCCACCACAGCTGCCATGGTGTCCATATCAGAACATGTCGCTCAAGTCTCAAGTTCTAGTTAGTCCCCACTTTCTGCATTGGCCACTTTTCCCACTGATTTGAACATGGCTTGCGTCCAGTGGGTAGTATAGATTTGTCGTTTAGGTCTCAAATTTTAGGTCTCGGGCAAATTTTAGGTCTCGGTTAAAAACCAGCCAGGCTTTGCCATGTGTTTTCAGGTAAGTGTTTGTGGGATTTGCGTGTCAGCTGCTTTTAGATGGTTCAGAAGGTTGTCTATGTGCGAGAACTGGAGATGGATTTGATAAAGTCACTGTCCAATTAAACTGACAAAATGTCACATGTTAACTGTTCTGACTGAGCCACATGATTTATGCTGCATTATCCAGAAAAGCAACCAAGTGGGATTAAAATGCTTCTAAACTGTCTGGCTTTAATATTTAGAAGGTTTTTTTTCTCGTTAACCTGCAAGGGGTGTGGGGGGGGGGGATCACTGACTTGCATTTGGCAC
>JAOXYF010000018.1:10894035-10907869 GCA_028565775.1 Sternarchorhynchus goeldii | reverse complement strand
CACACACACACACACACACACACACACCTACCAGGCCATTAAGTGGTAAACATGGTGTTAGCAAACAGATGTACTGGACCGAGGAACTTCGAAAAGCCCCTCCCCTCTCCACACTCGCACACCTTCTTTTTCTCATCCTTTCATTCTATCCCTCCATTTTCCACCAGTCTTCGTATGCAGCTGCTCTCTCTCTCTCTCTCTCTCTCTCTCTCTCTCTCTTCCTCTACTCCCTCTCTCTTCAGAAGCTCTAGTTTTCTCGCACAGACTTTCTGCTGTTTTCCTCTCTTGCTTTGTTTGCCTTAATGCTGTTGTGGACACTGTATTGCGCTTTCTTCTCTCTCTCTTTCTCTCTCTCTCACTCTCTCAAATGAAATAATGTTCCTTTTTTTGGTTCGATATATTTATATAAGTGATGTAAGGATTACAAGAAATATATATATTCAGTGATTCCCACCACCCAAAGCCCCTCTCCCCTCCCACTCCCAGTGAATAAGTTCAAGCTCACCCCCTCTTCCTATCCCCTCCATTCCTCCTCCCTTCCCCAGGCCCCTTAATTGTGTTTTGGGTTTTTTTTTTTTCTTTTTTGGTTTGTTTTTTTGACAGCTGTGCAGGAAGTTACCTGAGGTATTTAAAAGTGCACAATGATTGCAAATGTCTACTGTAAATTCCATTTATTCTATTCTTTTTTTTTTTTGTTTGTTTGTTTTTAAAAATATAAAAGATGACAAAAGAAATCGGTTTGTGTGCATCTGTTCAAGTGATGAGAATGAAAGGGGCGGGGCGTCTGTAAGAGAATGAAAGGGGCGGGGCATGTGTGTTTTAAGAGACAGCAAGCAGACAAGATAGAATGGGCAGCTATTAATAGCATCAGAGGCAGTTAGATAAATTTATATTTACAGTTATGTAAATATTCGGTTTTGATATCGGGCCATTCACGCACAAATCATATCTTTTTTATTGAGAATTGTGTAGCATACTGTTGCTAACTGCAGTTGAAACTTGTAAAAACAGTTGAAAATGCTAAAACTAGTCACATAAACATTACAATGCTAACACCTAAACCTATTAAAATTTGGGTCAAAATTTCCCACCGATTGAGTCATGAGTCCTGCATCAAAGAACTGTATGTAGACCAGGCATGCATCCATCTTGGCAGGTTTTACACCACCAAGACGGGTGGTTGTGTGCCAAGTCTTCTCCACTGTACGGCCGTGGGTAACTTGCCGACTTGTGAAAGCTTTGGTTGGGTGGGTTTGAAAACTAGTTTCTAGTTGCACCTGTTTTGTGCTTAATTTCTCCCAATTCTCTTGTGATTCCATATTTAGGCTGATAATTTAGATTAGATTTAGGTTCATTTAGATTAGTTGTCAGATGCCCTCCATTTTGCTTTCACATTTCCATCAGTCTGCTGTAAAAGTCTGACAGGTGCAGCTGTTTAAAATTCTGTTTATGCTCCACCACACACCCAAATGGTCAGGGTGCATTTGCTCCCCAAGTTCTCCATCTGTTGGGGGTCGGTAAGAGGCACTGGGCTGAACTCTGAGGACCAGTAAAGCCCTGGAACTCCAGCTAGTGTTGTCTCATAATCAGAAGAAAGATGAATACTTGTGCACTTTGAGATTATTGGAAGATCTGGAACAAGACTGTAATCTACTTTATAGAACTTTGATAAAGTTTTGTTGGCTAAAGCATTTGTGCTCTAAATGTAATCTCAGTAGACATGATATGAGTTTGATGACGAATGCTGTTGGAGAATCATGATGCTCATGGGATTGTGGAAAGTGGAATTGTGTGGAAAACTGAATGAACTGATGATAGTTCAGTGTTCTTATTCTTGTAATTCCATTGAGTCCAGGAATAAAAGCCAAAGTGGGTTGAATAAGTGGTGTGTCTTATTGAATTCACTTTTATCTTGAATGACAGTTTAGTATAACTGAACAGGATCTGTTTTGTAATTTCCGAGTATATTTTCTTATGTTAAACAGTTGACAGCTGTTGGTCAAATGTTTTGAGAAAAGTTTAAATTTTAGTACTTTTTTTTTTTTAAACTGTCTTTTCAATCAGTGTTTGGGGGGGGGGAGATATCAAATCGGTAAAATTAAACAAATATTGAGCTAAATACAATTTGAAATGCAGGTACCTTACCTTACGAGATAAATTAATCTTACTTTGATTTTTTTTTATGCCCATAGCACCCTCTGTTGGTTAAAGATAAGTTCTGCAACTCCTCTACAATAAGCTATGACAGTAGTCTAACTAGTATGGTACTTCAGTCCCACTGTGTTTATACTGAGGTTTCCAAAGCCAGTCAGCAGCTCCACTTCACTGCTGCGTTTAATTCCAGCTCTCGAGTTGTAAGCGTCTGCTGTTCCCAGCCACACCTCCCCTTGGCTTCAGCTCTCTTCTATCACCCAGATGATGAGACTTCCCCAACGTCCACCACGTTATCCGAACACCTGACAACACCATGAATGAGGAGAACGTGGTGCTTTTGGTCCCTGATGCACTGCTGTGTGTCTAACGTCTCACAAACAAAACTCATCCCCTACTCAACTGCACTTCCCCCATGTGATGTCAGCTCAAATTGGTAGGACCTTCTGTGCTTAATGGAACACAGCTTGTTCCCAAAGCAACAATAAGGAGGCAACTGGTTGTATCTGATTGGTTGTTCTCTTTGCTATTAAATATGTATGAATAGGAATATAGGAACAGTGCCAAGTCTGTTTGCTGTAATCTCTGGTGAGAATGTTACCAATCGCGCTTCTTCGTTCTTGGATCCTGTGTGTGTGTGTGTGTGTGTGTGTTCATTCTTTCAGATGACTGCTGGGTCTGGGGTCAGCGCTGATGGTCTGAGGTGGCATCAGGCTGAGCTGACTGACCTACAGGGAGGTGGAACTGATCTCCCACCACAATCCAGCGGTCCTGAGGGATTCTGTGGATTAGGATGGGTGTTAATAATGCAGCAGTGTATTCTTGCTGAGAAAGGTTACATGTCCAGAACATGTCAAATATAAATATCTTGGTGGCTAAAATGTCCCACTACGGGACATCCCAAATATACCACCAGATGTAGACCTGGACTAAACCAAATACACCACCAGATGTAAACCTGGACTAAACCTTTTCCCAAATAGTCTTGGTGATTAAGAAAATATAAATGTTTACTCTGGTAGCAAGTAGTAGGTTTTGTCATGAATCTTTTAGCAATGGGCCTAACCCTTCTCCCACAGGATGAATCTGTAGTGTTCTCTATTTGCGCTGCGGGAACTCCCTCGCACCACTACTAGATGTTTCGTTTCCATGTGTTTCTCCTTTCCCCTTAAGACAACCAAGCAATCAGATTTTGTCCACTAATGAGCACCTTTGTGTTAACACAATGTGGTGGTATGGCTGCATGCGTGAGGTCTGGCTTTCATCACAGCGCTGCAAGTGTCAGTGGAAGGTATCAAGTCTCCGCATCTGTGTGTGTGTGTGTGTGTGCGTGTGTGTGTGTGCACCTCAGTTCTTGTTGCCCTCTCTCAGGTTTGCGTTGTCCATGATGAGGAGAAGAAAGAGGAGCCCCCTGCCTGCGAGCCTGTCAAACCTGTCAGTGTTCAACCACACAAGTTTAAAACCCAGTACAAGAAGCCCAAGTTCTGTGATGTGTGAGTGCACTTGATTGTTCATAAGTGTGCTGGCCTGTGAGAGACCGACAGTATGGCACACTTGTCTTCTTTCACTTTAGGAGGCCTAAATGCTACGTCTGTTCTTGTCTCATTGCTTTTGCTTTGCGGTCAATAACAAATTTGCACTGAGGTGTAAAAAATTGCAAGACGAGTATTCAACTGTGTCAAGTGCTGCGTCTCATTCCAGTGGTGCTCTAGGAAAATTGCAATACTGCCTATGTTCTACATTATGTTGCATTATATTAAATGTTGCAATGTCTGTGTTCTGATCACATGTACATCTTTTAGAGCATACTAAGTATCAGCCTTCAGGAGTTAGGAAGACATGCAGCTCTTCTCTCTATGGGAAGCAGAATGTCACATTTAAAGGGTGATCCCCTTCTGCGAGTTGTTTATCTTCTCAACCCGTCTCCAGCCCTAATGATGCCCTCCGAAGCCAGGCCTGAGTCATCTCAAGCCCTCCTGGGCTGGCCTCTGGATCATCATGCACACTAGTCTTGAAATGGTTTCTATTTTCTATCCACCTCTAGCCCAGTCTAACTGAGCTGGTGTTGGAGACGCTACTTTCTAGTCATCGTGACCAACATGGAGAAGACAAAGGTGTCAAAGTATGAACACATTAAGGTTGCAAAGGCAAGAGTAAGATAAGAAGATGAGAAGACAAATTTAATATCAATTAAATTGTCTTAGTTCTTTAGAGAATGTTACCCACTACTACAAGCAAACTGACAACTGTGTTGAGTGCAAGAAACCAGCTGCAATGTAACATTAATTAAATCAAGGAGCTGGTGGTGGTGGTGATCATCTGGTGGTGGTGTTGATCTTCTGAAAGTCCAGGAGCTGGTGATTGATCTTCTGGAGGTCCACGAGGGAAGTAGTAGCCTAGTGAAGAGGACTCTGAGCTATTGATCACAAGGTTGTAGGTTTGAATCTCTTCTTGGCTTCTGCGGTGCTGTACTGTGCTCGGATCACAGCTCACATACAAGGATTAAAACATTTTCATGTACTGTATAATGACAATTAAAAACATTCCATCTGGCCTCATGTACAATTTCTTGTTGAACGTTTTCACTCACTCTGACGATGACTATGGTCGTTATTGATTCACAGCCTGAATCTGGGGAAGGTGCAGGAAATGAAGGTAAGAAATCACATCTCTTCTGCAACCAACACACACACACACAGAGGCTGGCAAGCGACAAGCTGGGAAAGAAAATACCAAAGCAAGAGCACATGAGCAGGTGTTGAACAGCATGCTGGTGGTGACGTAGAGATGTATGCTGTGGTGTTGGATACATGTTTAAAGGGCTGCATTGGATCAGGTATGCAATGAACCTGATGGCAGTAGTAAGCTGGACATGATGAGATGTTCGTGTTGCAGATGAAGTCGGCTCGGAGAGGCCAACTGGGGCTCTTCTCGCCGTCCTACTACTGCCTCACCCTAGGAACAGCTCAGGGCAAACGAATTATTTTGGAGTCTTGTTTGGGAATTTTGCAAAATAGGGTGAGCAAATCTGAAAGGAAAGAAAAACCTTTAGTCCTGCATTCCTGAACAGAACTAGTCTAACTCTGGCTAAGCTGGAGTGAGGAATATTTGCAGTATGGTGATACTGGTTGGGGCAGGGGAAGATCAGAGAGATTCGGCCACTTCCTGCCAAACTACCTCATGCATGTACTCTCAGGGGAGATGGTGTGCAAGGTGACTCGTGGGGAGCCACGAGATGTGCCAAATCACACTGACGAAAGACGAGGTTCAAACATGCTCTAACACCCAAGCGCATGCTCACCGACATTGAATAATAAATGTATGCAGCCTTTAATGTCATTTTTTATAATGAAATGTGCGCACTTGTATAGGTCAGTTACTTGAGTGTAAATGCATGTGTGTGTGTGTGTGAAGCAGTCATGTAAATGAAAACATTTTAGCTGTGTGTGTCTGAGTAGGTTTGCTAAACTGAAAAAAAGGGTAAAAAAACAAAACATTCACAGCCATTCACATCACCCATACCAGATCATCACCCATACCAGATCATCACACATACCAGATCATCACACATACCAGATCATCACCCATACCAGATCATCACACATACCAGATCATCACCCATACCAGATCATCACACACCAGATCATCACACATACCAGATCATCACACATACCAGATCATCACACATACCAGATCATCACCCATACCAGATCATCACACATACCAGATCATCACCCATACCAGATCATCACACATACCAGATCACAGGCCCTCTTTCTCCTTCTCACACTGTGTGTGTGAGTGCATGTGTGTGCGTACGTGTATGTTTTTATTTCTAACTTTCGCACTTTCCCTCTCCATTATTTGCGCCAGGTTACAACTAGGTGGTTGAAGTGTGCATTATAGTCATAATTACTCATAAAATTCAGGCATGCTTGTATATGGAGACACACACAAATACACACAACTTTAACTGTCAAGCGTGAAGCTTTACAGGTAACCATTAAGCTTCAGTAGTCGCCTGATTGGCTGATAGTAGCCCCCGTCAGATATGGGTCACTTCCTCTTGATAGCTGGCTTCGTCCCACTCGGCAACAATGCTGAGGACGGGCCAGGGTTGCATCAGATCTGCCTTGTCATGGCTGACCTTTGACCTCTTCTGCCAAGGAATACACAAGATGGAGGGCAGAGATAAATCAAGAAAATAAGAAAATGCAATAAATTGCTTAAATGTCTCCCCTGATACTAGAATTTATTCTTTTAGTTTCTGACTGAAAATGATCTGTTCAGTAATACACAGAATTTCAATGCATATTTTTACCACCAGATGTCGCTGACGCGTCTTGTTCCCCAACTAGCAGCCCTTCATCCTTAGCCCGCGTGCCCATCCGGCCGCACCTCTCGCTGCCTCTCCACATTAGCAGTTCCTCTGCCGCTTTGGGCTCCAACAATAATGTCTCCCGTCATCATTTCGAGGCCAAATCTATAATCTGTTTGCTCAGCTTCTGTGAAAAGCTGTTAATGTGGGTTCTAAGAGAACAGGGCAAGTGCTCCCTCCTGACGTGTTTCTGAGCTCCCTCTCTCCAAAATTAGATTTGGACCAATACGCATTTACTAATGTTTAGGTGGCACAGACGATGAGATATTAAAGCACAGTGTCTAAATCCATGTGCTTCGTAAACAGATTACTGTCAGTTTTGTGTATGTGCAAAGCATGAATAGCCTTAGATTTTCCAATGCCGACGTGATCTTCGTTAGAATTTCTCCACTGTTGATTTAAATTGTGCGGGCCTAATTTTGTGTAAAGCTAGAATGAGTTTTAGCCGGCTCAATCACAAATCTGATGTCCCTTGTCCCGTTTAACAAATTTGCTTTCGCGCTTGGACGGTCTGTTCCAAACTGGCGAGCGACAGCAACACTACTGAGCTGAAGTTACCACAACGCAACATCCTACGACACTCATTCTAGCTGTAATCAAAATCAGCGTTGGTCGTTTCTTCGGGTTGAACAATCTCGATGCACGCAGATGGAGCCATTGCTTATTGTCAAAGCACTTCTTGTGTAGAATTTGAAGCTTTGGGATATCAATCAAACATGCTTGTTAGAATAACATATTTGATGCTTTAACAGTTTTAACCAGCGACTTAACCCGCGTTTTTGTTTGTTTTTAGACAGGGTATTATACTATTTCAATCTTTTTTCTTTTATTTAAACTGGTATATTATATCGTATTATAAACATGGAGTCAAATATAACCCCAAAATATAAACATCTTAATACTTTACGCTTTGTTCCTGATACTAGGTAGAGATTTACTTATATGTTCACTTTCTGACTTTTATGATATATGTTATACATGCTCTTATTTAACCACACAAACGAAAGCATAAAAGTCCAGAGAACGGAAGTTCTCTGGGGACAAAAACAACAGTTGTTTATAAGCAACGGAACCAACACGTCATGTTCCAGCTCACCTCGGAGTGAGATAATTGTAGTCGGCAGATGAGGCGGCTTAAAAAGATGTTCATTAATTAGTGGGCATGTTCAGTAAAGATAAATAAATAGAAACAGCTTTGTAAATGCCAGACTGTACTTTTAGACGCAGTATGTCTAGAAGTTCCAATTAGGGCAATCAATTATTTCCCTCCAGTATCAGATCTACATGTACAGTGTGTATATGTGTTTTTTAAAACAAGTAAGTAATTATTTATTTTTTTATTAGGCAAAACATCAGTACCTGTAAAAACTACACCTCAAAGCTATACAGCGACACTGAGATGAACTCTTCTATTTCACTTCAGATCTGAATGTCATCCACGCTACGACGTGCTTGTGGTTTGCGGGTTCTGAAGAACACTTCAAGCTAACTTTGAATGAACGTGTGCAGCTGCTATGTTTATCCGCACGTATCTCCCCCCCAAAGTGTCTTCCTATTATCATTATTTCTGGACTTTGTAGCTCCGCGGTCCACGTGCAGTATTGTAGCTTATGTTTAGGTAGCGCAGATAAGAACAGGTGCATGATGGGTAATGCATTTTTACACTCAAAACATCTGATTGCGTTCAAGGGCCTGTCCATCCATTGGTGCTTCAAATCATATTAACGGTCTAAAGAAAATCCATCCATCTGTGCTTTGAGCTACTTTTAGACTTTGAAAAATGCCGCAAATGTGTTTAGAAACTAGGCTAATAGAATAAAAGTATTTCCCACGGCAATGTGCAGGATCGAGCCACTATTGATTTTAGCACATTGTTTCAGACACTCTCGTCCGCTCCATTAATGTTTTTCTTCCCCAGTCCCTCAAAGCCACCAAACTACATTATGGCATTAGAGAACGGAATCCGTTATTTTTTACATGTTTTTCCCCTCATTGAAGATATATTGCATTATCATTGTGCAAGTTAGTATGTGTACCCAATGTCCTCTCTCTTTGTCTTCCTCCTCTATTCTGTCTCTCTCAGACACACACACACACACAGTTGCACACGCTTTTCTGCTTTTCTGGGTCTGCTTTACCAAGCCAAGTATGGGCTAAATCTATGAGGCGAAATATTAAATCTCTGACAAGGCTCTTTGGGAAATTGTTGAAGAATAACTATTCTTATTCCATCTCATTTTTCACTGCGACTGAATTCAATTATCTAATATGATTTGTATGCTTATTAATCTTCATTATTCATAGATTCAGAGTGGCCTTGCAAATGCGGGCGAGTTAACAATATTGCCATGTTTTCGTGGGGGAGAGGTAATGAAATCGAGATTTGTTAGATGACCAGGGAAGGAGAGACAGAGACAGGCATGGTGTGGGCTGGGTTGTTCTAACCCACTCCAATCCGACAGCTGTGATGGGACCCACCTGTACTCTTGTGCTGACACTCAGCACAGACGAACCGTGACAGGCTGCCACTCCAGTCACGGCTCTGAGACAAAGGGGAGACTGTCTCACTTCTCACCCTGGCTTGCACTCTTCTGTCTGTCTGTCTGTCTTATCTGTTTCTCTTTTTCTGTCTTTCTGGTTTTCTCTCTCTCTCTATCTCTCTCCTTCTCTCTGCCTCCCCCCCACCCCCTTTCACTAGCACACACTTCTATACTTTCTAATGAGCTGTACTTATATCTCCGATATGATCAATAGAGTCACAGTGCACCATGCAGATGACAGTATGCGTGTGTGAAGGAAAGAGATGGAGGGAAGTGTAACAGTGAAGAGTGGAGTTGCTACACACACATTGCCTGTAGGGATGCAGGCCTGAGAGAAGGCTGCAGGCTTGGGAGCAATTAAGAGTATAGGAGTCACACATGCTTACCCACACACACACACACACACACACACACACACACACACACACACACACACCTGCCCACAATGTGGCTCTGTGCCCCTGGGGAGTGTCGGTGAGAGTTTGTGTGACAGTGTGAGCGATTGTTATCATTAGCATTATTTATTCACTAAGCACAGGCTCACTGCAGGGCCAGGACTAATAGAATTCAGGAATTACAATGAGAGAGAGGGTGGGGGAGTATGTGTGTGTGTGTGTGTGTGTGTGTGTGTGCATGCATATGCACGTGCTTTTTAACCTGTCAAGACATCCTCAAAATCCACCACAGTGAAAATCCTTTTTTCTCAATTGTGTGTTGTAGTGCCTCTGTGACCTAAGGCCGGAAGATTGCATGTGTTGGCTTTTTTTGACCACATATTTGTATTTTTCATCAAACTTGTTTAGCATCACTTATGTTCACTGTTCACAAGTCATGCTAAGATCTCACCGCTTGTGTCATATACACACGTATTTCAGTGTGATGCTCTAATGGATAAATGCAGTACTGTGCATACAGATTCAGTTCACTCTTGCACTGTGTTGTGAAGTTTAGGGTTGTGTGACCCTGTGTGCAGATACGTGATGAGTTCTAGATCTTTGTGGCATGTCAGGGTCTGTGTGTGAGTAATTGATCTGCCTGGACACACACACACACCACTTTTACCTTGAGTGTCGCTTTGCTGTGGAGTGTTTGATTTTACGGTCTTCAGGATAAGGGAAGACACAAAAATATATATATATAGTATCTTATGAATCATAAGGTACAATGTTTTAAGAGTCTAAGATCACAGCATTATTTTCGAACAGTGAGATTTGACATTATTCTCAGTATTTTCTTTCTTTTCTCTTTCTCTCCATCACTCACACCCATCCACCACACACACACTCACACTCACACACACACACACACACACACCCCTATCGTTTGAAATAAATCATCTTCAGTATTTGTCAAGTAAATTGTGGAATTGCACTTCAGGCTGTGTAAGAGTCAAAATGGACACTTCACTGGTGAAGCTGACCAAAAGCAACATGTGAAATGGAGCATCCCTGTGTGTCGAAGCCAATGCCGAGAGCAACTCTGCACAGTCACTGGTGCGGAAATGAAATTTGGCATGTCATTTATTAGTCAATTATTCCCAAAGCTGAATGAGGTGTCTTGTCACAACAGCTGTGTTCTTTCTATGGTTTTTTACAAAGATATATCCTGTGGACTGAATGCTATATGCTTAAATATCCTAAACTAGATGCTTCAGGTTAATACAGATCTAGTTAGTACGCTAGATGTCCACTAGATTTTGAAGTGCACTAGGGTTAGTACAAGTATACTAGTTGCTGAAGTGCTCTGATCGCAAATTCTGATTGTGTGCACTGAGGAGCCTCAGGGGCCTAACTCAGGCTGAGAGACTCAATCTTTTTGCATGTTTAATCGATATTCTGACCCCAGCAGAGCCAGAAGGACAGCACACACACACCAGGGCTAGGAGGTGAAGGATGAGACTGGGGTTTCCTTTACTCACACAGGACCTCTGCATATCAGTGCTGACTCTGCATCTTTTTTTTTTTTTTTAGGGAGGGAGAGAGAGAGAGCGAGAGAGAGAGAGAGAGAGAGAGAGAGAGAGGCAATAATAGGGCTTGAAAGAAAGGAAATGTGGAGGAGAAGTGCTGTGCTAGGACACCTGGGAGGCAGGAGGGTGCAGGAGCCGTGTCTCCGCACACAGGTCAGCACACACCCAGCACCACGCAGCTCCGCCCATGTCCGCACGCTAGTGATCCGCTCAGCTGGAAAACGGAGGCTTCCTGTTGTCTGCTTTCAGACTAAAGCATCGTATAGTCTGAGAAAAACAGGGCAAGTTTGCTTGTTGTTCCTTAGCTCAATACAATTCAAAACACAAACGAATCCTCAGTAACTATCCCCAACGCCCCTCCCCCAACCCTCAACTGACAGTTTTACATTTTTCCTCCAGCGCTAAAGAAGTGTCTCCCATACCCGTAAGTTGGCCAGTGTTGGGGGGTGGGGTGGTAATGTGTGTGTGTGTGTGTGTGTACTCTCTCAGGCCTCTTTGTGGTTCCCCACCCTCACCCGCCCCACGTGCTGTCGGTGTGAGTGTGTGAGTGGTGGTGAGATGCTGACAGCGAGCAGCAGCGATGACGGATGTTTGTGACTGGCAGATGGTTTTGGTTGTCGTCTCTTTAATCACTGCGACTCGGCTGGGCGTGAAGGCAGAGCTTTGTCTCGTCATGGAAACACAAACAGGAGACAAATGCATCCTCAGCTCTCCCCCTCTCACTTCTGTACTCTCTCTCTCTCTCTCTCTCTCTCTCTCTATCTCTCTCTCTCTCTCTCTCTCTCTCTCTCTCTCTCCCCCTTTACTTCTGTGCTTTTTCCTCTTTTTTTCTCCCCCTTTTACTTCTGTGATCTCTCTCTCTCACTTTTGTGCTTTTTCTCTCTCTTTCTCTCCATTTATTTATCGTTCATTTTTTTCTTCCCTTGTTGTCTGAGTAAGAAAAAACGAGCAAGAGAGAGCAAATGATACACAGGGCAAATAGTGTTTTTAGAGAGAAGAGAGAGAATAAGATTGGGAAAATTGGGTTTTAAAAGAGAGAGAGAGAGAGAGAGAGAGATGGGTGTAAGGCATGTATTTTAGCATCTGCAGCTGGGCCTTCTGCACTGCATCACTGTTCTCTTGCTTCATCTCTCTTGTTCCTGCTACCCCTGTGTCTGGTGTGTGAGCTGTTTGTGTTGGGTGGCGTGTAAACAAAACTATTAGGGTGTTCTTTGGAAATTGGCTTGATTTGACGACAGCATGGCTTAACCAGGAGTGATGCTGGACTAAACACGCTTCTGCTTACTTTCCTCTGAGTTGTGAGTGGGAAGATGAAGTTCAAAGATGCGGAGGAAATGGGTTTCTCATCTCCTCACTGACATGATTACATGTAATTCATTCCAACTGCTCATATATGATTTATTTAGATATGGTATGAACAAAAAGACTGGTGACTGCTGATAACCATCACAGACACACCCACACAGACACATACACACAGGCATGCACAGTCACACTATTTGTTCCACTTTCTACCTATCAGTGTTATCTCAGCACTCTTTGACACATGTGAATATTTCAATATTTAATTATTATTTTACTTATTTCATTAATAATGGTTTCCTACCACATCATTCTCCTACACACATTCTTTCTCTCCCCCTCCCCTCCACCCCCTCCCCTCCCCAAAGTGTATCTCAAGGTTACACTGTCAAGGTTAAATTGGCTTTAGATTAATTAAGTGTCAATTAAAGGGGTAATTGTTTCATAATGTGGTCAGCCCTAGAGACAAAGGTGTGAGTGAATAGAGGATGCCATTGTCAGCCCTGCTTTAGAAGCAGAATAAGAACATTGTATCTGTGTGTGTGTATATATGTGTGTGTGTGTGTGTGTGTGTGTGTGAGAGAGAGAGAGAGAGAGAGAGAGAGAGAGAGAGAGAGAGATCATTTGGTTATGCGGATAATTAATTTATGCAGATAATTCATTTGCTTTAAGTGATGACTGGTCAACCCTCACCCCCTACACAGAGATACACACATATGCATACACACACACATACACACATACGCATACACACACACATACACACATACACACATACACACACCCTCTGACTGTATTTCAAACAAGAAGTGAAGAGATTTAGTAGATGAGGATGGATCTAATGAAATAGAGACATGGAAACCTGTACAGGGTGTGAAAAGAAATGGAGAGGAAAGATAGATTGAGCTATAGAGAGATAAAGAGAGAGAGAGAGAGATAAAGAGAGAGAGAGAGAGAGTGTTGATGAAATGGTGATTGCCTCTTGTCTTTAATGGCTGGCCTGGAGGTTTCCTGCACAATAGAACCCATTCATTCTCTCTCTCTCTCTCTCTCTCTCTCTCTCTCTTTCTCTCTCTCTCTCTCACACACACACACACACTCTCATGCTTTGTCTTTAGAGAGTCAGGTCATGTGTTGTTTCCTAAATAATAGATGACGTTTATCTGTTTATCTTTGTATATTCTTATATCTCTTTATTACATTAGTCTGGCACATTCTTTTGGTGTCTCTGTTCTTTCACTCTTGTGTCTCAATGTGTGTATCTTTAAGGGTAAAGAATAGGTTTGTTATTTTAGCTCTGATTAAAATTGTTCTTTCCCCTCAGTTGTTTTGTTATTATTGCATTAGTCCTTCTCTGGCTTCATACTGAGTTTGGTCCAGAGTAGCTGCTGCTTAAGCTTTCAGAATATCAGCTCAGTCTTTGAAAACAAAAAGCTCACTGTATCACAGAAGGTCATGTGTGGTGATGGTATGGTTATGATTGCCTCTAGAGAGACT
>JAOXYF010000018.1:10878237-10888825 GCA_028565775.1 Sternarchorhynchus goeldii | reverse complement strand
TCTCTCACTCTCACCCTCTCTCTCTCTCTCTCTCTCTCTCTCTCTCTCTCTCTCTCTCTCTCCCTCCCTCTCCCTCTCTCTCTCCTTTTCTTCCTTTTTCTCTCCCCCTCTCTGTCTCCCTCTCTCTCTTCTCCTCTCATTCTCTCTCATTCTTCTCATTTCATCAGACATGGTGCCCCTTCCCTGTGTGGCAAGTGTCTATGTTCCTGCCCTGGTACCTGCCTTTGCAAACAAACAAACAAACACACACACAGAGGGTCACCTTTTCTCCACCACTGCCAACTGTCCGACTTATTACTTAAAAGGAATGGTAATACTTTACATGACTCTATATAACACATTTTTAAATATTTCATAATTTCATTATGAATGTTTACATTAGCATCCATGTGTTCAACATGTGTTTACATGACAATAACATGAAGTACTGTCAGTTAAAGTATTACATGTACTATACTATTTTGGGTAAAATTTATACTATTTGCATGTCTTGAACTGCAGTAACATGCTTTCATTAGATAGATATAGAAATAGCTCATTAATGTGACTTGATTTTCAATTTGTAATATAATTCAGCATATTATTAGATAAGAATATTAATAAATGCATGGGGTAGTATTACATTTATAAATGTTATCTATATAGCTTGTGCAATGTCAAGAAACAAACCTGTAACTGAGCTTAAGTGATTAATCATAGTCCAGTTAATGCTGTTGCTACTGATATGTAGGTGCTAATCGTGTTTACATCTGCTGACGGCTTGAAAATTTGCCATGTGTTACTCAAGGCTCCTGGTCCGAAACATGTGAAACTGTTCAGAGCCCATGGAGACTGTTCAGAGCCCATGGAAACTGTTCAGAGTCCATGGAAACTGTTCAGAGCCCATGGAAACTGTTCAGAGCCCATGGAGACTGTTCAGAGCCCATGGAAACTGTTCAGAGCCCATGGAGACTGTTCAGAGCCCATGGAAACTGTTCAGAGCCCATGGAGACTGTTCAGAGCCCATGGAAACTGTTCAGAGCCCACGAAGAAGGCGGAAGGATGCAAGGAAGCAGAGTGGGATGGAGCAAGAAGATGGATCTCCTCAAGCACTGTTTACATCTCAGATTTACTCACTAGGGATTTGTAAAACTGCAATCTGTTCAATGAGCGTGCATTTAAAGAACCTTAAAAATCAAGTCAAGCAGTTGTTTGTACATGTAAGCTTAGCATAAGCCTGTGTTTTTAATTGATCTTGTATTTTCAGCCCTGCCTTGATTACAATCAATCTGGCGATTAATCATCTGTTTCATTGATGAGGTGGCACTGCCAGATTCATCATTATCTCTTCATTTACTTTGCTGCAAATTTAGAGGAGACACCAGTTCTGTGGACATCGGCACAGTCAGAACTGACCGAGGAGCAGTGGTTGTTGAACTGGATGCAGGCCTCTGTGTTCTTCGGCCTCGTTATAGAACCCAGTGTGTGTTCAATGTGATCTTCTCCACAGGCACTCTTAAATATTCCATAACAATAAATGCACTCCCTCGACTCTGGTACTTCAGAGCAAGCAGCGTATTCATCCTGAAAGAGATAATATCCTCTAGCGTTTTTCTCTCTCTCTCTCTCTCTCTCTGGCTCTTTTTCTCTCTCAATCATATCATGGACTACGTCTTCACTTAATGAAATGTCCCCCTTGCTCCCTGATCCACACACTAAATCTTTCTCTTCTCTCTCTCTCTCTCTCTCTCTCTCACACACACACACACATACACACACACCCACGTATATATACACCCATAGACACAGACTTTTTCTCAGAGCATCCGCTCTACCCAATTGTAACCATTTTGCTGTAATGTCACAATGAATGGTGTTCTTTGTTGCTAATTGCATTAGCCAGTGGCTTATTGAAGTTTCCCTCCATAAGTTGACTTGATGAGAGATAAAGAAAGTGCTGCGCCCCATCAGAGCTGGACCTTTAACTGCAGGCTCTTCGGAGACCTGTGGGGAAAGTTATTATAAGGTGCCATAGTTCTAGCAGACTGTGCTTTGCGCATGATTTCAAGGGCTTGACCTTTATGACAGCACTCAGGGGCACCGCAAGGTATTAATGACACCTGAGCTTCAGATCACTGTTGGCATATTATATAATGCAGGGTTACTGTCACGGGCGTAGAATGTGTAGGAAAAAAGGATGAAGCAAACGTCTCCAACTGAAGAGACAAATGAAGCCGAATGTGAAAGTGCACTAAGAAACACTAAAGGAAGACAATGCAAGGACTGAGTACAGGCATGGAAACACGACAGGTTTATAAACAAAAGTTCTCAAATGAAAAATATGAGGCTTATTATTGTTGTTTGCACACCTTCTTAATTATGTTATGCACTTAACTGCCTGCAGTCCACGCATGTATCTGACTCACACCAGAGCAGGGTTCAGGAGTCCAGGTCAGGATCACCAGAGGAAGAGTCCAGCTAGGGTAAATATCTGGGACTTCATGGACAAGATGACATAGATTTTGACCAAAGTAGCACAACGTCAGTGCTAGACCACAAGCTGGTGATTGTGCTTGACTAGAGAGAGGCAGCCTTGATTTATACAGTCCGAACGTACCTGATCTACGCTAATGAAACACACAGCAGCAATAAAAGGGCTTGATATATTTTGATGGAACGACTTATGAAACTTTAGTGTTCTTGAGGGATCTCTTTATGTATTATTTGTTTGTGAGAGAAAATGGATAATTGCATTGTGCTTTACTGTGATCCTACTGCCCAGTGAGATCTAGATCTCTACTTCAACTTGGTTGTTCCTTCTAAAAATTCTGAAGCACTTTGCTTGCACACCTGAGAAGGATCTCTATCCAAAACCTTGTGTACTTCAACACTTCAATTTGAAACATCTCTGCTCTCAACAGTGCACTGCAGTTACTCACCTGCAATCATCTTCATCTGTTTATTTTTACTCATTTATACATTAAAAAGGGAACATACAGTGAAATAGCACATATGTGATAATGCTGTGGTCGGTATTTGTTTATCTTAGATATCACTGGGCAGCAAGATTACTCGTAAGTGCAACAAACAAATAATACATACAGAGATCCCTCAACAACACTAAAACCTCATAACACAAAATGTATCAAGTCCTTTTATTGCTGCTATGTGTTTCATTAGCAGTTTCTGAGTGTTTAAATCAGTTATTTAAATCAGTTTAAATTAGTTCTTTTTCTTTGAGTTTCCTAATTTCATTGCTGCCATAGCAACAACTGGCAATGCAAACAGATGTTATTAATGCAGTGTCCATTAGTATTAAAATGCATCGCCAACAAATCCTTAATTCAACAAACTGATCATCAGCAAACAAACTGATCAGCAAGATTCCTCTCGGTTTCTCCAACGTAAAGCTGATTTTTTTCCTCACGGTACAGAACTCCTGCAGTCATGCATGAGGAAGAATGAGTGATGACAAGTGATCCTTTTGTGGCAGTTATTTTAGAGGCTATGTTAATAAATGTGCATGTAGCACATCTAGAGCATTTGAAGGCTACAGTACCACAGTTATTATCTGTATGGTCATTTATCTCACTCTTGACAAGCATGTCTTTGATGATGTTGTCTCATCTGTAGGAGATTAGTTGAGAATTCTTAATAATGTTGTAGTCTCTACATTATCTTGGAGGTTTCAGAAGTGTTTAAGGATAAAGAATTCTTGTAGGATGAAAGGCATTGTTGTTGCCTAGAGATAACTGGAATCTTACAGTTCGCTTGATAGGGTGAGTGGGGAATATGTTTTATTTTATGAGTCAGTATGTTATGAAAGGCCAGACTGAAAATGATGAGATTTTAGGATTAGGATTTTTAGGATTTCAGGTGTGGGTCTGGGTTTTGAGGGTTGGGTTTGGGTCTGGGTTTGAGGGTCGGGTGTTGGTCTGGGTTTGAGGGTCGTTTGTGGGTGTGGGTTTGAGGGTTGAGTGTGGGTCTGGGTTTGAGGGTTGTGTGTGGGTGTGGGTTTGGATGTTGGGATTGAAGAAAGCTGGAAGGCAGCCTTTCAGAATACTTGTGCTGTGAGAACAGGTTCATTTCATTACAGGTAACAAAACCTGTAAAGTACACAGAGTGTTCGGTATTTACCTGAAGTTCTTAAGCTTTTCCTCAAACTGTAATGTCTAGTTCTAAAAATTCTAGTTATTCTGGAGTCCTTTTTGCTCTGGACACATGTATGCTCTTCATTCACTCTTGGTTAGAAAAACCCATTTCACTCTGAACTGAGATCAGGTTTAGTTTTCTTTTTTGATGCACTTGTAATGGTTTGGTTTAAGGTTTACATAGGTCCTAGATACGTATGAAGTTTTACACTGTGCCTCACCACCTCTGTTTTCACCCTCCCTTCTCTTTTCTCCATTTCCTGTCCTGTAAGGGAGTTAGAGGAGTAATGTGGGTGCAGGAATCGCGACAGCTAAGGCAGTTACAAGGAGGAAGAGTGTTTATGTGGGGGTGGTGAAAGAGCCACCGACCGCAAAGGCAATTCCAATTTGTTGGTGAGCATTGTGGTGGTGTGGTGTGTGTACGTGTGAGTTAATGAGGCAAGAGTGTGAGCTCTTACTCATCCTGCCAGCGCTGGCCGATCTCTTTCTGATTACTATAATGAAACGGTCAGGGGATTATTAACCAAACGGCACAAGGCATACACACACACGCACACACACACACACACACAGGCATGCTCTCTCACACGCTAAAAGGAAAAGAGGGATTGCTCCCTTATGTTGAACCCTTATGTGTTTGTGTGTGTGTATGTGTGTGTGTGTGTGTGAGAGAGAGAGCATTTTAGGAGAATTTTGCCACCAAAACTCCCAGGCCAGGTGCAATACTACAAAGTGTGTGTCCTCTCCCCACCACAGTGTATGACTGTCATTAAATACAGACAGAAAATGAGATGAAGAAAGCAATGACCCTAAGGTATATCGTAGACCTGCCAGATAGACCAGTCAGTCAAATGGAAATACTGCACATCTACCTGCTGTGTGTTGGTCTGTAAAAGACAAGACACTGTAGAAAGCCTCTTATAGTCTAAGCACGAGGCATTATGTTCATTGACAATTACAGCTGAGCAGATGTGTAAGCCGAGCACAGCTGAGTCGTGCCAAACCAGCTTGACTGTAACAACTAGATACGCAAAGCATGCATTATACAAATTACATGTCTGCGTGGGCTGGAAGGGTCTCTACCCAAGCTGCAAATAGCACAGACACTCCCATTTTACTATATCACCTACCATTTCAGTTGAAAAGATTCTACCCTGTTGAAAGTTACCCAGACATTGAAACAGAGTGGCATTTTCCATGATCGCGATGATAATGCTACACAACTAATGGGCCCAGGGATGAGACCAGGAATTAAAACCCTACAAACACAAACAAAGAGAAAAACAGAGAGAGAGAGAGAGAGAGAGAGAGAAGGAATTGCAAGCAAGTTCGTTTTCACCGCGCCAATACTTAGGTTGATCTTAACAGCTGAGTACTTCTGTGTAGGCAGAGAGCCCTGACATAGGTATTCTTCTACCAAATTATCTCCTATAATGAGCATGGTGTGTAATTAAACCTTTGATTAGGAATCGTTCTTAAGTACCGTATAGGAAATGAACTACAATCCATCCTCAGTGGCAGGTTCCTCTGCACTAGCCTTCCACAGCTAAAGGAACCATCTCTGTTCTCCAGACTGGACTCATGCATGCAGGGCACCAAACACTACAACAGAAACACTGCAACATGTCAAAGTTTCCATCATTTTTTAGTGCGCCACTGTTTTTCTATTCCCCCCATAAATTAGTCAGCCCATTCTAAGTCTGCATCCAAAAAAATAAGTGTGTGGGGGGGGGGAGTACATGCTCACACCTGCTTCAAAGTGTTTTGAAGCATGGACTATTCCATAGTGGCAAATGACTGGCCACAAACAGGGAGGACACCGAATAAATGACTGGAGTGTATGGTCACACAAAGTGAGGAGCAGGGCGTTTGAACATAACCCCTTGGCATAGGGTGCACCCCTGTGGTTCTTAACAGTGGTCTGACTGAGAATAGTTTAGGATGGAAAGCAACTATGGGGGCTTGAGCTAAGGCTGATTAAGAGATACAGCAATTGCAGTCATGCTATTTTCACACTCAAATTTACCTCTCCTTTTTTCATCTCATCTGTTTTGCGTTAATCATGGAACGACTTTCTATTCCCTTCCTCTTTTTCTATTTCTTCTTGTTTTGTATGTCGACTCCTCAGTGCTCAGTGCTCTTATACATAAGTTCATTTTTACACACACACACACACACACACACAGCCCAGCAGGAGTAATCAGAACACGCAATAGCAATCACATCACATCGACCGGCCTAATTCAAGCCAGCATTGCATTTAGGGTCATTTTGTGATTCTTCACTATTCTCCAGAGCTCATCATCCATGTGCTCTGAAAAAAATCAATTGCCTGAATTGTCACATGGCGTCGATGTTGTGTAAATTCTGCTCGTGGCACAGCAATGGTGCTGTTCTGCAGCCTTACTCAGAGGTCCTCAGAGTGGTGTTGCCATCTTTCGTGGTAAGATAAACACACGTCACAAGGTGCATCAAGCTGAGACATAACCATTATATGAAACCACATGTTATTCATGGCACCAACGGCCAGAGATGTTTAGCTGAAGGTCTTCTCTTAGAAATGTCATGAGCTTGTAATGCAGCTGAGGTATGCTGTGTGTGAAGCTTGTGAAGATCAGGCTGTAAGTATACACTGGTGGCAGCTATTCAATTCTCTCTTCTTTTTGTGATGTAAAAGGTGGTGTGTCCTCCCATGGGTCATATTTTCTATCTACAACAACTGATAGTACTTGTGTTTGCCAACAGCCATAGAGCTTTATAATATAAACTTTAAGAGTTTAAGGTGAAACTTGACCTAACATTTTAATAGAATTTTACTACTTTTAGCACTACTATTACAGTTATTACTGTTTTACACCAAGTTTTAAATTTGAAGTTGTTCTATTGGGAAGTCCAAAATGTAAAAATGTCTGCAAAGCAATGGGAGTTGGCCACCATTATAGGCATATCTGTAACAACCCCACATATATATGCTAAAGGGTATTTGTGTGTGTGTGTGTGTGTGTGTGTGTGTGTGTGTGTTCCTGTGTGGTCAGGAACTCTCATCCAGTGGCAGGATTAGCCCTAACCTTTCACTGGACATTAACGTGGTTTCTGCATCTATGGGGAACTGTGAAACTAAAACAAAAAATTGTCTATCAGGATTTCAAGTGACAACTCCGTCAGATGACAGTAATGAGAGGGAGTGAGCGTGGGCAAGACAGAGTGCAATAGTCTCTATGGGAGACCTCAGCTACTGGAAAATACACTTCTCTCCAGATGTCAAAATAGTTATTTTTCCATACTAAAGAATATTCGATTGGAAATGAAGAGATGAGCATCAGAAGAAAGTAGAGACTATGACCTTATTTCTGGGCACATATGTGCAGTGTAGTCAATAAATAATTGGCCAGTGATATGATTTTCATTTTGAGTCCTGCACTCTAAGCATCCTAGTGGTGACTATGAGGTTAAGGTGCAAAATATGAGGTTTATGTAAAGAATATACAGGTGTCATATCCTTTTAAATGCATACAGTATGTTTCAGGGCACTATGAGGAACTGCACCGTTGGCTGTTCGGTTTCTTGGCCAGTTGTGTCCTTAAATGGTTATAAATACATCCTTATTTCTGCTTGTACAGGTGAAAGACAAACTCAATGGAATGAACTTGATTTCTGCATGAATGGCTCCTAAAATGTGATCTTCATGTAAGTCACAATAACGTATTTATAAAACATCACATGCATGTTTTTGCATCGCTATGCATGACTAGGCGAGAAGCAGATGTATATGCTAGGGGGTGTTTAACGATGAAAACAAATGAAACAAACAAGGAAGCTAATATACCAAACTAAAGCAAACATGAAACACAAGGAACAAAGGGAACCTAGAGGCAAAACCAAAAACAAGAAACAAGTAGAAAAGATAAAACAAAGAACTTAGCTAAAATCCAGACAACATTGTGATACTCAGACAGAGAGAATAACCACCAGTGATAGCTCAGAAACAAAGACTCTATATACACAGAACACCAACAGGCAACACCTGGGGCACATCACACAAAGGAGGGGTAACAAAGCGGACACAGGTGGAACACATCAAGGGTGGGGAAAAACCAAAACAAGGGGGTATAATAACAAACAGAACCAAAAGAAAGGAAGACATGGTTGGGCATCACCATGGGCACAGTATTGCCAGCCAAGGGCAATGATGACAGTTTTACAGTGTTTATAACAGTCAGTGTCAGAGTTGGAGAAAGTTCAAAGTTCTTGTATTTTTCTGTTAGGTGGTACACTAGGGAGTGTTTTAAGTGCAACACAATGTATCGTGTTTCATCTTGCAGCACGATAAAGACCCAAGTCCTACAACACAAAGTAACCATGTAGTACGTCAGTGAATTGTAATTGTAGTTTAATGCTCGTCTGGCCTGGTCAGTAGCTACTGACCCAACCTGGACCTTACTAAGCATACAAAAGTGAAATAAGAACTAAGAGTGTGTGTAATATCAGACCTAACAGAGTATTAAGGATACCTGGAGATGTCTAGGAGTATCAGGGATACCTGGAGATGTCTAGGAGTATCAGGGATACCTGGTGATGTCTAGGAGTCATTTGTTGATTTATTGCAAAGTATTTCTAACAAAGTTCTAAATATGAAAATTTTATTTACAATAGACGAGCACCCAAAGGTTGAGCAATTGTTGTCTAAGATTTATTTGGTGAATTCAACTAATGGATCAACCATATACATCTTGTATAATAGGATAGTTTGGTTGATAACAAGAACTAATAGATTCATATTGTCATGGGTGAAGAACATGCAGGCAAAGAAAAAGAAGGGGAAGCACCACGCAGGTCTCTGACTGAAATGTTTAATGAGCGTAATGAAACAAAATGGAATTGAAAAGGCAAAACTATAACAAAAAAAGCCCAGCGACATGAAAGGTGTGAACAAAAACTGGGCCTTTAAATAAGGAAGAACATAAAGACATAAAGATCCTCAAGTGGCGAGATAACTAGTGAATCACGCCACCATGTGAGTAAAGTATGGACAACAAAAAATAACAGAAATAAACAAGTCCATGTGCTCCGCTGCTGAAACTACCGGAGAACACCAATAGGGGGAGTCTCCGTATCGTGACACATATCCTTTGGTCTAATGTAATCTATAATTATGGCAGTGTTTCCTTATTTGTCATGCAAGTGCTGATGGTGAAAGAAATAACAGAAAATATAAATCATGTTTTCAGTCTTGCTAATACCTGTTTTTCTTGATTTTATTCAAATACAAATCACTTCAGCTCTTTTGGTAACTGCAACACTTCCTGAAACGTACCATTTTAACTGTGTGTTCACCACATGTGGACAAGGCTTTCAAATGCTCCACTGCGTTATATATTTATGGGCACAACTCTAAGCTGCTAACCAGCGTTGGATCTGACTCCAGATCAGCTCACACATGCTGGGTCGGAGTCTTCAGCAAGACACCCTCTGCTTTGGATGCGACTCTGCCTGGGATCAGGTGCGTTCTGTGAATGAGACTGAATGAATGATCAGTGAGCGTATCCCGTATCCAGGCCTGGTTTGTGTTGCTGTTCTTTGTGGTGCTGTGTGCAGGTGTGTTGTGCTAGGCAGTACAGTTCTCTAGAGGTGAATTTGCTTAAACATGACACTGACCTGTGTAGTTTATCATTTCAAATGATTGCACTATGCAAGATTGGTTTATGGAATGAGAATATCCACAAACTATTAAAAGTAATTAATATTTACTAATATAAACCAGATTTGCAACTGGGTTTAAGCCAGGATTTATTTTTATTTCATGTATACCAGGAAATGGGATCTATAATCACAAAGTAAAGATGTGCCATATTCACCCTCTAATTTGCATTATAGAAGCAGATATTGGCATGTGATGATCACAGAACACACAAGTCAAGATACAGTAGTTGTGAGATTCTCTACAAAAGACTAAAAGTGGTGTAAACTACATAAAGTTTCTCTGCATCCCAAAATGGATTTCCACCTTCAACACTTGCAGATGTCCTGACACACAGCAGCACTGCAAACCACTGGAGCGAATCATTTCCATGAAAAGTGCCGATCCTCAGAAATAGGGGGGAGGTGAGACTGAAACACAGAAGTTCATCTTAATATATACCTCTCACCTAATAGATGTTCTGTCTCAATTAAGGGCTGATATAGATGTAGCACAGCACCGGCGTATCCAAGAGAAGTTCATCAATCTTAGAAGCACCCATCCCGCCAACCACACAGAGTACGGAAAATTTCTGCATTTAATTAATCTAGCGGTTCAGTTATAGACGCTCAGCATCTTTCTGGTGCCAGGACAAGGAAAGAAGAAAAAAAAACTAATATTCATCCATGCTGTACATCTGCAGAACAAGAGAGAGAGAGAGAGAGAGAGAGAGAGAGAGAGAGAGAGAGAGAGAGAGAGAGAGAGAGAGAGAGAGAGAGAG
>JAOXYF010000018.1:10848550-10867046 GCA_028565775.1 Sternarchorhynchus goeldii | reverse complement strand
CATCCATCCACCCATCCATCCACCCATCCATCTTTTCATCCATCCTCCCATCCATCCATCCATCCTCCCATCCATCCATCCATCCATCCATCCATCCATCCACCCATCCATCCACCCATCCATCTTTTCATCCATCCTCCCATCCATCCATCCATCCTCCCATCCATCCTCCCATCCATCCATCCATCCTCCCATCCATCCATCTTTTCATCCATCCATCCATCCATCCTTTCATCTTCCACCACTTATCGGGGTCTAGTTTGCGGGGGCAGCATCCCAGGCCTCGCTCTCCCTTCCTCCTCCGGTGGGATACTGAGGCGTTTCCAGGATAGTCGAGAGATGTAATCCCTCCAACATGCCATGGGTCATCCCTGCCGTCTCCTCCCCGTTGGACATACCTTGGAGGCACTCAGGGGGCATCCGGATCACCTCAGCTGGCACCTCCCGAGCCTCTCCCAGACTGCCAAGCTCCTCACCATGTCTCAGAGGAAGAGTCCGGCCACCCTGCGGAGAAAGATCATTTCGACTGCTTGTATCCGCAATCTCATTCGTTCAGTCTCTACCCAGAGCTCATGACTGTAGGTCACAACAGAGACGTTCTCTTGTTATTCATCACATGCACACAGACATATAAGAGTTCATGTTAAAATCATTGCAGTCCATCACTAAAAGTGAAAAGAAATGTCATGTTTTCTAGTCATCATGGGGACATTTTGTCCCCTCATATGCCCCTCACACACACACACACACACACACACACACACACACACACGCAGTGCTCTCTTCTGTCAGTTATGGATGACTAGAACTGAGTAATACTGAGTAATGCTGAGTAATGCTGAGTAATGCTGACCCTAAACCTAACTCTGACCCTTTTGAAAAAAGCCTGTTTTGTTGAAAGGCATTTTTCCTCATGGGACAATTTTGATGTCTCCACAGAATCAAAATTGTTGTATTTTCCTATGATCACAGGGACATTTGATCCCCATATGAAGCTAAATACATGCCTACACACACACACACACACACATACACACACACTTTTGTGTCTTGTTTCCTGCTCCTCTGAGGTCTGCTACTCTGTCATTTGTATTTCTCTCTCCTTCTCTCTCTCTCTCTTTCTCTGAACAGGTTGTGGACACTATTCTTAATATCAGCTCTCAATTGGTTTTTTTTGTCCATCACTCTCTCAGTGTTACACTTCATTTCTCTGCACTTATTTCAGCTGGGACAGAAGACTCAGTCTCCAGTCCCCTCTTAAAATACATCATTATGTTGGACTCCAAGGGTTATCGAGTTTGGATTCAGAAAAAAACGGCAGATTGTGCATGTGTGTGCGCAAAATAAAACATGTGAAGCTTCCCTGTCTACAGCAGTACAGGTGTGTAATGAATAAAACGGATTGGTTTTCTTGCCTGACTGACACATGGTAGAAATACGGAGATCTTGAAGAAGACCAGCACCATAGGATTTACAGACCTATTGTCTATATTGTTTTATACTCCCCTGTGCTCTCCTGACTTGGGGTATGTTACTGATCATGTTTATGTACATGGTCCTCGTCTGTTGGGTAGAGATATTCAACACTGTATCCTCAACAAGCTCAGGTCTGATTTAATGCACAGTGTCCGCACATCCACACTCAGACGAACCACGTCAGCGCCTCAGTCTCAGTTGGCACAGATGCAAAACAGAATCTGATTTAACCCATACAGTGTATGCAAATATCACACTGTTGTCTCTGATTACGCATGCATTGCTTGCTCTGGCGAGAGAGATATGGCGTATAATGGAGAAAAGCTCCACATTGGGCCTTTAGCACTATAAGTCCTGCACGTCCAAATCCTCCAGCTGCATTCAAATAGTGCTTGAATATAGTACTCAAATAATGAATGTAGCAATCAAATATTTTTTCGAATACTCCTTAACCCCTGAGTACAACTCAAGAGTGCATCGTAATGACAAGAATGAAGACTCAACATGAGATAATGGATCAGCTAAATGTCTTCCTGTTCACCCTGTAGCCCTACTCACCTGCAGGCAATAGGCAAATTGATATTAAATGTCTGCTTGCCAGAGTGCAGTCTGTGGAGCCAAGAACATAAACAGAGCAAGACATAGGCAGATGGGCCATGGGAGTTAACTTCAGTAAGTTCTCTATGTGAGGGAAATGATGGAAACTGTGGTCAGAGTACTACATTATTATTTATACTACGTTATTATTTAGCACAAGCATGTTGTACATGTGTCCAATTCATTTCAAATTCAGTTCTCTACTCTGCCAAATCCAGTGAGTTGTGATCCACAACAGCTCCCTCTACGTTTCCACCCCCTCCCTGTCTTTATGGCTCACACCATGCAGATTGGGGTGTTCAATGCACACGGTAGGAATGATGATGAAGTCCTAATCTGAATCTGTGTGTGTGTGTGTGTGTGTGTGTGTGTGTTGTGTATTTGAGCAAGGTCTCTGATAATCATAGGTGAGGGGAGAAGCAGACGTTTTAACTAAAACACTTGCTAACGAGCTCCCTGGCTGTTTGGTGCTGGAGTCAGCCATGTCACTGTGGTGCTCATTAACTCTAACACAGCCAGGCTTACCTGTACACACACACACACACACACACACATGCACATGAACATGCACATACACACACACACACACACACATGCACACACTATACTTATTTACCTCTATATACTCTAACAACACTTTTAAAGAATTCATCTGATATTTATACATGTGCTCTTTAATTCCAGCTTGACTGAGCAGGAAAAAGCTCTTGTATCCTGATACTGTGTATTTTTGACCACCAGCCTGTAGCTGTGGGTACACTCCCAACACACACAAAAGAGCTCAGGGTTGTAAGGGAATTTACTGTAAGGGAATTTAATGATTCATGATTTATGTTACATTCTGAATTATATGTCTCTCTCTAGTTAAACTAGTTGCCGGTCAGGCTGACCCCAGTCCTACTGGCGTCTAAATATCTTTTTGACTGTCCTTCGGCATATACACAACACCCTTCCTATCTGACGGTCGGTCTGACTCGGATCCGAGCGTAATCCAAACACCTTCTTAGTGGAGGCCACTTCTTGGCGTTCATCAATCATCTAGTTGTTGATTCCACCTTCTCTTCTTCCTACTCTATCTCTTTCTTCTGTTTAAACTTCTATATTGTTATTGTTAATAAACTTTAGAGCATCTCCTTGACACCCGTGTGTGTTGTGTGTTTGTTCTCCGGGATCCTGTAACGAGGCATACTGAGGGCTGAGCTAATTTGGTGTGTGAACCCTGAAGGTACTCTGTGTCGGTCGGACTGAACAGAGACTAAAACCTAACAAGGGTGTTTTACCCAGCCACATCGTCATGTGACCATGTTCGTACCTGCTAAATTCCACTGATGGAGACAGAATAGACAGAAGAAGTTGCCTTGGTATTTGACACTGTTGGATAAAAGTGAAGTATTCAGCTTCCTATGAAGTACCACTGCAGATCATTGAATGCAGTTCTGCAGTATCACTTTTGATAGCATTGCTGAACTTTTATTAATCATTTATTAACATTTATTGTGAACTTGAATTATACCTTCCATTGAATTATGCAGTACTGCTTGGGTGGAAATTTTAAGGCTAGTGTATATTTAAATGTTAAGGGTATGTATTGCAGTGCTTATTTCTAATTTGTGAGATGTGCTGTGGGAGTAGAAGCTTATTTAAATTCTCAGTCATTAACAGCTGATCTAGCACCACAGGCTAGAGTTTAAGTGGTTGTAGTTTTGCTTTGCTGATAGGGTCTTTAAGCTCATCCTGGGAGAGTCTGGGGCTCAGGAAACATTACCCATAAAGCCTTGTGTGGTGGTCAGAGGCATATATGAAGCAATTTTTCTGTTTTACTTCTTGTTGATGTTATACACGTTAATATCATCTTCACATTATTGATCCAAATTTCTACCATCTTTCCATTTTGTTGTTCTTGTGCTCATAAAAGTGTGAATTCTTCAGTGGACACCATGATGCCAATATAATAGTTCGATATTGCTATTATACAATAATCTTTTCTTCCCGTTTCCTAATAAGATCTGTCAGGGTACAACAGACACATACACAGAAGAACATTTTCTGTTGAAATTCAGAGATATTGAAGACCTTCTCATGCACACCGAAGAGAAACCAGCCGGATTCAGGTGACCAAAACGAGATGCGTGGAGGAGAACAAGAGGGTCTGGTAATCCACAACCGTGGAGGCAGAGAGGTGTATGAACATGATCACGTCGCAGGTATAACAGCACGGGATCAGGAGAACCCTGCCGAAACTCCCAGGCTATAGGCACTGGGCTGTGTCCCAGTTAACCAGCATGCTAGCTTTAGCGATGACCGCTTCCGTCTCCCGCGGGCAAACGCCCCATCGAAAGCTGCCAGGATTCTCATCTGCATGCTCAAGCTCAATCCTTTCTTTGCGTTTCCACATTCATCTCCAAATCGGCAACTTATTGTTGTAATTAACGGCTCCCGAAACAATGGCTCACTTTCACATTTTAATTGCTTTTGCCAGCTGATGTCTGGGGTCCCACTTTAAGTGTGAAAAGGTTGGGGAGGGGGGGGGGCAGCTCTATACATTTGGAGGCATCTATTTTTGGACCACAGCATTCCATGGATCACAACATTATTAATAACGGAGCCTCAGAACGGCTTATTTATGTACATTAATTAGATCCTGCGAACTCCACAGCTCCAAATTATTAATATTTACAAACTGAACTGCACAGGGAGAACTTTCTAAAGTGTATACATATGTGAAAGTGGTGGCAGGTGAGATGGTTATGGTTGCCTGTGAGATATATTGTGAAGATTGTGTAGTGCTCATGTGTAGGCTTAAGTAAGAGGTGCTTTAATTGGCCATTAGAATGACTGTTTATTCTGAGAATTTACTCCTGCATCCACTTTGGAGTGAACTGTCTGAGTGAGGAATTGTCAACATGAAGTCATATACTGCACTGAGATTCTCAGCTGCGATTTGTATGTGGTGACTGAATATTTCTGTAATCCTTTATTCTAACTCCCCGCCCTCTCCCCTACACACACACACACCTATAAGGCAAGGAGGTAATGGGGCAATCTTGGGTATTTTTTACTAAACATGTGGATTTGAGTGTCTCCTACTGCTGTTGATGCTGTTTCCTGACCGAGCCCCAGTCCCTCACATCACACTCACCTCTCTCTCTCTCCTGTGACATCTTTTATATTAAGATCATAATATCCACTTGTTTCTAATGAAAGTTGTCATTTACATCGATTGATATATTTTATTCCATTTATCATGGGGTGCTTGACTTATCTATTGGCAAATAAGCACAATATAAGTGAACCATATTGTTTTTGAAATGACATTTTTATTAATAACACTGGAGAGATGGAAATCTCTCAGTCCTGAGGACTCGACCCTTCCATCTGACCGACCATCAGCCATCAGCTAACGTTTGTTATGTAAATGTATGACACTGATATTACGCATTTGGAAAGAATCATTATTTTTCCTGAGTGTGACTATATATATGCTGTAGTCACAATAAATAACAAACCCTCTCTCTCTCTAAATATACCACTCTATGTTGTTAATATGATGTCGGTATAAAATTGCAATGTTGGTGAGATGTGTGAGTGAAAAGAGGGGCAGGATGCAGGTGTGAGTCGAATTAGAAATAAAAATGTGTTTAATCAAAATGAAAACGCGACGAACACAAATGGCAAAGTGAAGACGGAGCAAACGAACACATAAACACGAATACCGCCAAAATCACGGTATCCGCCCTGTCCTCCTCCCCTGTCTTATCCGTGTGGGCGTGTCTGTGTGGACGTGTGTTCCTGTGTCGTGTCTGTTGGACGAGTGTGTGTCTGTGTGTACGTCGTGATGTAGTGTAGGCGGAGTACTTGTCGGTCTGGTGGATGGTCGTTAGTGTTACTCGTTGCACCTGTGTCTTGTTAAGCGTGAGCGTGCATGCCAGTGAGTGTTTGTCGGTCTATGTCGATGTGGTTCCTTCGTGAACGTGCGTATCCATGTCGCTGTATGGATGCAAAAACCGAAAGTACAATAAACGTCTCCTTTTTCCCGAGCTCGGCATTCTTGCCTCCCCTTTTTGTAGCTCTCCCGTGACAGTCAATAACCAGCGAAGGAAGGGCCAAAAGTGTATATACAGAGGAGTGTATATATAAGCATGTGATTATGGGAAGAAACTAGATGCGGGGATAGAGTAAGCAAGTACAGTGACTGGGAGAACACTGAGACCGGACACAGATGAGGACAGTGGGACAAAGAGTGTGACTGTGACTGGGGCAGACGGCCAGGTCGGGAAGCAACCGGGACCAGCGACCAGGTCGAGAGAGTCCCTCATCCTGGGAACCATGTGCAGTGGAGTCCTGGGAACTGGGTCTGGTGCAGCCCTGGGAGCCGTGTGTACAAGCTTTCTGAGGACGCTGGGGTCAGTGCTCTTGATACATTGTCGTTACAAAGCCGATAGGCACTAAATGTTTCCCAGCAGGGGGCAGGCCAGTGGGTGGGTAGTTTGTCTGACGAAATAAATTGTCATTTTAGTCATTCTGTTGTTAATATATGGAGAAGAACATCCATTAAAAGCATCCATTCTTATCACTGTAGCAACTATGAATGCAAAGGCAGCCTTAATCCACAGCAAAATCAATTTGCCATGCAGCTCCAATTTAACCAATCCTGAATTTATGAATTATTTATCATTCTTATGGACCAGTGGTGGCTCCAAAAACCGTCAAAATAAGAAGAAATGTCTGATCATTTTAGGGACCTTATCACTGTTGGGGCCCCTATGCTGCAATGAAGGTATTCTTTGCATTTACTCACTTCTGCCTCTATTGTGCAGAATGATAACCTCAGCCTTTTACTTAAGATTTACTTCACAAGGACTTCAGATGTGCAGCAGCTAATTTACTTTTGACTCACTTTGTTAGTAACGGCACTCAATTAATTATATAGCTGAACAGCTATAAGACAACAGCAGGGAGCATCCTCTTGCACAGAAACTGTGTGTGTGTGTAAGTGTGTGTGTGTGTGTGTGTGTGTGTGTGTGTGTGTGTGTAAAATTCCTCTGAGCCTTGACATGTCTCTGTGCCTTTGTTCAGCAGGATTAAATGTATAACTGCATAGCTGAGTATGCAGCTGTACTCACCAGGCAAGGAATGAGGTCTAACCTAACAGGTCATGTGGTCAGAGGAAGGTTCTGGAGAGACGAATGTCTGGGGGAGAGAGGACAAGAGGCAGGAGCAAGGGATAGTGCGAGTGCACAGTGGAGTACGCAGGCAGGTTTTGATGAAAAAGAAACGGAGTGATAGAGAGAGAAAAAAAGAAGGAAGGGAGAGGGGGTAGAGGAGAAAGAAAAGAAGAGAGAGAGAGAGAAAGGGAGAAAGAGGAAGAGAGAGAAACACACTTGGTAATCCTGAGGGAGCAGATATCTGCAGGGGGCATCTTTGACTTGATGATCCCACTCATCACCTACCTCGATGCTTACTTGCTACTGCTCTCTCTCTTACCCCCCCACCCCCACCCCACCCCCCTTCTCTCTCCTAAACCCCCTGGGAGCTCACTGCTACCTGTCAGTGTTTCTGCCTGTGGGCGGCTGAACCAGGCAAAGGAAGGGGGGCCAGGCTGTCACTGTGCCCGCTGGTGGAGTCACCTTTCTGGGATATGAATCCTAATGAGGTTGGGAAGGTGGGGAGACAGATGGGAAAGAGTGCAGGTCTGACAGGCCAGCATGCAGCAGAGCTGCCAGATTATTTTTGGTCATTTATTACTATAGATGCTTAAAGAGGCTACTTCTGCAAAGCCTTTGACTTTAGACATAGCAGAGCAGAGGTGGTCTACCACACACACATAAACAAACACACACACACACACACACACACACACTTCTTTACTGATAGAGCATTTGTGAGTATTTGTGGGGCTCATGAATTTAAGTTTGAGTCAAGTTAGGGCTAAGTGGTGAGAGAGAGAGAGAGAGAGAGAGAGAGTGAGTATTTATTTGCGTGTGTGTGTGTGTGTGTGTGTGTGTGTGTGTGTGTGTGTGTGTAAAAATGTCTCCATTGCAAATAATGCTGTGTTTCTTTAGGGAATCCAGACTGTACCACCCATTCATGTATGCTAGTTACTAAGTAAAATACACATACAAATGTTCATCCCATCAATATAGAAATATTATAATAAATAATATAATTTAATTCATTTTCATCCTCTTCTATCTGTCTTCAATTTCTTCTCTTTCAGTCAGAGAAATATCATACTGAATCACATTAAAATGACAAAGACGATCATAACTCATCCAAACATCTCAGTGCTCTCCATGCCATCCCCTCCTGAATCCATCAGAATAACATAACCAAATGACAGTCTCTCCAATAATATCAGTGTGCTCAGCAGGTGTAAATCAGGATTTTTACAGGCGGAGATACACACACACACACACACACACATATATACAACAAGGGACATTTTACATACATAAAGTCCCTCATTAAAAATGCCATCTGGGTTATTCGCTGTCACAAGACTCTGTGCATGACATGATACACACACATATATACGCACTACTTCCTGAAAAATTATGCATAAATCAAAACTGTAATCTTGTTTGATTTATTCTCAATATAAGACAGTACAATCGGACAAAAACAGCACCATGCAAGAGCCCCTGCTCGATAATGCTGATGGCCTGTATTATCATAAGCATAAGGTCAGCAGGATGCTAATGCACTTTTGCCCCTGAAACTCATTCAGAATCAGCTACTGGAACACACAGAGGACCAAGTTCTGGGCTGCCAAAGACTGTGCACCCACAAGTACCTCTGCTGAGCCTATATCATCTAGAATAATCACGATTACGTGCCTCAAATATCACAAACTGCTTGAACGTGTGTCAAAAATCATTTTGTCCTACAGTAAAGGCATGGCTGGTGTGAGAAACTGACCCTACAAAGTTCACATGGTCTTAAACAAATCTGGAAACTCCATCCCTGGCACTGAGATTGCTCGCTAGAGACCTGCACCTTCTGTTTGGAAGGAAGGAGCTGATCTCTGCTGGATATGGCCAGATATAACCAGACGTTAATATTTGATACGTCCCCTGATTTGTTCAGCACGCTCTCCGGCCCAGTTTGGGTGAGCTCTGCTTGGGTTCTGTGCTCAGGCTGTGCTGATGTAATTGGGGATTTAGTGCTGTCACTGTGATTTACTGTTTGTTTCCTTACACTCTGCTGGCACTGGAAGTCTAAACAAAGAATCCTTAACACATTGCAATTTTCTATTAACAGAGGTAGCATGTCTTTAATGAGAAAGGAATCCATACATATCAGGATATCCACTGATTACATGAAAACGGTGCCCTGGGATTTGAGGCGTAAAGCGCATTTTGTCATGATCGTGACAGCCTGTCGTTTGTACCAGGCTTTCGTTTCATTGACTGATTTGTAAATTATACCGCAGTGGTAAGGCTTGAATTGCACTTTCAGGGATGCTGTTTCTGGAGTGCCTCACAATACCAGGCTGTGTATATTAAGTGCTTTTTCTCTGCTCATGAACTTCAAGTGTGACTCTACTTCACTGCACAGTTCCTCAGCAGGACTGCATTCAATCAAAGTTTTAAAGGGCTGCAGGGGTGTCTGTTTCAAATGGCTAACTGTCCAACCTGGCCAGTTTAGTAATGCATGTTTGTCTTAGCATATAATATGTAGGAGTATATATATTTATATATATATATATAAAGAATTAGTACATGTGATAAGAGATAGAAGTGTGATTTCATTGGATTTCTTATGAATGAGGTTGAATTCCTCCCCCTAGACTTTAATCTTGGCATTTTTAAAACTGTAATATCATCTTAAATACACAAAAATAACTTTTCATACAAGCCCAGAGTAAGATAAAACAACTAAACAAAGACAAACAAGACTCGCCCTTATCAGAGTGTGGGAGCCAAAGCTGACTAAATCATTTCCTTTTTGGCAAAAACAGTTCACAAGTTCCAAGTCACAAGTTCCATATATTTAGGGGTGTGATGAGAAAACTTTAGACCTCTGCTATTTATTTGGTTGGTTGGTTGGTTTTTGGTCATGTTAGAGTCTGATACCTCAGTGTTGTGTTTAAGTTTAAGTACTATTTTTCAGCTAATTTTACAACCTGATCTGCTGAGTCAGGCTTCACACTCTCTGTGAAGAGAGAAAGCTTGGAGCCCTCTCTGAAGCCGCTCAGTCTGGTTCATGCTCTGTTGTTTCCACTACTGCACTCTAAATTAAGCTCTCCTTTCGCACCTGATTGTAGAACCTTTTTCAGCACAGCCTTTGCCCTTGGACTTTCTAACAGTATTAGACTTGCTATTGGTTCTTAAAATAGGCAGAACAAATAAAAACAACAGCTGTAACACAAAAAAAGGATTTCTTTTAGTGGTATGTTTTTAAATTAGGTAGAATCTGTGAGTGGCACTAATAAGACTGTAAGCTGCATGATGTTAGAATGGGCTTTTCTTTATTTCTTTTTGTAACCCTGTCATGACTCCAGACTGTTTCCACTCAAAGTGTTTCAGTGAGCGCGCGCTGAGTTGGAAAGGAGAGGGGTGGAGAGTGGGGGCTCCATGATGCGTAGATATGTGAGAAAATTGCGCTCATTTGTTCCAGGCATGTTGATTCATTTGTGCAAAAGCACACGCGGCAGAGAGGGAGCGTCTGGCAGAGTTCTTCTGAAATCGAACATGCCGTGCGCGTAGCAGTTCGCCAAATTCACCTGCCACTTTTAATACCGCATGAGGCACTGGCGTCTAGTGCGAATGAGACAGGACTGGGGCCAACATAACATTTGTAACAGCAAATAAAATATGTATCGCTAGGCTGTAGTGTTTTCATGAGCCTGTGATCTAAAGAGGTGTTCTTTCCAGTGAAGTTGTTTTCTTAAAATAAACTCCCCGTGCAAGCATCAAACAAACCATATGTCTACTCATTTTTTTTTCTTTTTACTGAAAGAATCTATATTTATTGTGCCGTGTTTTTTTGTAAGCACTCCACATCCGTACTATATTTTACTGTAGGCTATCCCTGTAACTGACGCAGGCTGCACTTCCAGAATTGCTAGAAAATATTTGCCTGTGATTCGCAAGGGGGCGTTGAAGGGCTACCGTGTATGCGTGTTATGGTAACGTCAACGTGGAAAGTTTCCATGTATTTGAGATTAACGTAACTCTTCAGAGGGTCACGCTGCAGTTACTGTAGAGTGTACCGCTCATAGTCTATCTGTGCTCCCATCACCCTACCGCAATTTGAAGTGTGGCCTAACTTTAAGAGTCCCCCTTATCATTACTTATGTAAAATTGTACATATATTCACCACCAGATTTTGTTTTCACACACGAAGGGCCTTGCATAATTTACCAAGCGGTTTATTTTCTAAAACTTCCATAAACGATTTTTATGGGATATAAAAATAGGAGGATTCGTGATTGCTTTTGGACTGAATAATGCATTTACATCCTTTACATCTATTTGCCTTTTTCAGAACAAGACCAGGGTGATGGTGTGATTTGCGAATGTTAAAGTTTAACATAACTCGAGAGGGAACGCACAAACATTACCTACGTATTGGGTCCTATTCCCCATTCTGCAAAGGTGAAACACGTGAGTGAATGCCTTAGATGTGCAGGAACGCCCTGGTTTGGACGTAGGCGCGCGCGTGAGGTCATTTAACCTGTTGGTATTCAAATCGTTATCCACTTCTGTAGAAGGGAGAAGAGAAGGAACCGGCTGTGCCTGTAAGCTTGAAGGGAAAAGAAAGAGTGAGCGAGCAAGCGAGTGAGAGAGAGGGAGCGAGACACTGACGGCAACACGGATTCTTTTTAAACACCAAACACTCCGAGAGGTGGGCATTAGGCTTCAGCGCGAGCTGATCGAATCAGTTTTTCCTCTCACAGAAGTTGTCGCCATTTAAGTGCAAACTTTTCTCTTCTATACAAACCTTCACCACAAGTATGGATGTGTATTGTACCCATTTTCAGGACTTAAAACGCTGAACCACATCGGTTCTCTTAATACTTTAACTACATTTTGGCGCATTGTTCCTCCCGGACGAAAAAATCTATAGTACAGTCTAAATTTTCCCTTTTGTCGGTGTTTTTGTTCGTTGAGTGTGTTCAGTATATGTTTACTCAACGGGACTAATGTTCTCTGGGAGGTCGCTATCGGAAGGTGCGATGAAGCTGCTCTGTTGGATCTTGTTAATCCTGAACCAGTGGATTCTACGAAAGGTACAGTGCTTTTTTATGTTGATTAACTCTCTACAGAATATAGGCTAGTGGAAGACACCTGAACTATTCTGTTTACATACCATCGTCTTAAATTTAAGGCGCTTAAAGTCGTGGTCAACATAGCTTAACGTTTTACTGAAATGTGCAAACTACACCATGCGACTTGTTTCCAGATTAACTTTTCACACTCGTGTTCACAAGATATAGTTCTCTTTTATATTCTTTTGCAGTAGTTACTTGGATTTCCTTAACATTAAAGATATTCTAAACCGCTCAACATGCATTTTAATTGGGGTACGTCGCACTCGGCGCATCTGCGGGATGAAAGCAAGATAAACGGTCTGCGCGTAACGCTGAACTGTTTCCATATTTCTCCTATAAATTGACTCACTTTTGCCTGCTGTTCTTACTCGTCACAACTGGTGTATTTCGCAATCATCTTATCAAACAGGCCCTCAGCAACTTCCTTTAATGTTCCGCTGAAGTTGAGCATTACTCTTGCCTCAAGCCTATCTTCTCATGGTTATTTACGCTGAAGAGAGTTCGCTCACAGAAGCGTGTGTGCGCGTGTGCGTCTGCGTGTTTGAACACTTTCTTAAATACATTTTGCTTCATTATGAATGGATATAACGCGAATGCGACGAACATCTATGAATTCTGGAACACAGTATCGTGATTAGACACAAGATTAATCGTGTTTTCACACACACAAGTAGGTATGTGACCAGTGACCTCTTTTTTTGACGTTCTGACCCTGGTGTTCGCTCAGCACGTTTTCAACGCATGCTTTCACTTGAACAAGTGCGCCAATTTAGCACACGCAGGCATGTCCTTCATTAATGGTTAATTTATTGTTTTGTGAATTTTGATTTATTTCACATTTTAGTTTTATCTTCTGAATTATAGTGAGGGTATTCATGACATGTAAGGTTGAATGAACGAATAAAGCCATCTAGGGTTATATAATAGCAATAATAATGTTAGTGATTATAAATACTATAAAGGATTAAATAATTGGTGGCAAAAAGAGATTTACAGTCTTGAGATGATGGTCACTTCATGTCACTTAAAGCTGTGTAAGATATTCTGATGCTGTTTGAAAAATCTGGCATTTTATGTTTATTTTCTTCTTAATACTTTATTTTCATATTTGTCATGCAGTTTAAAATAAACTGAACAAACACTAACACCTGTCTGCATAACCGTCAAAGTCCATGAGTGTGTCTTCTCAATCTGAACAGAAATCTACACACCGCCCCTGCTGCTTGCCTTTGTTCCACGATTTTTGAGAATTTTATAGAAGATTTAAAAAATGTGTTTTTGAAATTAGACAGACATAGTTTAAGGGTGCTATTTTCACACCCCCACTGCACCTTATTGATGGCCCTATTACCTCTCAATGTGACTGTGATCATTTCATCATGACCCTACCCATAAATCTGCAGCCGAGTGTCACAACCTTGTCCTGCCTTCCCCCTGCCACAGGCAGAAATAGGACCTAGACTGCCATGGCTGTGTTTCAACGCAATAAATGCTTTTATTCTGTGTGCAACAATTTCATAAACATGCACTTGTCCCGTGTGTTAGGGGATTAAGCCATTCCACAGAATATTTAAGAATCAATAACTTGTCCTTAGATTCTTGATTCCTGCACTCGAGTACTTAAAAGAGAGGAAGGGAGGGGAAGAGAGAGACAGATGGACCATTACCTTTCATGCAATCTGTATCTCTGTGCTTAAATTATTTTTAGGCTGTTGTTATTTAAAACATGAAATTAAGAACAGTGTTTTGGAGTGAAATCGCTGTTATTTGTATTTTATACCAACAGATGGGTCTGAAGCAGCCATCAAAAAGTGCTTATCATGCCACCCCTCCATGTGCTAATATAATAATGTAGCGTATTATTTAAAGAGTTGTATTGCCACACCCCCATCAAGACTTTTTGGTATCTATAATCAGATCTGTAGTTGAATCAAAGAAAGTGTTGAAGGTAAAACTAAAAAAGTATAAAAGTATAAAAGCATTTTATCTAGATTTTATCTAGATTTTTTATCTAGGGGGACTCTACTTTTTTGCTTTGCAGATATTTATTTACACTTTATATGTATATGTGGTATAAATTGGTTCCTCCTTCTACAAATTCAGAAGCACTTTGATTGCACAGCTGATGTATATATATATGTGTGTGTGTGTGTGTGTGTGTGTGTTAGTCTAAGTAGCCACTACACTGGTGGGTTGAAGGTGGGTGAACTGTATCTACATCCACTGGAATGATTGGATGGCTGGGTGAATATAATTTTCTGGCATCTTCTTAAATGCTTTGTAACTGATGAGCAGGTCTAGTCCAGTGCTGTCATCATCTCAATAGATGTGCCAGAGTCAACGTGCAGCTGTGGCAGGTTTAGTACAGTGATAAAGTATTTATACACTGAATAATTATACGATACTCTCACAATGCATGTGCATGATTATGTTGTAATGTTTGATGGAGTGGAAATAATAATCTACAAAAGTGTGTGTGTGTGTGTCTTGTGAAAAAGCCAATTCCCCTAATAGCATCACTGTTTTGGAATGAAATGATAGAGAGAACTTTGATAATACTGATCTGAGTGCTGCGAATGGTGCTGCCCAGATTTTATCAGCCTCTTGGCTGTGGTTATTTCACAAGCTTGTTTTAATCCTTAATGAGTTTAAACCATTTGCAGGATTAATGAACGCTTGTTTGTGAATTGCCCAGCGATAGCCTTACGGCAGATGAATAGAAACAACTGTAAAAGGTCTCTGTCGTAACCAACACAGTTGTGTGGAAAAAAAAAGTTTGCAACAGGATTTCTGTATGAATTGTGCCTAAATTGTTGTCTCAAATATAATGATGAATAGTCTTATTTAACAAACAGCAGAAGCACTTTAGAGGTTTAATGACCTCTAAAAAATAAGGTCATATGCAAACTTGTATGATAATGGCGTTCTGAAGGCAAGCCCAGTTGGAGTTCTATGTGGGTAAATTCAGATATGGGTTTAGTCTGACTTACCATAAAAAAAATTCGATTACCCCTTCACAACAGAATTCTGATCCAGTCCAATATGGCGCTATCTCAAAGTAAACGTGTGAGGTCAGTGTGAGAGCATATATATGGCTCATAAACGGAGATACAAACCCTAGAATGAAGAGTCTTTAGGCATGTCTTACATAAAAAAAAAAGAGTGCAAGATTGGCGTTCATTGACCACAACTGAAAGCGCTGCACTAAAACCAAGACGACCTCAATGTTTCCAAACAATACTAGAACAGTATTCTGTTGACAGACAGTAGTTCAGCTTTTTGTGAATAGTAGCAGTCTTGTGTTTGGGGGGAAACATAACTCTTGGTGTGGCGTTACATTGTTTTCTCAGGGTCTGGGCAACTTTCAGTTATTGAAGGAACCGGATAATTTAACCAGAGAGGTTTACCTGGACATTGTAATCCAGAACATCATGGTGGCTGTGTGTGATCTAAAATTAAAATTATGCTGGATCACGCATCATGACGCATCCAAAACAAGAGTGGATCAACAGTAGAATGGCTCAAATAGAAGTAATCCCATATTTTGAGTGGCCAAAACATAGATCTCAGTCATACTGAAGTGCTGCGGCGTGATTTAGAGTAAGCTGTTCAAACTGCACAAAGCAAAAATACACATGAACTGAAATGTTATCAAAGAATGGGCCAAAATAACCATTTATTGTAGTTAGTCTGTTAACTAACTATAGAAAGCATCTGGCACATGTCTGATAACTAACTACAGAACTAACTACAGAAAGCATCTGGCACATGTCTGATAACTAACTACAGAACTAACTACAGAAAGCATCTGGTTAAGATTATTGCATTATTATTGCAGTTCAGACCCTTTTCCTAGCAATGATCTCAATTGTTTAAGCCATTTTTAATAAAATGTCACTGAATAGTGTTGAGTTTGTTATATAATACTTTATTTATATTTTTTCATGATTATTAAATGAATGATCAGATTAATTGGAACCGTTCAAGAATTCACAAACTGTAAAATTTGTTGCAAAGTATTGAAAATTCATGAGAAGATCCTGAATTTATTTCCTTTATTGACTCTTATGTCTCCACCTGTTTATCCCAGCACAATACACCAGTATTGGCCTCTCACCATTGGTTACCTGTAAGCTTTTAAAATTTTAGTGCTTACTTATTAAGCTTCAAGGCACCCAGACTTGATTCGTGTTTTATATATATATATATATATATATATATATAGTTAGTTATTTTTATAGTTTTATTGCTATTAATAGTTAATTAATCTATATGTATCTTACATAGATCTCTTAATAATCTCTTAAGAGAGCTCTTAATAGAGCAAAGAGAGTTTACAATAAAAGAGTTGCACAATAAATTCAATCACATGATTATGATGTCCATCCAGAGGCTGAAACACTCAGGTGGTGAATACAGAAATCTTTATTCAAACTGTCTGTGGCCTGGCTGTGTTTGCTGTGCTTTTATTAGGCAGAGAACATTGAATATACTTGGAACAAGCTATAAAATTGTCATCAAAACATATGATATTGGGAATAATTAAAGAAATAGGGCATGACTAGTTATATATATGTCAAATTTATATTTTGTCAGTGTGCACTGCAGGAAAAATGATAGAAATGCGAGAAGATAGTCACATTTATACTTCTTAGTCACATGAAGCTGGTTCAAGGTCTACTTTGAGCAGGTGTATTTATCAAGATCACAGTTAGTATGATTGATGCTGACAGAACCAATAACAGTGGTGTTAGTAAGCACCCAAAACTGCAAATTCAGAATTCAGAAATGCAGCCTTCTTAATGTACCAATAAGATCCATTAATCTACTGTGAGCACCCAATCAGGTGGCAACAATTATCCCAAGCCCTCCCACCAGCTGCTGAGGTTAACAGATGTGTCTAATTTTTCAGTAGAAGTAGATCAGACCTCCCCAGGCACTTGGGAAGAGAGAGAGAGAGTAAGTGAGTGCCCATGGCCAGCTGCTTCACTGGCTTAGGGAGAGTGAGCCTGCAAAGGACAGTGGGTATGCATATTCCCCATCCCAGTGCCAGGGCCAGGAGGCACGCTGAAGGGGTTGTGAGCAACTCAACAAAAGGCATCCCCTTTTGCGCCTGGGTGCATGTGTGCATATATGTGTGCACTCATGCAAGTGCTAAATGCTTTGTTCGTATATCGTAAATATGATATTTTTTGTTCAAAAATCATATTTTAAGCTTAGTTTTAAGTTGAGACCCTGTGTGCACATCCACATCTCTAGTTATAACACAGACAAGCATTTTGTGGGAGGCTTTTCATTGAAGGCATCAGACGGTTGGTTATTTTGCTTGAGCGGATGTCGTGAACGTAGTTGACTTGGCTGACATTGTGTGTCTACGTGTATTTGCTACATACCACTGAGAAACACATCACAAAATGGATGACATGGGTGCCCCTCCAATATTACTCAGCCCCCTCTACATCACGCCTTCCCAGAAATACACCTTCCAGACACAGTGAGAAGGAACCCTAACAGATTAGAAAATTTAAAAAGGAAATCAGCCTGAAATGATTCCCTCGCACCATACTCATCCCACACGGTGCGCTCAGAAGCACCGACAGGCTTCGCGTGCAACGCCCAGAGAGGACAGCGGGAGGGAAAAGGATTACCCTGTCCAAAAATGAGAGAATGAAGGACTGAGAGAGTGAAGGAGTGCTCCATAAGGAGGCTGCTACGCTGACGGGGCCCTTCCAGCAGGGAAGGCAACGGGGACAAGCGTCTTTATTTATCGCCACGCAATTACCACTGAGGTATTACTGCAGTAATGGCGGGAGGGGAAAATGAAACACTTCACAGGGGAACCAATAAAGGAGCATTATTCTGGGGTTCATCAAACTGCCACCCTATTCCTTCTTCCTCTGTCTGTCTCTCTGTCTCTTTCTCTCTCTTGTTTTTTTCTTTTTTGACCATGCGTATCTTTGTACTGCACTGCTTTGGGTGCAATAATAGAAAAGGTGCAAGACGTAAATGGACAGAGAAGAGCTGCTGGATGATGGTAGATGGACAGAGAAGAGCTGCTGGGTGATGGTAGATGGACAGAGAAGAGCTGCTGGATGATGGTAGATGGACAGAGAAGAGCTGCTGGGTGATGGTAGATGGACAGAGAAG
>JAOXYF010000018.1:10815178-10839009 GCA_028565775.1 Sternarchorhynchus goeldii | reverse complement strand
TACACACACACACACACACACACACACACACACACACACACACACTCACATACACACATACACACATACACACACACACACACACTATAGTATACAGTATATATACTACACTGCCCCAAAACTGACCCCCAACCCTGCCCCTGCATGGCCCCTGGTCACTCTTACCCCACCCCAGATCATTCCCACTCACCCCCAGACCGCAGTGAGAGAGACGCTATGTTACCTGGCTGTGGTGGGCGGGGCCTTTCTTCCTGAGCAAAGGTGAGGGTCCTGTTGAGCACGTTGGTGTCATGGCACCATTCTTCATGCAGTCTGCTGACGGCGACTTCGGGACAGTCCATACAGGAGCACCATCTACAGGGACGGCACAGACCATGAGAGGCCATCAGAAACTATTGGGTTTATATCAATTAGGTGCTGGGGAACTGCTCCTGGGTCAGCCTGCAGATCGACTCTCAGAGCCATCAGTGAGGAGCCATCACAGACCAGAGCTGATCTGGAATCAGATCCTTATCCTGACATGTAAGCATATCACTGCTTTAAATTAGCAAGGCTAATAGAATATGGAAGCCATAGCAGATACATCAGTGAAAGGTCCTCACTGTGGTTTCAAACATTTTCAAAACTGACATAGTGCTATACACACTTTGCTAGGTTTCATACCTCATTATTTCATTGGATTATCCCTTTAAAAGTCTTCTTAAAGGAATGGAGCTAGCACTATCAGCTTCCATTCATTGTTAGCTATGTAAGCATTGCTTAGCTGAACCATCCCTTTAAGGAAAGTTTCAGTCTTAAAGGGATACTGCTAACCAGCAACAGTAGTTTCTACTTATTGGTAGCCATGAGAGCAACAGTAAGCTGAACTATGCCACAGTTTAGCATGACGAAACTATACTGTGTTTCCAGTTCTCACTCCAGCATGGTAAATGTTTAGAAGGTTAGCTCCAGGCTGAGTCAGGAGTAAGCAGTGCCCTGCATTCATCTGGGCAGAGCTTCTAGAAGAGGAGGGCAAGGAGGTCTTTGGATTGCAGAAGCTTTAGAGGGAAGCAGACAAAGAATTTACTGGCTATGAGATCATCATCATCATCATCATCATCACCACCACCATTATCATCATTCCATAAAAGACCGTTTTTCCAGGCACTGATTCAGAACCAGCGGCATTTGAATTTAGGAGTTTGTGAACTGATCTGAGAGAAAGAAAATGCTGATCGCAGATCAGTGATGGGGCTCAACGTTTCTCGCAAAGCCACAGACAAAAAAAAAAAATCATCATTGCTGTACTTGACATTTCACTGGCATCAAAAAACATGGCATTGTATGTATTCAAGTATTCAAAACATTTTTTGTCAAACGATATAAAAACAAAAGGAGAAAATAAGGTAAGTGTATCCATAAATTTTCAAAGACATCCAGCTTCATACACAAAGACACTTATTTGGAGTTTACGCATAGATTATTTCCTATTTTGAGCAGAAATGGAACTTTCCAATATGTCTGTCAGAATGGATCCACGTACTGCTGCTGACATTCGCCGTTTCATCCGTCTTTGCCATTTACATATCCCCCTTTTACTCTGCTTTTATAGCCAGAAGATATCTGGAGAGTTATCGGTCAAGAATGGACAAAGCAGACCAAAAACAGCCAAGCGAATGTTCTTCACTTAGCCAGTTACCAGAGGAGCTGGTTCACTTTGGGTTCAGCTCGGCTCTAAATACAAAACATAACAACTCAAGGCCACTACTAGTAACCCAAGAGTAACCTTCTAGTAACCTACTATTAACCTTCTTAGATGGTCTTCTAGATCAAACACTGCTGAAGACAATTACAGTCATCATTATAAAATGCTGTATTCTGTTGTATCACTTGAATGCTGAACAAACTAGTAGTCTTGTGCCGACGCAGCCATTCCTCATTTCAAAAATTCACTTTTCCTTAAAGACGTTTGGTATTTTGTAGATTCCTCAGAAATATTCTTTGCCATTGCTGTAGAAGCAATGTTGTGAGGAGCAGGGGTGTAAAAGATCATGCCTTAGTTCCGGATCTTCTTTTACAGTTGGTGACTGTACAGTTGGTCTTGGAAAACAAGGTTTTGCATGAAGAATGCCTCTGCCAATTTCCTTGGATCTACATTTACTTGCAACTGAGGAGTTTTAAGCAAAAGCATTGCTTCCTTGGTACAGGAAAACAAAAAGGCCAGTTCTGGAGCTTAAACACTATGTTGACTATAATTAAACATGCAGTGTTCTCTACAGAGAACAATAAAATCAGTGAAGCGTAATGAATTATGATGTACAATTGTTCTGAACAACTGTAAATACAGTAGCTTATTCTGGCTGCCCAAGCATTGTATTCCCGATTGCCAATTCATGGCTAATGACACACAGAGTTGGGTAAATCCTCAGTGTCAGACAAACGTCCAGATCTAACCAATCATGCAGTGATGTCATGCATCAAGGGTGATTGAGGGTGATCCACGAATCCCATGAAACATGCAGAGATAAATGTTGAAATTTCGCATTACCTGGTTAGGTTTGCCCTTTTGCTTATTGGCTCAGAGGTAAAGACCCCAGCCTCCTTGTCCCTCCCCCTTGATACAAGTCAAATCCAGAATCAGCTCCAATGTTTACCCGTCTTCCATGGTCTGTAACCCTGCCTGTTTGTCCACACGCTAGCTTTGCTATGAAGCTGGCTTCACAGGATATTGAATAAACCTGGCAGATTCATACAACACAATTTTACAACATTGCAGCTGTTAGCAAGCTTGAGGTTCGTTTGCTAACCTGCAAAACCATTTTGGAGGTTATGCCTTAGGGGGTTATTTTGGCAGTAGCGGGGGTTTAACTAGACTGGGACATCTGATGCAGCATAAAAGCACAAAAAATAATATAATGAGATCTACTCAAAGAGTTCTTCTGCCTACAGGAGCTTTATAGAAACTGGCTCTGATCAGCCAATCAGAGTTTGTGCTGGTGGGGGCATGTCCTCCACTCCACTTGGGGATGGTACAGAAACACCAGGCCAAAGCTGGGGGAGAGAAGTTGGTCGCAGGTCTCCCCAGTTGAGCTTGATCACATCTCTGGGTTTGAATCACTCCAACATCAGAAATACTACACAAAACTCTCCACAGTGAAACACTACCCTGTGATTTTGTTTGGTTGGTAAAGAACAGTCCTATTAGAAAACCAAACAGTCTGTTAAAAGAAACATATATTAATATTAGAGAGACCATTTCTGTGACATCCGTATCAAATCCGGTCTAGCTGTGCTGTGGTAGCATGCGGGGCAAGACATGCTGGACTGGGTAGGAGTGGGGGGTGGGTCATGGGTGGGACGTGGGCAGGACGTGGACAGGACAAGGGGCAGGGCAGAGGTGTGGCATGGAGCAGCACCGGCCACGCAGCCAGGCAGTAGCCACGGCGATGACGGCATCAAGGTGTACTTGCGGCCAATGGACTTTATCCCACACCACTCGCCGAGTCTTCGGCCCGGGACACAGGACAAGACGACTACCGGGGCCACGCGATGGAGGATGTGTGGAGAGAGAGAGAGACGGGGTGACCATGATGACACGACTCTCTCCAAGGAAAGATTTCCCTCCAATCACGAAGTCAAAAAAGAGGAATTCAAAAAACCCCAGCCTCGCCCCCTACAGTACCCACCGTCTGAGAGAGGAACCTGCCCTCTTAAAGGACCATTTTAACCAATTTCTCGGAATTTCACCAGCAATTTTCCTGCGTTGAAGTCAATCTTTTCGGAAGATCTGGAAATGACTGCTTGAATTCAGCTCAGAAGCCAGGTGGTACCTCACACGCAGTCCGATCAGAGATAACATCTTCTTTCTTCATAAACACTATCATCTTTCATTATTCTTGACTTTAAATGTCTGATTTTTTATAACGAAGTTATTCAATATCTAGATAAGGCATACATTAAACAAGGCCATACTTGCTGACAGCAAACAAGGTTTTTGCTAGTCATAGCAAAAAATGTCAAATATAACCTATAAGAACAGACAGGACAGAATTAAGTATTCTGCAGCAAAACCATTAAATAGTTCTCTGTGACTACATGCAAATAAGTAACTCTGTGGTAAAAAAGTAAGAAGCATCTGGTTTGGGTTTCATACTTTAGTTTTTCAGGTTAGCACCAGAGCTACCAGGCTAATGTTAGCATAGCACAAGCCTCCTCACTGGTAACAAGCAAAAGAGAATTTACAGGTTTGCAAGACAGTCTTTGCATTTACCACAACACCTCCAGAAAACACCTGCTAAAAAACTATACTGGCAACTATTCCTACAAACAGTTTGACTTTTGACTTTAAATTTTGGTTGACTTACTGTATTTATTGTATTACTTGATGAAGCCATTCGCTGTGCCATCATTGCTAATGGATAGACATTAGGTTTCACGACTTATTCAATCTTTAGCCTCATAAAATTTTAATTCAAGCATGAACTCCAGACACACTTGGGGTAGAGTTCATTCATGTAAAAACATAATTTCCTCATTTCTATCCAAGTCTGAATCTCTGCACCTGAAGCCTAAAGAACTGTACTAATGGTGAAATTTGTAAAAAAAATAAAAATAAATAAATAATAATAATAATAATAAAAATAAAACTCTCTATATATGAAATTTATTAATTTGTGGACTTATCCTATAAGAAAAGTCAAACCCAGATAGATAACAGCTAGGGCCACATAAGGTTTGCTTTGAAATGTTTATTGGATCCATTTAGAGTTGATGACAGGCCAAGGATGAGCAGAGGCACAACTAAAGTGCTTCTTTGGTATGAAGTTACTGCAGCATGAATGACGTGCAGTAACTGGGCTTAGCATACACACACACACACACACACACCACACTCTTTCTTATAAACACGCACTCACACACACTCACACTCACACGCACACCTTACATGAGCTGAAAGGTCGTGAGATATCTAGCCCTTTCTGTCATAAAGAGTACAGGAAGTGTCGTCATGTGAGCAAAAATACAAACTGTACAGTCAGAAAACCACACAAACGTAAACACAAACAAACAAACAAACAAACCAACAGGTGAAATACAGAAGAATGAAAACCCACAAATAGATGAAGTACAAACAATAACAACCAGTACTAACAACCACAACAATAACAACAAGAACAACAAAAAAAAAACAAACATGCAAGAGCAGCAAAACCAACGTCCTCAGCAGCATTTGCTACAGCCGCTGAGCTGAATGGGGCCCGTGAGGTAGGGGCAGGACGCACAGTCTAACTCACCCTCACACTCTGACCCGGGGCTACCCACGAGCCCCAGGGGCCCCGGCGCCTTTAGGGCCTCCGTGTTGGACTCACCGGAGGACGGGGCTCGGACGTGGGCATGGGCGTGGGTGTGGGCGTGGCCTGGCTGGGCGTGGCTGTGCTGTAAGATGCTAAGACACTCCCCCAAGCAGCTGAGGGTGGCGGCTGAGGTGGCCTTGAGCAGCAGCAGGTCCTGGTCCAAACAGGACACACTGCCCCGCCGGGGGAGACCCTCGATGGACTGAACCAGAGCCTTCTGCTGGGCCTCTGCCTGAGACATCACCTGGGTCAAAGCAGAGAGTGAGGAGTGAGAGAGGGAAGAGTGAGAGAGGGAAGAGTGAGAGAGAGGGAGGAGAGAGAGAACAACAAATGTTTGTTTTTACTGATTATCACATATTTATAAATATTAGACTTTTAATTAGATATATTTAGACTTTTATTTTACTTTATCGATTAATAATCCTGTAAATTACTATTTCTATGTTCTGTTCCAAACTATAGTATCTTTATCTTATTTATGTTTATATTTGTGATTGTTGTTATTTGCTACAACAGTGCAACAGTACATTAATGCCAATAAAGCACCATTAATCTGAATAAACTGAAAGAGAGGATAGAGAGAGAGGAATGAGAGGGAAGTGGGCAGTGGGAAACAGTGACGTATGCATGTGTGTGGTTATGTGTGTGTGAGAGTCAGACTTCCAGCAAACATCTGCAGGTATTTTAAATCACAAAAACACCCTCAAGAGCCAAACTCTGCCAATTTCGTGAACCCATTTCTTCTCAGTTCTGCCTATTGGTCTGACTGTTTGTATGTGTGTGTGTGTGTTGGGGGGGGGGGGGGGAGTGTGTTTGTGTTTGCATGTGTGCATTTAGCAGAGCAGAAAGGCCTTCCAGACACATTACAGTCTGTTCTTAAAGCATCTGTTGACACACCAAAATATTCACTCACACACACACACACACAACTGATCTCTGAATTCACTGTAGTCACAAGAGGACTCCAACTGAACTTTTAATTGCCTCTAAAACTTAAACCCCTGCATTCAGATTCACTGCAGTCTCGAGATATTGGTCTTTCATCTAAGAGAGTGCTGTTTGCCCACACACACACACACACTCCTGTATGACTCATCTGTGTCAAAGTAGAAAGTTTGGTGACAGTAATGTGTGCAGAGTTGTTCTATGCTGGAAGGAATTTATTTCACACATATGAACGTGACTGTTCACACACACAGACACGCATGGATACGGATATACATGAACACATACATACACACAAACATGGACATGGACACAAAACGAAAGAGTGATGGAAAGAGGTGGAACAACACAACCAAGAACGGAAAAAGAGAAGGGTAGAGAAAGAGGAGAAAACGAAGAGAGTGAAAAGAATGTGTCTAATTAGTATAGTATAGTATAGTCAGAGTATATTAAACTAATTAGTCAGAGTATATTAAAGCTGCTGACAGCAGATTAGAAACCACGGCACTGAATATGGGATCCCATTTGTTTTTATGGAAAAAAGTGGTATTGTGTGAAACAGGTTTGGCTCTACTGATAGACAGAGCACTACTAGTACTAGTAGTAGTAATAACAGAAGTAGTAATAGTCATAGTGGTACTAGCAGTAGCAGTACTTTTAACAGAAGTAGTAGTTCGTAATAGTAGTAGTAGGTATACCAAGGATAGACATAGCAGTAATAGTAGTAGTTATTAGAGTAATACTAATAGTACTAGTAGTAGTTATAGTAATATTGGTAATAGTTGTAGTAATAATAGGAAAAGTAATAATAATAATAGTAATAATTGTAGTAATAGTAATTATAGTAATAGCAGCATTAGTGATATTAGTAATAGTAATAGTAGAAGTAGTAATAATAGATGTTATAGTAACAGTAGTAATAGTAGTAGTAATAGTAATAACAGAAGTAGCAGTAACAGTAATAGTAGTATTAGTAATAGTAATAATAGTAGTACTTCTTGTAATAGCAGTAGTTATAGTAATATTAATAGTAGTAGTAGTAATTTTAGTAATAGTAGTATTAGTAATAATAGTAGTTAGTAATAATAGTAGTCGTAATAATTGTAATCACTCTTAGGGTGTGTGTAGTTCTGTAGTGACTGTTAAACAGGAAGGAACTGGCTGGTGGAATGCAGGCCACCATGGTATCAGTTCCCCGGTGCTGAACTTCTGCTGGTTTGAGCAGATATGTGGAGTAATCCTCCTGTTAGCATTGCAGCCATACCAGCAGCTTCTCTTTCAAGTTTAATTTGCCTCCTGAAGACAGTTAGGCAGACAAGGGGATGGTGTCTCCACCTCAACCTGCCTCCAGGGAAGGACCTGCCTCCAGGAGAGACAGGAGAGGAGACTGGTTCCTCTCCCGACCACACGAGATACAACCACGCTCACCATTACATCAGAAACAATTACATCAACAGTTTTGTACACATGGAAGCAAGTTAATAAACTCAAGCCAGTAGCTCTACTCTCTCTCACTATCCCTCTTTCTATTGATTGTTTCAATAACCAACCGTAACGTGTAACTAATTGGCCAGTATTACTCTAATAAATTGTGTTACCTTGAACTCAGTTCTTCAGACAGCAGTATGTAATGGAAATGCTTAAGTACTTACAATCCAGAGGGAAGAACCAGCTGCCGTTGTATTCAATGCTGACACTAATTCTCTCTAAAGTGTCCAATCTGCTTCTCACCTTTACTAGATTAAACCATAAATAAGACACTAAAAATCATAAAATCCATAAATAAAACGCTAAAATCATAAAAACCATAAAACCATAAACAGCCTAATGGTAAACCTCTGAAAAAGCTGTTTCAGCATTAAGCTACTTTATGAAGCTGGTTACACATACACTCATGACCTATGCTGGAATACGTAATAGAACTTGCTCTTTCCAACATGTCCATTCATTATAACTGTCAGATAAAATGATTAAGTTTTCACGCAAGTCTCTCCCACACCCATTTCTGTCTTCGGGTGTAGGTGAGTGGACTAAGGGCAAGTGAAGCAGCTGAAACCCTTACGGCTGCTATAAAGCTGAAGGCCATAAGAGAAGATTGCCCTGGATAAAATCCAACATTTATCTGCAAATGTGAATATCCCACAAAAATGTCCTCCATGACACAGAGACTGGAGCTGTTCCAAGTAGTGAGGAAACGGCTCTGACTTCATACACCCCCATCCACATCCAACTACACCCAAACACATCCACATCCAACCACTTCACATTCAGATACACCCAACCACAGAAAGGCTCTGTGTGCATACACACCCAACCACATCCAACTACACCCAACCACATACAAATCCAACTACATCCACATCTAACTGCATCCAATCACATCTACATCCAGCCACCTAAAGGCTTTGAGTTCATACACACCCAACCACATCCAACTACACCCAACCACATCCTCATCCAACCATCAAGGGTTGAGGAAGGGTTGCATCTCTCCTGTAGTGTGTGTGTATATGTGCGTGTGTGTGCTCACGTCCACCCTGTAGTGTGTGTGTGTGTGTATCTTTGCGTGTGTGTGTGTCTCTGTGTGTGTGTTCCACTAACTGTCCGAACGGCAGAATACCTTAAAAAAAAACCTCTATCTCAATGACCATTGATGCTGCACTTTCATTGCTCTTACCAATGCTGAGTAACTTAAATTCAAGCACTTATTTGTTCATCTTTGTTACTGTATGTATCACTGTTTAATAGAACTTATACCAGGAACAGTGTGATTCTTGTATTTTAGCAGTGTTCTAGTTCAAATGTATATTGAACTCTATCCTACTTACTGGCTAGGATGCATTATGTGAGTCAACAACATGGCAAGTGTGTGTGTGTGTGTGTGTGTGTGTGTGTGTGTGTGTGTGTGTGTGTGTGTGTGTGTGTGTGTGTGTGTGTGTGCGTGTGTGTGTACATGCCTGCCTCTGTCAGAGTAAAAAGTGTGCCCTGCGATGCTGACCTGTCTTCCTGAATGCCTCACAGCTTGTTAGCTATAACAGGTCCACTTCATTTTCCAGACGCATGCACACAGGCACACACATTCATCTGCACTCACCACCAAGTGGGTTCCAACCAACTTCCATATTGTGTGTGTTAGAATGCGATGCCTGTGAACCATATCATTTGTTGTTAAGACAAAGTGCCCATATAGTGATGCAGGGAACAGATTTGAAGTGAATTTCTCATAAACCTTAAAAACTGGTCAGGTTGCTAGTCTGAAGACAGTGTCCTGATAATTGCAATCAATCCAAATGATTTGGGAGAAGCTGTTGCATTGCAGATGGGAACACAAGCGTTTTCATTTACACCTTGTAGGTTCACTAGAGCTACCTAGAGCACCTACAGAACCTTAATAGTTTCAAATCATGAAAGAATTCTGTAGCAGATCTCAATTTTATCTATTAGGATTTGAGTTGATTGTGGAAAACACAACATGATATTATTAGGATTTGAGTTGACTGTGGAAAACACACACGACATATTATTTGAGTTGATGGTGGAAAACACAACATGATATTATTTGAGTTGATTGTGGAAAACACAACATGATATTAGGATTTGAGTTGATTGTGGAAAACACAACATGATATTATTTGAGTTGATTGTGGAAAATACAACATGATATTAGGATTTGAGTTGATTGTGGAAAACACAACATGATATTATTTGAGTCAGATGTAATACAGACGTAATGAGAGATTTTGATGAGAGATTATAGAAAAGCAGGGACATGAAATAACAAAGGGACATGAAATAACAAAGTGAAAATATTTATTTTTATTTCAGGTTGTCTTTAAATATCAGGTGCAGTTGGAAATGTATGTCTGTTGCATAGCCTAACTTGACAACCAGTATTCTTGTTCATTTATAAAAATAAATACAATAGGTAACAACATACCCATTTTACAGAGCTTTTGCTTATTCAATAAATTGAAGATTCTCCAAAGTCCTTAACATAATGCAGGAATTTGTGACTGTCATGTTTGTTTACATATATTTCTTGAAGATATCTCCTCTTAGATGGCCCATTTGGAAAGAACATTTCGAGGTTCAAGGTTCAGGTTTATTTGCCATTTGTAAGTATTAAAAAAATACATACAATGTGGAACTCGCTCAGAAACAAGGATGGTATAAAGACACAAATGAACACAAGCACACACAGGCTGCTGATCAACTCAAGGCGTTTAAAATTCGCATAGCACCAGGCTAAAAATTATTGCACAATTTTGCTATTTTTTAAGTTCCAGAACTTAAGGAGAATAAAGTTGTCTGCCATATATATCTGCCACATCTGGATATTTTGCACTTGTGAACTTGGGACAGAGATTCTAAATGAGCAAGGATAGCCCCCATGATGTTCTCTGTTGCACACATATCAGTCCTGAGCTTTCCAACCTGAACAATTCAAATTTCCGTACCAGACTAATATTGGATATGTACAAATAATTTCACTAGTACAGTAATACAAATCCCTTCCTACCAAACTGATAGCAAAAGTAAGATGATTTCCTTTGTCCCATTTTGTATAAACAATAAAACTCCAACAGCCTTTAATCTGATGGGGTTTTTGTAGCTCAGAGACGTTGTACAATTATTAAAAATGTGATGTCGTTCACTTGTTTCTTGCTTTTGCCTTATTTTCTGATTCACAATACTTTCTAGATACAGTGTCCAGATAACCAAAATGGCACGAAACAAGAGATAATGTGCTTGAACCTATAAGGTATATGTTCCCACCCCCTAATGTTCACTCCTCTCCCTCATTAGTGTTGATGTATTATCAGACCAGGCGGGTGACAGCGGTCTAGATGGAGCGTCTGACATCTCGTCTTCACCTATCTACTCATTATTTAGAGCAGTTCTCGTGAAGGAAGAGGAAGGAGAGGACAGGAAGGGAGATGAAAGCCTTGAATTGGAGCAGAGCTGGCAGGGGAGAGAAGAGGAAAGGAGGATTATTGCATAACCACGTTCAAGCCCAATATGGTGCTGCTTTAAATTTGTGTGGCGAGTGGCAAATACAATCGAGTGGCAAACACAATCGACTTCTGTCATGCTTATCAGACCAGGAGACGTCAAAGATTTGAGAGAGTTCCAGTCTTCCGGAGTCCTGGAGTCGTCCTTCAGAACAGAGGAGAGGGAGAGAAAGAGAGAGAGAGAGAGAGATACCCTCATTTCTCATCCTTAATTTGCTGCATTTGTGCAGAGGGAGGTCAGTTCAGAAAACACTCATCTTTCATGTGAAAAAATGTGTGTGTGTGTGTGTGTGTCTGTGTGTCTGTATATGTGCTCCCCCTGGGTCAGTACACATTCATTTAGCTTCATATATCTCTGGTTATTTTGTCTAGACATGTTGTTTTGATAAAAATTTAAATTTAGCTCCATATGTGACTTTTTGACTTTATTATCAGCGAATCTTGCCATACTGTAGGACTGTAGGACATACAAATATGCTGTAAGTATGATGGAACTTGGTCTTGCTACAGGCCTGCCAACACTTTTTACTCAGTAATTGAGCTGTGGATGCGGGTGGTCATGTCTGCTTTTCACATTAAATTGTCTTTTGTGTATATATGGTATGTGTAAGAGTTTAAGTTAGGTGTGTGTGTGTTTGTGTGTGTGTATTTACTGAGCTGCCAGCTGTCATAGCCTCTAGGCAGTCTCCTGCAGGTAGCATGACCTGTGCAGAGCCTGAGCAACTGCTCCATCTGGCCCCCACACACACTCACACACACACACACACACACACACAATCGGGCATGTGTCTGTGAAACACACACACACTCACACACTCAGGCACATGTCCGTGACACATACACACTCACACACACAATCATGCACATATCCGTGACCATACACACACTCATACACACAATTGGGCATGAGTCCATGATCACACACACACACACACAAACACTCACACACACAAAGGCATGTGTTTGTGATCACACACACACACACACACACACAAAAAGGCATGTGTTCATGATCACACACACACATACACAAAGGCATGTGTTCATGATCACACACACACACTCACACACACACACAAAGGCATGTGTTCATGATCACACACACTCACACACACACAAAGGCATGTGTTCATGATCACACACACTCACACATACACAAAGGCATGTGTTCATGATCACACACACACACACACACACACACAAAGGCATGTGTCTGTGACTTGTCCACTCATGGGTCAAAAGCAGGTGCTGCTGTTACAGTCCCTTCCTCTCTGGGGAGGCAGAAAGACAAAAATCACAACTAAAACTCCCTGTTCCTAGAGACAACCTCCTACCCACCCCCAGCACCCACTGCCACCCTAGTCATTTTGCTAAGTGCTTGATTAACACCATTAAGGTGAGTGTGCATGCTGGTCAGGTGTTTGTGTGTCCATGTGTGGCTTGCCTGCATGACCGTACATGTGTATGAATGTGTGTGTGTGTGTGTGTGTGTGTGTGTAGGTCAGTGGGTGTGGTGTGTGGTTTGTCTGTGTTGTCTCCTCCAGTAGAGAGGGAGAGAGTGGTGGTCAGCAGTATGAGCCCAGATGGTGTGTGTGTTCTGTACTCAGTGAGGGGTCCGCACACTTCGTCCTTGAAGGCGCTTCAACATCCACAATTCAGCAACTTAAGTTACTGCTGGAATCAAGGTGTAAGGAATGTTCTAGAAAACGAAACTCCATCATGAGTATTCTATGAGTGTTAAAGCCGTTGGAAGAAGCGTGTGACATATTTGATTAATGGGTTTCAAATGTGTATTGATTTTTGGGCCAAAAAAAAACTGTGTTTCCTGCATTTTTTATCCATGTGAGCTGTAGGAGGGGCTGTGGTTTTGTTGTCCACTGCAACTCTTGGCCTCTGTGTTTTGCCCTTAGTGGCCTCAACTCACCCCCATCCAAACACACACACACACACACACACACACACACATACGCACACACACACAATAAACAAGTGAACATAAGCTTTTCTGAGTACCACTCATCACTGTGCCAATTGATGTAGTATTATGCTGGAATATTGTAGTGGGTAACAGTGCTGCTTCTCCAGTGGGATGAAGGGGTTTAATCCCATATCTGACCAAGTGCACCATGCTATACCAATAAGTCCTAACAGCCAGTCACACCTACCTCTGGAACATGATTGTTTATCAAATGGGAGGTACCTTCTTTCAGAAAGGCACCCATGAGGACACACACATCACTATTTCAAGGAAACATACGTACATCACTATTTCAGTTTAGGTGTGATGATTTCAGTCTAATCAAAGAGCTCAGCCTCTATCCTCGCCTCAGTCTTGCCACCGCTAACTCAAACTATATGATCCCACACAGAGCAACAACAGAAAAATCACAGCCGCAATCAACCATAACGATGAAACAAAGCGACACAAAACAATGAAAGGTAAAAAGGAAGTGAAAAAACATAACAAAGAAACGAGAAAAAAAAGGAATGGTGCGTGTAACGCTGAGCAGAAACAGCCTGAGCTGCACCCAGCAACCGCTCTATCCCCCACAGACACGGGCAGAGAGGGGCTAGCCCTCACCGTCAGCCCCGCACCACCACTGCCCAAGCCCTTCCTACTCCTCAGTCCTCCTCTGCAGCCGTCTTCTCGTTCTTTTCACTCGCTCTCTTTATTCACCACCTTGTCTTCAGTTGCACTTTATTGTTCCCTTGGTGATATTTTTCCCTCTCTTTGACCATGTCTTTTCATTATATAAATGGGTCTCTGTCCCCATCCTGTTCTCCATGTTTACTCTATTCTTTATTTATTGCTGGTATTTTTCTGTTGATTCTTCTCACCAAGGGAGTGAACAGGGCATCAATCAATGTCACTTAGTGTCACTCATCCTAAATATGTGTACTTCACCCCCTCTCCCTCTGTCTCTCTCTCTCTGCATTCCTCTCTCTTCCTCTCTCTCCCAATGTCTTTCTCTCTTCCCTCCTCTGTCTCTCTCTCTCTCTCTCTCTCCCTCTGCCTCTCTTTTTCTCCCTCCCTCACTTTGCAACTTGAGCACTCCGCATTTTAAACTCTTGCAATACATAAATCTGTGAAGAGATCTTTGGTCATGCGTCTTCAATCTGACTCAAATATATGTTTACAAGTTTCCAAATGAGACTAGCGCAGGAATGCCGTCACTTCTTATCCCAGCTGTGCTGGGCTCGGTCTGGCCCAGTCAAACGAGTGCAGTTCTTATTTAGATGAATGATTAAAGTTAAGGCCCAGCCACGCGTCCCAGCCAAACACTCTTGTTTAAAGAAGAATGGGTGAGCTGTCATCTTTTGATGCATTGCCTGCCATCCTGCATGCAAAGAGGATACCGTGCCCCACACACAAACACACACACACACACACACACACACACACACACACACACACACACACAAAACACACACACACACACACACACACACACACACACACACCCTGCCACCCACCCGACTGCTACAAACAACCTTTTTCTCTTCCACTTTCTCTCCTTCACTATCTCCCCTCTTCTCTCTCTCTCTCTCACACACACACACTCCCTCTCTCTTTCTCTCACTCCCTCTGTCTCTCTTTCTCTCTCTAAATGATTGATCTGTATGGGTTGTATTAGTGGATGATGAGTTGTTCCCCCCCTTGTCGTAAGGCCCTTGAGAGATCAGAGTAGGAGCAGGTGATCTATGGCCATCGGAGTTGAGTCCAAAGTCCTGGCGGTCGAGTGTATCCTCTGGGGGGCTGGGGAGGGGGGCTGGGCCAAACGTGCCACAACTGCTCAATGCTCTGAGATCCCTGGCTTTCTCATCCAACACACTGCTTTGGAATATGGTGGTTTTATGCTATGGTATAAAATAAATAAATGAACAAACTGAAATAAATCATCTTGTTGATTTTGATTGGTCAGTCTCCAATTGTGCTTCTTGGTGAGTCTGGTCGTCATGTTCTCGTAATGGTTTCAGAAGACTCTGCTGACATTTCTCTTGCCTTACAAAGACATTCCTCTTGCTAAGATGAGGAAATAATGTAATCAGTTTGTAATAGATCTCTTTATGGACACTCTAAGCAGTGCACAGGAAATGAAAATGATCCTGGATTACATTAATCCAGAGTCGATTATCTTATTCCACCACTTCACTGATTAGATTTAAAGCACCTGTTCAATGGTCTAATTGCAGTTTGGCTGGGAAACCTGACTGTAAAGGTGTTTCTGGTTCTGTCATAGGCTTGTGTATGTGGCTGTTGTGGTGTGTGTGTATGTGTGTGTGTGTGCATGAGAGAGGGAGAGAGAATGAGAGAGAGATAGGCAAAGAGATATAGATGAATCCTAGAATTGGAATAATTTTAAAAAAGCATAATATAACCCTACACATTCTTTTTGCTTTAGTCATTTTAAAGGTAAGGTGTACAAAACATGATACAATCGTTGGCATAAAAGTAAAACTATATGGCATAATGTTCCCAAATAAACACCAATTGCTGCTAGCAGTTGGGTAGTGTTATGTTTACAAATAGCATATGTAAAATCATAAAATCATAAGCATGAAATAGAGATTTTTTTGTATATTATGTTAATGCATAACATTTCAGCTTTCATTCTGATGAACATCGTAGAAACAGTACCATTCTTCCTTCACAGCCTTTAATGATTTCTTTTCTTCCATGACCTCTTGGTGATATGTGTGTCATGTTTCAGTGTTTAGCATTTGGACAATCTCTCTTGATTACTGGGGAGGTCGAGGAGCTCTTTGCTCTTCCTGAAACCTTTACAGTTATTGGCTGTGAGTCGATGCGCTTTGATATTTTCCATCTGACACTACAGTACTGTGCTTTAATGAGGAGGTATTGGATTTCCACTATGTATTCTTTCCCCCCAAAAATCCTTGCCATTCAGAATATTGATAGTTTTCAATACCGCACAAGGCTGTAAGAAGAAAACTGCACTTTTTTCAGTCACGTTCTGCCCATGAAGGGCCTTCTGCTAGGAAACAAATAACATCTGAAAATACACAGGTATAATTCCTACTGCAAGAAAACTCACGTAACTACTTTTTTAAAGTGGTATCAGCGTCTATAAAAATAATTTAATAGCAATACTTAATCACAATAGGAAAACCTCATAGAACAATGCTGCAATTTTGATGAATAATCCCACATTTTTTGAGGTTGGATTTGTTGTATGAGGCATTTACCAGAGTAGATGGTCATTATAAGACTAGGAAACGTGATCATAATGCCAAAATCTCTACAGCTTTGATAATGTTGATGAGGAACTGTTTTATACACACACTTTGATAGAACCTTCAGCCCAAACTCTTATAATGATCCAACACTACAGATGTGTAATGTGTGTCATGCTATCTAGGTAATAACATGGTCTGCATCTTTACTCCATAAAGGCACTGAAAAAGGCAGACAGCCTTCTTGTCAGTCATTAGAAGGTGAAAAGGGAGATTCCATTTTGAGTGTTTTCCATTGACCAACCAGTTTAAAACCAGCAAGTAAAGCGTACTTGAATCAATATGTTTATTTTCAATATTCATAAATCCACCTTCACAATTAAGCACCGACTGATAATTTGTGACTGAAAAAAACAAACATAAAAATGCCATATTTCTACGTTATTTTATGCAAAGCTGCATGGGCCTGCAGCTGATTGGCAAAACCATTATAACACATGACACTTAATTGTCAGGTCAGCCTTGTTAGCTGAGATGTCTGCAGTTGGACCCAAAGCTATACCCCAAAACTCCACAGCTGAAGACTTGTAGTAGCTACCTTGTTTGCTTCAGACATAACAAATCCTTAAATAATAATGTATACTTCCATTGGGCCACACACATCTGAAACTGTCCTGTCCTTCAAAAGTAAGAGATACCGAATACACAGTAAAATATTTGGAACAGTGGAGGATACAGTGGGAAAAAAAATTATTTCAACCACTGATTTCTTTGTGGTTCTGCCTTTGGTAGAGCATACAAAGATCTCCCCTCAAAATGCAGAACACAACATCTTCTCCGCATCGCAATAAAAGTGAACAAGCTCTACCTGGCCTCCAGGGGCGTGCCAAGCCTGCTAGTGGGCGGGTAATATGCAAAGTGTTATGAGATTACGTTATCTTGCAACAAGGAAAATGGCTGAAATTCCAGTGACGCATTTCTGGCAGATGACAAAGTGGTCTGAGAGGGAGTTACTCACTCTGGTGTGCACATTGGACTTTGTAACTCTGCAGACCTTTTACATGCACAACAAGCTATATAAACCAGAAACCCAAAAAACATAATAGGTCCCCTTTAAATGCATCCGATTATACAAGAGTCTGGTAAAAAACTGAATGTTTGTGGATGGTTGTGAATGGTTGTGACCCTGTGCAGGTGATGCCAGTTTTGTAATGATAAAGTATAAACAGATGGCAAGAACTATACTTAATACAGCTTGAATCAAAGACTAATTATCATCATATAATACATCCTCTAGGTAGCATTCTAATTTGTGACAGTGGTTTATCTTGAAGAAGCAAGAGTTTTTCGTGTTCTGATTTTTTGTGATTAAAGAGTCATTCCAGGCAGCACATTGAAAGCTAATGCACCAGGTTACAGCTCAACAGCTGAACACAAAAGACTTTACAGTGCATGAAATGCCATCACAAAAGTATGAAACTAAGTCTTATAATGTACAAGACATTCAGCAGGGAATTCCTGAGTATTCTGGAGCACATGTTCAAGTCCAGCTTAGTGTGGAAGGTAGTAGTCTGCAATGCAGGCTTTTGCCTGTAATGCTCTGATCAGACCATTTCATTGTGGTTTTATGGTAAAACGCAGGTAGCTGCATGGCTCTCTGTGCTTTGCCATGTCTGTAAATAGTGGACCTTGGCCAGAGAGGTGAAAGTCACAGCGTGTAGAGACGGCAGCCTGCTCTGGCCGCCTGCAATGTGTTCACACACACACACACACACACACACACACCGTGATCTCTGGCATCATGTGTGGTGTGATGGAGTGAGCAGGGTCGTCTCTGGACAGGAGGAACAGGTGTAGGTCAGAAAGACTGGCAGGGAGGAGGAGGAGGATTGGTGGTCTTACAGAAAAGACTTTTCTCCCTGTAGATGCTGTCACACTGCCAACATAGGCTCACACACACATGTACTTTGTAGACGTAACTGAACTACGGTCTATTCTAACCGTCCCATGTCTGTGTGTGGTGAAAAAAAGAGGCTTTTTATTATTAATTGTGATTTCACCAGCCAATTCCAATAATAATTACATTAAAATTAACTTGTAGGCAACTTGTGAGTCTGTATATGATAGGTTGAATATCCTCTGTTATGTGTCATTATAATGTATCATTTCTTTGTACTTGATGTTATTAAAATCCAGTGAAGGACTGTGCCTGTAAAACTACTGTAAGTTTACTTTCTTTATGTAGGCCTATTTGGAATATAGTAACACTCTCAAGAACAGCAATTATTTGGAAAACTGCATTATTTGGTAAGATTTACAGAACTTTGTGTAAAAGGCTGTTAAAAGATTTCGAGATATTTAAGTGAACTGACTCAGTATGTATGAAGCAGCATTGAAATAGTGTGGATTTTGTCGTAAACCCCCGTGAGCGGGCCAGCGCTTGACTGCTCACGTCATTAGAGCGTTTGGGTCTGTTCGGCTCTTTAGCCTCGTGTTATGACAAGAGGCACAACAACGGGTTTTATTTTAATGAGACTCTTTCCTTTCAAAACCAATAATGAGAAATGGCAGCACCCATTTTTTATCCCTTCAGCGCGACCCTCATTTACCAAACGCTCTTTGCCTCTTTTTTTATGTACTGGGAAAAAAGAGACGGCACGACAGCAACAATTAAGGAACTGGGCTTCTGCTGGTGCACGAGACAGTCCTTCACTGTGTAAACGGCTTGGGTGCTAATTTATTTATTTATTTGTTTGTTTGTTTGTTTGTTTGGTTGGTTGCTTGGTTGGTTCTATAGCCCCCCTTTAGAGTTTCCTGTACATCTATCCTGTAAGTGTCTCTCTCCCTCCTTCTCTCTCTCTCTCTCTCTCTCTCTCTCCCTCTTTCCATAGCCTTTCTTTCACAGTGTTATCAGTCTCAGTTCCATTTCTCTGTTCTCTGATACTTCCTGACTTCGTTGCTTCCATTTTCATGATAATCCAGTGACACCATTGGACTGCAAAACCATCTCTTTCTCTCTCTCCCTCTCCTACTCTTTCTCTCTCTTTTTCTCTCCTCTCCTTCTCTACCCCAGTGGTTTATCTCTTTTCCTTTGGGCTGTATTTTGCTTCTCATAATTAAATGTCAGTTCCAGACACTTGGATTCATATGAAAGAAAAGAAAAAAAGTTTCTGTATTTTGTTCTCAATCCCACTGACTGCATTCTGTTCTCAATCCCAAATTAAAATAAATTAATTTCGCCTCTCACTCTCTGTCTCTCTCTCTGTTCTCTTCTTGTCATTTCATTCTGCACAGTAAATCCTGACAACCAGTATTAGGGCTGCCAAAGGCCTTCTGGTCTAAAATATTCTGTTGCTGCTGAAAGGAACTCAAAACTACTGTCAGTGTGAAATGCAGTTGTATTAAAAAAAAAACCAGTTTTAGTTCCTGTGTTAAGTGGTGTTTATTCTGAAGCACTTTAGACAACAAAAGCATGACGTTGCACTATTTTGGCTGCAGTTTCAGAAATATTCCTCATGACGTTCAGTCCCCCTGCAGATGTATCCATATTGTGGTGTCTAGACCCTGTGGTGGGTGTCTTGCGCACACACAAACGCACTGTGTGGGGTGTCACTGACAGAGGATCAATGTGTCTGAGGCTGAGTTGAAATTAATTGATTGTGGAAAATAAAACTCCAATTAGAGGAAAGAACGGGCAGTGAGAGAGAGAGAGGCACTCCTACTCTCATCAGTCCATTGGCAAGAACAAGTGTCAGTGTAGGCTCACTGGAAACTCACAAATGTAGTTTGAGAGCGGAAAGACAGAGAGAGAGGCAGGTAGAAAAAGAGACCGAGAAAAGGAGTGTAGGTGAGAAATGGTGAAACACCTTTTTTTCATTCAGTGCTCCTCCTCATTTACAAAATGCCCTTTTAAATGACCCTTTTTTTAATACTGAAAAAAAAAACCCCGTGCCAAGATGGCAGTAATTAAGCACCCTTCTTCTTATACTTGTGTCATTTCTTTTCATTGCTTTTCCGATCTCATGTCCTGTTTTTTTTCCAGTAATTCCCCGGTCTTTTCCGCGCTGACGCTCTCCCTGTTTTTACAGTAAATCCCTTGTCTTTTCGCCGCTTTAGGAGAGCGGGTGCTCCAAAATTACTGGATCAACCTAACATGGTAGCCATCGATCCTGAGCATTCCAGTAGGTGGAGGGAGTCTTAATGGCTTCTGCATTCAGTGCCGCCAGCGAACGCTCCGAGACTCTGTATGATCCCGGGGGGGGGGGGCTAACGCCACACCCAGGGCCTTGTTCGACAACTTCGAGCTGTGACACATTTAGGCCGTCTCTCTCGCTGAGGTGCTTTTGTGCTCATCGACACTCCGATGAAGTTAGCGATTATTAATGGCCCTCGTGCCTCAGATGCAGGCCTGCTCTCTTCGCTCCTCTCCTCTCTCATCCCCAATAATGACATTTTCCTGCCTTTCAAACACAATGTAATCAGATTGTCTTTATATTAAATTTTTCTAGTCCTACATATGTATACACAGCTCGGCTTCAAGGATCACTTTGAGTCTTTGAGTCACTAGGTTTTCCACGTATATATAGAGAGAGAAATAAAGATGATGTATAAAAACGTAAGACACTATCGTAAATCAGGATGCGTTTTATATTGCTGTTGTAAAAGATACTAGATTTCCGTTTAATATTTAATATTGCTTTCTTCTGTAAATGCATGAGCAGCTAACAACCAAACTGAACTTGGTTCAACCTCGCTCAAAGATTTATTGCTGTAGTTTCAACCATATAGAAGCTACTCACTTGTATAATCTTGTAAAGTGATATTCTTGGGACAGGAAGTGTTCAAAAACTCTCAGAAAGACTGTATGGTTATGCACTTTTATTGCATGGCTATTGATTTTGTTCTGTGCACTGGTGTTGCACCATGTGGTTGTTGCATATCAGGTGAACCCAGAAAAGCCCATATTTGCACAAACCAAGTCCCTTTTGTTATGAAGAACTTTTCTTGTCTGAGTCAACATTCAGTACTGGAGTTAATTTCCAAATGCTTTGTTAGCACTGGGAAGCGTAAGCCAGCAACACTGCTGACTAGCAAGGAAAGGTGATTGTCCTCCCTTACTGAAAGATCTCCTCATCCTCCCTTACTGAAAGATCTCCTCATCCTCCTTCAAACCAGCACAGAGCAGAGGATACCTCAAACTGGGCTGGCAAGCGTGACCTCGAACACTTCATTATGGCATGACAGCACTCAGCCAGAAACGTTTGCAGGAAAAGGAACAGATGTGCAGTGTTCTTTCTTGTGTGTGTGTGTGTGTGTGTGTCTCCCAGGGAGGGTGAACCATGCTGAATAGGCATGGTATGAAGGACTGGAGCACTGTTACCCTCATTATTACTGTGCTGTTCTCCTTTGTGTATGGGGAGAGGGAGAAGGAGAACAATGTAATTTTGTGGAGTGAGAACTTTAAGTGGAGTGAGAACATGAAGGGAAAAACAACAATTATATATTTAACTGTTACCATGACTTATTTACACCATCCTAACCCTTAAGCATTTCCTTGAGATGACTAAAGAGTATTTAAGCCACTTATTTTTTATGATGAGAAAAAAGTAGAGTTGGACAAACCAGCTTCAAAGAGGCATCACAATCATATATTTACCTGTAAAGTAACATGGTATTTATTTAGGTGAGATCTTTTGTATACCTACATCTATACTTTTGCCTGACCTGGAAATGCTTATCTAGAACTGCATATTTAATCTTGAGCATCATGAGCTGCCTTTTGTGGGACAGTGGCTAAATCGATACACAGTGTTGTGCAATCATAACCAATCCATAGCGAGTGGAATGTAAGTTTCCATTTAGAGATATTCAATACTATAACAGAGATGAGTGAGTTATTGCAGGGCAGGGAAGGCTTCCTCTATGTGTGTGTGTGTGTGTGTTTGTGTGTGTGTGTGTGTGTGTGTGTGTGTGTGTGTGTGTGTGTGTGTGAGTGCACGTGTCTGTGCATGCATGAGTGTATTTGTGGATCAAGACCATTTGGATTTTCTTGTCTGTCAGTAGGGGTCAAGGGTGAGAGGTCAAAGGGCATGGTAGTTGCCTGTTGTCATGGTGATCTGCAGCTGAGCTGGGCAGGGGTTGATATAACAGATGGCACATCAGAAGATGGCTCTCTTCAACTGTGCTGACTTGGCAGAGTGTCAGGGCAAGAAGGTGCCAAGGTGCCAAAGCACTTCCTGCTTTATAGTAGAGGACTGCTCAAAACGATGTGTGAAATCAACTTTTTTTATGAGAACACACAGCAGTTCCAAACTTAAAGTAGAACATAATGCTTGTGTGTTAAAACTGAATACTGGCCATACCTTGAGACTTGATCATAACTTCATTTATATTTGATGATATACTTTTTTAATGTTACAGTTTGATTTTTTAAACATTAATTAAAAGGTTTATGCATATTGAGTTTTTAGTCATTTCTGAGTCACGGCTGAGTGGTTGGTATCAAGTTCTCTTCCGTCTGTGTTCAGTGGCAACTGGCTGTTCAGAATCCATTTGGAGTCATTATCCAGTCAATAGTCATTTGTCACCATCTCTTTTTTTAATCTATGGGGCCAGTGATCAATATTCCTCCACTTATTCCACTCTGATCAATTCCCCTGATGTGGGCAGTCTGAAAGACAGGTAGGGGAAGAGGCCGTGAGTTAAATTAATTGAATGGTCGTAGGCATCGCCAGCAGCATTGATGAATGTTGCTACAAATGGCGACATGAATTTGTTGTCAGCTTACATTGACTGATGAACACGAACATGGAGGTGTGTGTCTCAGAACGGGAGAGTTTGATTAGAATAAGATGGGGCCTGCCCTGGTGAACTCAGAGAGGAAGGACATGAGAGCTTTATGGCAGTGCCTGGTTGGTTTGTTTATCCATTAGTGGAGTTTTTCCATGATGGGCTCTGGTGAGCTCCATTGGCAGGCCTGTTGTCACTCCTCTGACCCTAAATGCAGGCTTTTTTCCTCTGAATTGGCACCTTTCAGCGACAGCCTGGACATTGTCAGAGACGAACTTAAAGTATGAAGTGTCGGTGTGAGTGAATATACCATTGGCTGTGTGTGTTTGTGTGTATGTGTGATTCTTTTCAGTTTTCCAGCATTTTCCTTTTGTTAAACAACACAGGTGCATTCTTCATTTTCAAATTATTCTGTGGACTTTGTCTTCATTTGCATAATCTATTTTAACATACACTATATTGCCAAAAGTATTTGCTCACCTTCCTTGACTCACATATGAGCTTAAGTGACATCCCATTCCTAATTCATAGGGTTCAATATGACGTTGGTCCACCC
>JAOXYF010000018.1:10799435-10815078 GCA_028565775.1 Sternarchorhynchus goeldii | reverse complement strand
ATGGACCTTGCTTTGTGCACTGGTGCACAGTCATTTGGATGGGTGAGCGAATACTTTTGGCAATATAGTGTATTTAAGTTTATTTTATAATATAGGTTTATTAATTATTTATTTAGCTTATTTGCTCTTAAGTTTTTACATTTTCAAAACATGTTGATAATACACCCTACTACACAGTCACTCACATTCTTTGATCACATATTCATCTGTGGACATTTTTCTCAATTTGCATAATTTATTCTATTTTCATATCTCTGTTTTTCATAATTAAGTTTACAGATTTTTTAGTTTGTTCATTTGCTCTTATTATTAGATTTTTTTCATTTTATACCATTTTGATTCTATCTATCTATCTATCTATCTGTCTATCTATCTATCTATCTATCTATCTATCTATCTATCTAATTACTCAGCTCATTAGTGTACACACTAATGAAGGGTCGTTGCCCTTCTCTCTTTCTGTATAAGTAAAACAATGACAACAGCATTAAATACATAAAAAGTAGAATTGCCATGAGGAGAGCTCAATCTAAGATCAGTGTGTAGAGTATAAACCATCAGTACTCCCTTTGAACTGAGAAAGTGGTTGTGACAGTAACTGGTGTAGTGGAGTTTGCACAGCCATAGCAGACCTAGAGATTTTACTCTAGAGTTTATCATGGGAACTTTTTCTAACGTTTTGAGAGAATTCAAGGGTTACAGAATCTAGATTTTCTGTACCGGATACGTGAAACACATCGGAGGACTAAATCTGGGCCACCTAGACTGCACAATATGGCTACAGTGTGAAGCACTGTGCTTTTTGTGTTCAAAACACATTATTGATTCTCCACTGATTGGAATTACTGCATCTACTCAAAGGCTTGCAGTAGTAAATGTACTTTGTATTGTGTTTTGTCAAAACACATGTAGATTGGAAATCATTCCCCCTCACTGTTGAGCTATAGAAAGTACTTGCTCGCTGTGTTCTGAGTTTGAATAGGATAATACACATTCAGTAAAAGCAACAAGGCTTCTTAAATGAATTATTCAATATTGCACTTTTCAGTAATACATGTGAATTATTAAAAGATGAATGACGGTGAATCAAGGCATATGTGAATTACAAACCCATTCTGTTATTCTTTCAGTTTTCACATTGTGTGAAAGTTTTTATCCCATAATTTGTAGTAAAGTAGCTCATTTTGAGTGATGGTTAATCTTTGTACTCTCTGTGTGTCTTCTCTTAGGTGCATGGCCTAGAAAAACAGGTTGGCAAATCTTTGGATTACCTGGACCTAGAGGCAGGAGGGACCATTCTGAAAGCCATTCCAAATGGTGTAGTTGGTGGTGGGGGGATTGGAGCAGCAGCAGGTGTTAAACCCCCTGTACAGACCTCCAGGATAGTATCCTCTATGGAGCACACCCCCATGAAGCCCAAACCTTCCACCTTCAACTACCAGAACCCGTATGACTGGGCCAAGAACCAGTCCCTGCTTCTGGATCAGACAGGCTACCGGTCCAAACGCAAGCCTCCCCTCAAGACTGCCATGAAGACCAAGAAGATTTTTGGCTGGGGAGACTTCTTCTTCAACGTCAAGACCCTGAAGTTCAACCTGCTGGTGACGGGGAAAATTGTGGACCACGTCAATGGCACCTTTACTGTGTACTTCCGTCACAATTCCTCCAGCCTTGGCAATGTGTCCGTCAGCATCGTCCCACCCTCGAAGGTGGTGGAGTTTGAAGTGCTTCATCAGCAAGGTCCCCTTCACCACCCAGAGATTCAGTTTCACCAGCCCCACCAGTCCACCATCGACCCCAAGGACATCAAAACCTTCAATTGTCGTGTGGAGTATGAGAAGACCAACCGCTCTAAGAAGCCCAAACCCTGCCTATACGACCCATCTCAGACCTGCTTCACCGAGCACACCCAATCCCATGCCGCCTGGCTGTGTGCCAAGCCCTTCAAAGTCATCTGTATTTTTATCTCTTTTTTCAGCATTGATTACAAGCTGGTGCAGAAGGTTTGTCCAGACTACAATTTTCAGAGCGAACAACCTTACTTTGGATGAGTAGTGGCAAACTGAATGAAGGAGAGGTTGACCGACTAATAAGATGTGTTATCTGTCTCTTGCACATTCTTAAGGTTAAAAGAATGTGGATCACATAAAAATGGTCAACATGGTGGACACTGAGCTTTTAAACTTGGAAGAGGATTTTGTTTGATTTTTCTCTGTATATACTGTAAACAAAACTATCTCAGTTAAGCTATTAATATTTATTTATTGGTTTTGTTGACCTTTGTCTGTTTGACTGTCAGAAATAATTTTGGAAGAATGACTGAGAACATGTGTTTTTTGTATTGTTTATTTATATGACCCTGCACAATTTGAAATGTCTTACTATGAGTGAAAGTGATCATGGCACTGATTGTAACAGCATCAGAAGCTGAAATTGCATCTGTGCTGGCAGATTGTTGTGGTTCATACTTAAACTTGTGAAACATATGCACCATCTAGAAGCAGAAATAAAGTAGCTCACTGCATATGGGCTCATTACATTAGCAAAATAGCCACAATTTTAGTTTTGCCACCATGTCAGTTTTACCAGATGAAATGTCTTGCAGGTGCCCTGTCTCATTCAACTCCTGAACAGCTGCACATGTCATGAGAAACAGAAGAAATGTTGGTCTGCTAGCACAAACTGCTGAGCCTCTCCTCAAATGCAGTCAGCTTATGCATCATTACTCTAGCAAGCTTATCCTACCCTGTAGAGAAGACATAGACTGTGAACATTTAAATCCTTAAAAATTAAATTATTCTGTTATTATCCGTACATTTAGCAAATGTTCAAGCTTCTGGTATATCTCTATGTAACAAAAAATTGAGAATTGAGTACAAATACCCCTTAAAGTTACAAGCTGCTCCTGAAATGTCCTTTTTTTGGAAGGATTATAGCATATACATGAAAAAGATGGTATTCCCCCTTCCCACCATTTTAACAAAACGATACTGTACAGAGCTACAGGTAGAGTGTTTAAAAAACTGCTTCTTGTTTTGGATTTATCCTATTATCTAAATAGTTGAGCATGCTCTTGGATTACATCTCTTGGTTTTAATAGATGTCTTAGGTGCCTCCAAAGCTTGCATCTATGTAAAGAAGGACATTAGGATCGGACCGATTATAGCTGCTAAACTAAATATTTGGAATCAAATATGCATTACAACTGGCTTTGTGCTCATAGGCTACTGGTGAACGAGTGAATGTGCCAGTGGATGAATGAAGCAATGTATGTAATGAAAGAAATCACCTTTAACATGAATTACCTCTATGTATTATCTTGTGAAGGAACCAGTTAAATTCAATTTAAACATTAAAGTAAATATTGCCTAGATAATGTACTCTGGCTTAAGCTTAAAAGGATGCAAAAATATATCGATGTCAGTGAGTTGCTGATGCAAGGAGAGAAAGATATAGTCACATCTTACCTTCTTCCTAATCATTTGATTCAGTTTTGTTTGCGCAGTAAAAAGCACCAAAAATGGAACTCTTAATTTCTGGACAACCGATTAGTCTGTGAAACAAAGAGGCTGAAATGTCAGGTCTGTGAATAAAGTATTGCTTGATAATGTGTATATTGGACATTGGAAAATAAATATTGTGTGTAAATAATGTATCACAAATAAAATATTAAATCTGGTACGGTTGATGTCATGTAATTTGAGGATATTTATGGTCAAATGAATGATGAACTGAAATGCATTAACATCAACAATTTCTGGCTGCTACATTTGTTCTACATGTTCAAATGCTGACAGTGCTATTATACAATACCTGATAGATAAAGTAGTACCTTCCATAGCGGCAGCATGGATGGCTGGCTGTGTAATTAAATAACACCCCCCCTCTTTCTCCCCATTTTTATTATATGACACCCACTCTCTGTAAAAACCTCAGCACATTCCAAACTTCCCTGGCCATCATGTTATTTTTTATTGGGATGTAGACCATGACAAAGACCCTTTGAGTCTTCTGTCATTTATCATGGCCTTAGAGCTAGTGAAGCAATCCCCGATGTCTCCAGTGCACAACCAATCACAATTGATAACTCAAAAATGCCTAATAACCTAATTTTATGATGACACATTTCTTTTTCTCATTTGTTCTCTAATTCTATTTCTGGTATATTAAAATTCTTAAAATATAGTGAGATATAAGGCTGCCAGCTGCCAGCATTTCTGCTCACGTCTCTGGATAACAGCACCTCGGTAACTTTAGCTTTAGACAGGCCTATAAAGGGAATTGTTTCATGTATTATCAAGTTATGACACTCTTAAAAAGAGACTTATCTCTGTGCCCTGATAAGATAACAATGAAATTATTGTTACGTCACAAAATCCGTTGGCAGAATTCCATGATCTGGTGGTAAATTCTCCAAGATAGAAAATTTCAGTTTAATTCAATGTTATACATATAGTGCTTTTTAAAGTAGACATTTTTACAGAGGGGTCTAGTTGTTTCCACTTTCTCTGCAACTGTATATCCTTTTGTAACATGTTCAGAAATTATACCTCTTAATTTTCTCTTGGGCAGTTAAATTCTTGAAAACAGTTCTTGAAGACATTTGGGATATTTTCCAGGTTTGCTAGTATATATATACTACACGATAATGCTAATGGATGGTTGTCTGTTCTGTTCTTTACTCTAAACACAAAGAATATGCTGTTCATGGCAAATAATGTTACAGAATTGAAAGTTCTATGTTGAAGATCATTTGTTTGCATGCAGAATTAATACATTTTACAAATCCTCATTTGAAAATGAACTAACCATTGCACATAATTTAGTGGTTACTGTAGTCTTACTAAATTAACTTCAGAATTGGACTTCTTTAAATTCTTGGAGAGTAAGGTACAACATCAACACAAACAATAGTAATAATAATAATAATAATAATAATAATAATAATAATAATAATAATGATAATAATAATCCCTATTAAAACATCTAATAACAAATTACAGTCATGATATTTTATGGTCTAATGTGGGATACTGTAAAATTGTAGCTTAATTATGAACAGTAAGCTTTTAGTAAATTACTACACTACAAGAAAAATTACAGAAACATCATCATTAATAGCATCAATGAGGAAATAAGAAGTTTCTTCCCCTCCTGATCAGTGACGGTAAAAATAGTGTCCATCCTAGTATATTTTATATGTGTATATATAGATAATTTTTTATGCAATCACTATCAGGTTCCAGGCGATCATCTTCCGTGAGGCAGTCGAATAAGAGAAACTACATTTCCCATGAATACGATGCGCATGTCGGTCTCGCCTACAGCTGGCTTTCGGGACCAATATGTGCATGCAGAGGCTCAGTGCTTCGCGTTTTCATGCCACGTTTTTATGATGTTGACACGAGCGTTAAGGCATTTTTTCTGGGTGAGTATGAAGGCATTTGTTTATAGGTCTATAAAATAGACACATACGCATCTCTCTCAACAGCTATGAACTGAAACTGCATAAATATTATTAAGTTAGTTCGCTAGTTTGACTGTAGTTAACCTTTGGAGTAAGTACGCTGGACTCTACAGTCGCTATTGCTAGCTAGCTAACTTAGCTGAATACTGATACTGATGTTATGAGGAAAAATGCAATTCTCTTTGATCTTAACATTACGCATGTGGTTCCAATGTTCGACACCATGCAAATTACATATGAAAACAAAATTAAGTACTGAGTTGTTGGCTGACAGCCATTGAGAATGTGACAGTCGATCTAGCTAATTTGCTGGGTTAGCAAGCGTTATCGTGTTTTTGGAATGGTTTGCTAACTATGCACCGTTGCCATGAGAACTGTCACATGTATCTGACTATATCGCTTCCTAGCTACCAATATTAAACGCATAGCTATCCAGGGATATCAGCAAACTCAGCAAAGTTGTCGTTATGCATGAAAAGCAACGTACAAACAAAGCCTCCTGCGTTAATTATCTCACTGGTTAGCTGCCTAGATAAGTACCTAGATAACTAGCTAGTTTGACGTTGAAGTTTTACATCTAAAAAAAACTTGAGATTCTAGTTTTAGAAATTTAGTTGGCTAGCTGGGAATGCAGTCCTTAATGAATAACGTATCACTTCAGCTGCATTGTGGCTAACCCTAGCTCTGTAAACAAATTAAGCAGAATAGTGGTTTACATTTGAAGAAATAAAACACAATCGGGCTTCTAGCGGAATATTATGCTACATGCAACTTCTAGCTAGCTAGGTAGTGAACCGATGATGCAACTGTCTAGGCCCGCTTTCATCATAACTTGGCGATCTAGCTGGTTAACCCTAGATAGTGCGCTGCCTTTTAAAGTGGCTTCACGTTTAGGTTAGTTACATTTCCCTTTACTTGGACCTTAAAGTCAGACTGCGGTTTTACAAGCAACATGTAACTTGTGCTGAAAATATTATGATCAGACATGTTTTATGTTTTAGAGCGCTAGATGTCCTGACATATGTTTGTGTAGGAAATTGCAAAACAAAGTAGGCAGTCTTTTTTTGTGTGTCAGCCGATCAAAGTGCAGAAATACAGTACCAGCAAAGGTCTACCAACGTATGCGTAACACTTTTAAATGTAGTTAGATCTCCTTTGGTTAAAAAGTGAATCTCATGCATACAGTACTGGGCCGTATAGATTTCTGAACTCTTAATTCAATGTTTACATCCCTTAACTCTAGGCACAGTTCATTACATAAGGCAGAACTGGGAAAAGTAGAATGGAATACTGAAAAGTGTACATATATATATTATATACACATTTATAAATTAGTGCCACGTTTAAGAACAAATAGGCTGCTGTGTAATACTGTGGTTTAGTTAAATTAAACATTTACAAAAATTAACTAGCCTTGTCAAGAAGGAACAAGGAAATTGGTGGAAAAAAATCTACAATAATGATTCAATGGGCTACAGAACCATACATTATCATAATAATGGTAGTATATTGTTTTTTCACATTGCCCACCTATCCTTTTAGGCTGCTTATTAAGTATTAAGTGGGCTTAAGCAGAAAGTCAAGTGCCTGGGTGTGTAATAAAAAAGTTTCTTGTGTCCCTACTGTAATATGAAAACAAACATCTGTTGTGCTTTTCCTGGACAGCTCTTACATACTTTTTAAGGACAGTTCTGTTTAGTTCAGAGTGAGAGGTTTCTTCTACCAGCAAGAACCACTGACACTAGGTTAGGTATCAGCAGACTTGCTAGATCGGTAGATCTGAAGTAAATCCTGTTTATTCTCTCGGCTCTTCACCCATTAAGCAACCCGAAAGGCTTTGGATAAAAGGAGCCGGTTAGCCTGACTGAAAGCAGGGTGGCCATTGCTGTGTGAGAGGCACAGAATCACTCTGGCCGAGTTAAAGCTGCGCTCCTCAGCCAGGCGCAACAGATCTACTGCCAGATCAACCCCATCCAAACAGCAGAGGAGAGCCACACTCTCCTAAAGCTGCTTTTATCCAGGTGCCACTAGCCTGCCTGTGTAACGGTGAAACGGGTCCTTTCACTGTGTGCAGCAGACCGTTGCGTGTCTGCTTCTGTCACTGGTGTCTCCACTCGTCAGCCCACACTGTTTTTCCTTTCATAAGCAGCACTGTTAACCAGATTACTCAATTATTAACTTCTTCTCGTTGTGTTTGCATAATAAGATTTTCAGATTTTTCAGAAATTTTCAGAAAATTTCAGATTTTCCAGAAGAACTCTTTTCTTCAGCCAGTGAAATCATTACTTTGAAAGCCTTCAAATACCAAAAGCCCACGTGATACTGGAAGAGACCAGTATTTGAGATTTGAATGTTCCTAAGAACAGCCATACTTAACCTGGCTACAGTACAGCATAGTACAGGTGCTCATAATTATGGCCAGTGTTAATAAATGTACCCATCCACCTGTTAAACAGTTGGGTTGGGGGTATGAGGACAGTATGTCTCTGGGCCTACTGCTATATTTTAGTATTTGCAATATTTGTTTATTCTTTATCTGTAACATATATTGCTTTTTTCAGTTGTGTAAATGCATTTGCACAAAACTGATGCATTTGGATCGTCACTTCCAGATTGAAAGCTACTTAAAAATTGATTAGAATCATATATTTAAACGGTTTCATCTCTATTTTTAGCCACGCTTTGCCAAAGTCCCAGTTTTGCAAAAGCTGGTAGAGAGGAAGGGAGGGGTGCAACTTGGGTTCTGGGGCTGGGTACTGCTGCCTGTGATGCTATTGGCAGGACTCTCCTGTCACATCTGCCAGCCAGGCGAACTGATTGAGCAGCCACTCAAAAATGCACAGTTAGTCTAGATGCATATTAAATAAGATTTCTCCAGCACCCTTCACATTCCTGTCCTCCGAAACAGCTGAGGAGACGTGCGCGAGTCTTCCTCTGCCTGCCTTCCTCTTTCACCTCACCGGGGGGCCAGCTGTGCTTTCCCATCATGCACCAGTAAACGCAGGCTGACGGCTGCGGACGCGGTCCAGGATCACTCGTCGCAGCTGACTCCATCTCTAGGATTACGGCCATAATGTTCCCGCTCTCTGAAATTGGCTTTCCACGCTCCTGATTGTTCCCTGTCGTTCCCCTTCAGGCTGCGAAGAGCTGGGCGTTATGGATCGAGAGCTCTGGACATCTCGCTGTCCCCTTGCCCGCTCCAATTTGCCTCTGCCCCTGTCCTCGCGCCTGCCTTGGCTAAATCGGCGGGTAATTTGTAACGGCCTCTCCCCTATTAGTCAATGACAGCAAGAGAAAAGAGCGCCCGTCACTCTGAGCGATACTTCCAGCCTGTTGACACTCCTCCGGTTGCCCCATCCCTCCTTTCACGCTTGCCCTCCGTCACCCGTGTTACAAAGCTGATTGTCATCCGGCGAGACCTTGTTGGACAGCAGTCATCTGTAAAATTGACTCCTTCCCTGGGAAACAAGAAAATAACAAAAAAAAAAATAAATCATAAGTAAAACGAAATGACTTTTCTCTGTTTCAGCGCTGCTTTCTTTTGTGAGTCAGGAAGGTCAGATGTGAAATGGCACGAGAAATGACGAGCATTGTGATGGGTATGCTGGTGTGCGCCCGCCCGCACGCGTCCGTGCGTGTGTGTATCGCTGTGCATATTCTACATCTCCATGCAACAAAGTTCCTGCTTCAAAGTTCACCTTCAGAGCTTGTAAAATCTCTCATTCTAAAAATAGTTCCATGACAGATCTGGTCCTTGTGTCTTATCAGCTCTAATTTTCATGTTTTTTTTCCAGATCTTCAGAATATTTGAATAATTATCAGCTGTGAGTGTTGATAGTGCGCCAATGTAATTTTGTGTGGGTGTGGGTGTGGGTGTGTCTGTCTGTCTGTCCGTCCACGCTACAGAGTTTCATTGCATGCAGCCGTCAGTATATTAGTGACTGTAGCTGATGTGGACGACCAGTTGCAGAAGCCCCTGTGGAGTAGCTTAGCTTGTGTTCATAGCCCATCAAAACTCCAGGGTTGTTGTTACCACACACACGCGCGCATGCGAATCCTTCCACATCACTCTGCTTCCTTCTGTATTGTTCCGCTCCCTGTGTCCCCAGTGGTAGCAGACAGCAAAGGACAAGTCCCGTCAGAGAGTAATGACCCATATGATATATATATATATATGTGTGTGTGTGCGTGTGTGTTTGTGTGCGCGCGCGCGTGTGTGTGCGTGTGTGTTTGTGTGCGCGCGCGCGTGTGTGTGTGCGTGTGTGTTTGCGCGCGCGCGTGCGTGTGTGTGTGTGTTTACGCGTGTGGTGTGTGTGCACCCCTGAGAGACAGGCGGGTGTGTGCTCAGTGCACGTGCTGCCCCACGACTGGCGCTAGTGGGACAGAAGGCCAGGCAAGCTGTGCCACTCCACCACCCATTACTGCTCCCAGAGCACTCTCACGGGCACCTCTCCACCTGACCCCAGCCTCTGCCTCAAAAGCAGGAAGGCGAGGAGCTTGTGCGTGTGCGTGTGTGTGTGTGCACGTACGTCTGCGTGTGTGTGCGTGTGTGTGCGCGTGCTCGCAGTGCTCAATGGGGAGGGTTAGAGTTTAAAATTTAACTGAACTGTTGCACTATTTCGGCGGATCAACAAGTGAGTTATATGATTATTAATTGTATTTTATCACTGGCTATATTCATATTGACAATATAAATGATTTAGCCTATTGATCATTAAGTTTATTCAGTTTATAGCTGTCATCTCACAGTCAGGACCTTCCATAATAGCTATAACCTCTGGCACTTTTGCCCTGTGTGTGTGTGCACTAAAGTAATGAATGCTTTATTCGTTTTTGTAATATTCCCTAAAGACTATTACAACACTCATTAGAGTTATTTATTTACTCATAAGGTTTCTAGTTATTACCCATTACATCAGTGAAGCACTCCAAGTTCCTACCTTAGTATTATAGTTTCTGATGAAGTGGCCGAGACCATTCCAGGCGTTGGTGCTCTCATGCTGGGCTAAGCCCGTCCATCATACGTTGTCTCCAAATTCTCCCACATCGCTGAGCTAATTGTTTTTTAATAACGTTTTTTAAATGAAATAGTCCATCATACCATTGGCCTCCCATGGAGCAGGGAGCATTGGTGGATTGAGCAAGGGACCTGGCAGGGGGTCCATTCCCTTTATTACTGTAGATTATGAAGTGTTTTGAAGTGCATTTATAAGCTACAAACGCTGCCGTGGAAATTTTGCGTGCGGACCTCGCGTTTCCGAGAAAAGGGGGGAGCACCGCAGTCGCTGGTCAGCGCCTGGTCCGTAGGTCGAGCCCGGCTTTGGAAAGCTGGAGAAACGGAGAGGACGTGGCTGGAGAACGGCGCAAGAACAGTCGCCTGCTGATGAACCTCCGAAACAAGAGAGGGCAAAGAGAGCAAGGGGCTGACCAGCAGACAGGGGCTGAAACGACGAGGGAATGAAAATAACCTTCTGGAGTTGGATTCTGCCGAGCTGTGGGGAGGAGTACGGAGGGGACGTGCGCGCGATAAAGGGCTCGTGAGAAGCGTGTGCGTGATTTAGATTAGAGCTGCACTGGGTGGTGTATCCTTTCCTGGCGCACTGCTACAGTAGCGTCTGTCATCAGAAGCGCTGACTGCAGCATAATTACACCTCCTAACTGATTGGTACAGGCCCTCTCCCGCATGTGCACGTGGGGCAAGGCTTCTCCACCAGTGTCAACACGGCGTTCTAAACCTAGAGGAGCTCGGTCGAGAACAATCTCCAATCTTACATTTACCTGATGTTATTTCTAGAGTCAAAAGTTCAGACTTTGTTTCTCAAAAAGTCAGTTTTGGGTTTTTTTGGGGTTTTTTTTTTTTTAATAATGGCTAGGTCTTCATTAGTTTTTGCAGAGACAGGACTTCTAAGGACTTTCTCTGCAATGCACAATGCTGCCAAAGGTTCAGTCCCACAAAGTTCCTTCAAAGACATTTTCTTGTAATTAATGTATCCTCCTCATAGAAAGTTAAACCCTCTGCCTGTGAGCAATACCTTATGTGGGCTTCTTGGTCCATGTGTTCCAGTACAACTCCTCTGGCTATACTGCCACAACATTTAATGTGATTCTGTATAAAGGTTCGACTAAGCAGCCAATGGAAGTCCACATATCATTACAAAGACTATCACAAAGAAACGGTGTCAAGCTTTAGAAAAGCATAAGTGCAAAGCATAAGAGTTGCTCGTAAAATAAAAGAAAAAGCAGTTGACCTGGAGCAGTGGAACATGCTTTATCATGGCGGTTCCCGTCGCGACCCCATTCGGCCCCGTCTGCCATGGTGGTGACGCGGGCCGTTCCCACTCGGGCGGCCGAGAAGATGGTGTCGGTACGGCCGAAGCGCGAGATCTTCGTTTGCGTTATTCTGCGTCTACCTCCGAGACTCTTTATGTTCTGTTTACCATCGAGCTCTAGGCTACGATGCAGACGATTCCACTGTGAGCTGCACTTCAAAAATGGGCCGGCCCACCCTGGCTGGGAGATGAAAGCGACTATTTAATATTCATTTTCAAGACCCTACAGTTAGTTCAGATTTATTCGAGGCACCCAGCTCACTGAAAGTTGTTAACATTTCATCAGACTACATTGTATGTCTGTTGCATATTAATTACTAAACATTTTTATTTAGTATATTTTATTTAGTTTGTATTAACCCTTTATCTAAGTTGCATTTTTCTGCATAATTGAAGACTTTAATGTAGTCAGAGCATGTAAATGTACCATATTAGGACACTATTTGAAAGAGGTTGGACTCATAGGGTGCTTGTAGGCTTCTAAGCCTGTATTGGGATGTGAAACATCACTTATGTTGACTTTATTTTGATACTGACTGCCTGTCCCTGTCTCTCTGTGTCTCCGCGTGCGTCCAGCCCCTGTTCCGGCGTGGCCCACTGGGCGTGAGCGCGGGCCCCAGGGGACAGCACTCCTCCGCAGCCTTCGCCACCCAGCCCGAGCCCTGGAGCGGGCAGGACAGCCTGGCCCAGGACGACCCCGAGGTCTGGGAGCTGTTGCGGAAGGAAAAAGACAGACAATGCCGTGGCCTGGAGCTCATTGCCTCTGAGGTAATCAGAAACGTAGAAGCACCACCTGATCTTGGATGCTAGGAGATGCTTGACGCTTTCTCGGTTGGTAATTTGACGATTCATTATTTAGGCTAATGGAGTTTATTGCAGTGACACAGCTCACTGGAAAAGCTGGGAGCTCTTAGACACATGGTTAACTAACTGGACTCCTGAAATTACATGAGGCATAATGTGACCAAAGTGATTACTCGTTTGTATTTTAAGCAGTTTTTAATTACATTACGCTAAATGTATGGAGCATTTGCTTTTAGAGATTTTCTGTCCTGTGCTTCTTAAATGCAACTATTCACCTGTTTAATGAAAAATGTAGAGATTTTGATTCCAGTGTCTATAAACTACACATGCTTTGAACTGGACTGTGTTTCTTTATCAGTCACTCCCTACTGCGTTTGCTTTCTCTGTATGAACCAAACGGATTGAAATTTCGTCCTCTTGTATCCACACAATGCAGACTAAATGATTTAGTGTTTACTTGTAGTTCTTAACCGCCTGGTCAGAATGTTGAGAAGGAAATGTCACCTGCACTTCCTAACGTTGCAGGAATGGTCATTTTGTTCTGAAATGCGAGTGCATTTAAAACCGTTTTGGTATTCGATGTCCACAGATTAACCCATGCTGACTAATACCCTTCTTAGAGTGAATTTTAGGATACGGTGGAAGGTATTAAGTTGGCATCCAGTTCTCCAGACTAAGCAGTGCCATTGTAATTATGGGCCCAAAATGCTGCCGCTGGCAACCTCACGCTCTTTGTCTCTCGACGTCTCCGCTGAGGGCCTTAATGCGTCTGCTGGTAAATTCTCCCTTCGCACATCTGGGAGGTTCTGCTGCTGCCACACTCTGACTCGTACTGCTGCACATGAGTTCCACTTCACTTCTACCGTTTGGCTCGTTTGTGCTCCCAGGTCTGCACTTTCAAACCTGGAAGTGTGTTTGTTTACTGAGTCATGCCCTGATGGGGTTCCTTATATTGTTAATACCAAGTACCATGGAAAACTGAAGGAACAAGGCACGGTGAAGCCCCAGAGAACCAGACATGTTGTTTCATTCTGAAACAAATTACTTTTATGAGTCTGCAGCACATGGTCGTGTGGTTTGATATCCCTCTGTAAGGGTGAAGCTATAATGTACTTTATCGGGAGAAAAACTTCTGGGTTTTGGAACATTTTTGCTATAGATGTTGCTTATCCGATAATGTCAGTATCGGGCACATACCAGCAGAAAAACGAGAGATCAGATCTGAGAGGAGAAAAAAAGAACAAATGCAATCGTTCTGTACCAGATTTATCCTGAAATGTCACAGGATTGCATAATTATAAAAAAAAGCTGTGGTTTTCTGTTTCATTGTGGCTGTTTTTCGTGCTGTAGAATAGTGCAATAGGTTTGTGTAACCTGGTACTGAAGGTTTCAGTACTGTGCTATCTGTAGTTTATGCTGCTATTCTCTATTGTATTTGTTCTTTAGTGAGTTTTCAGAGTAAGACGTGGCATTAAAACAGCATCTGCGGAGATGCAGGCTACCGCTGTAACTGCATAATGTTCTTTGGAGGTCAGTCGAGCTCCTTAGGTGTTAATGGAACATGGGTGATTCAGCTGTGTTGGGGAGGTCTGACAGGGAAAACAACTAGAGGTTTGTTCCTCTGCGTTATGTAAGGAACTAACAGTGGAGCTTTCAGGTGTGAAAAAGTAATTGGCCATCTGTTGATCGCAACCTAGTTAATGAAGGTCAGCTATTGGAAAACTTGATCAGGCAATCAGGTTTGATCTGTCCACTACAAATGGGCTTTTAGTAAAAAAGTTTGTCACATTCCTTTTGGAAGCTCAATACAAAGAAATGCTCAAGTCCTCCAAAAACGGCTCTTAATGTTTGTCAGTCTGAGAAGTAGTGTATGGTCATTAACTTGATGCTAGAAACCCATGCAACAAGACCTTATCTAAATGGAGAACCTTTTGAGACAGTAGTTCATCTTCAGATGAGTGTCCTTTGGCTAGTGGCTCCCTCACTACAGATAAGGTCACTGCAAAATGGAATTCTTGGTGCAGTGGCAACGCTGAAACTGCTATTTGTTAAAGAACAGAAGATAAAAAAAAGCCTGTTGTGATGCTCGGTCAGCAGGTGAATGGAACAGGGAAAATGTTTAATGGCACAGGGCTCCTTAGCTGGCAGGAATCAGCGTTGAAATCAGCCAGTAAAATGTCAGTAAGTGGTCAAGCATGGTGTTGCTCATTGGTTATGAACTAGACGTAAATGAAGACCACTTTAGAAATGACTGCAGGTGTCTTTGATGGCATTGTTGGTTTAAGATGCTTCTTGATGCTGATCATCATGAAGGGAGTTTCTTTCAGTCTTGGTGAGTAAGCTGCTCTACATTGATCTGCATCATCACTTCCCGAAGAGGCGGTAATACTGTAGTCTTCCCAGTTATTTTCTCAGCTCAGTGATCACATTGAATACTCTATAACAAGCACTGACTTGGCGAACAGAGAGTAGCTGCGCGTGTGGCAGTACAAGCACTGTTGTCTCCAAACGATTTCACTCCTTGTCGCTCTGAGTCCTTCTGTGTTACTGACCCAGAGCAAGAGGAACACCAGATTGCTTAGTGTTCTGTTCCTGCGTTCATTATCCCTTGTGAACTACATGGAGGTGGCAGCTCTTCCTGGAGATGCAGAGAATCTCCCACGCAGCTCTTTGCAGCTCCTTTACTGCTTTCTCAGTGTTTCTCACTCCTGTTTGTGGAAGTATGTAAAGCAGAGAAGCACAGGAAGCTTCACAGAGTACGAGAGGAACCTGGGAGTACGAGAGGAACCTGGGAGTACGAGAGGAACCTGGGAGTACGAGAGGAACCTCATGCACTGTGCTATTTTTTTTTTTTCATGCGACCACCCTCCCCCTCCTCCTCCCCCCAACCTCTCTCTCCATCCCACTTCCTGCCATTTCCCCTCTCCTCCCTCATTCTCTCTCATCCTCCCTCACAATCCCTGTTGATCTCTCTCTCTCTCTCTCTCTCTCTCTCTCTCTCTCTCTCTCTCTCTCTCTCTCTCTCTCTCACACACACACACCC
>JAOXYF010000018.1:10782480-10793772 GCA_028565775.1 Sternarchorhynchus goeldii | reverse complement strand
CTCTCTCTCTCTCTCTCTCTCTCTCTCTCTCTCTCTCTCTCTCTCTCTCTCTCTCTCTCTCTCTCTCTCTCAGCTGTGTACGGAGTTAAATGCGTATCTTCTGGCAGATATGGCCCACATTAGTGGCCTTGTGGCTGCGAAAGCTATCCCCTCTCCATTTGAGCATGCTGACCTTGTCACTACAACCACACACAAATCCCTCAGAGGAGCCAGGTACTCACTGTGTGTGATGGGGGCGGGGGGGGTGTGTAATGACTGAGCACTCTAAGCTTTTGGATACAGATTTATTTTCATCTCATTAGTTAAATTAGCTAATTAATAAAATATTTTTAACACATGAGGTGATGTGAATTTATTTTAGATGGAGATAAAGTTCTTCATTTATCAACTGATGATCCAAATTTCGCTCTTCTTCTGTCAGAGCGGGGCTTATATTTTATCGGAAGGGTGTACGCTCTGCGGATAAGAAAGGTGGCGAAGTCTTATACGACCTTGAGGACAAGGTCAACTTCTCTGTGTTCCCCTCGCTGCAGGGTGGCCCCCACAATCACGCCATTGCTGGAGTTGCAGTGGCTCTTCGTCAGGTACGATGCAACAAAACTTTCTGCTTCCTTTCTCACACAGGGCCCTGGAGACATAATTGGAAAGATACGTAATTTAACTGACGTTGGCGCTGCTTGAGTGGGACTGAAACAAGTGGGGTCTTCTGTAACTATTCCAGTTGCTGCAGCTATTCCCAAATACTAGTGTTTATGTTGATGGTCATTTTGGTATTAGTGTGAATACCACTGAGTACAGGGGAAAAATGCTCTAGCAGATTAATGTAGTTGTGTATGAATGTGACCTCTGTAATGTTCGTCACCATGTGAGATTTATTCATTCCAAGCAGTGTTTATGAAGCTCTAGAACTGTTACACTGTAGTCCTCAGGCTTCTATAGGGACCTGTTTAAACCCAGTCAGTCACAAGTTACCTGCCCTGGTTTGGCAAAACTGAGTCCATAAAGTGGACAAATATCGGACACATCTACATAACTGTGCCAAAGTCTTAGGCTAAAGAAATTATAAAATACTTTTATTATATATTTGCATGAAAAATATACCAAAAACATAAATGAACTAACATTTCATGAACACAAACCTTTCCAAATCTTGTTTTTGGCTGATTTTTTTTATTTTTTATTTTTTTAACGGAAGGTGTGAGCGTTAATGCAGTACAAATTAACAAGCTCTTTTTGTGTGTTTTCCAAGAAGTTAATGATATATTGTCATATGGCTGGAGCAACATTGATTTGGTTTCCAAACCTCCTTTAGATTTGACTTGCAGAAAACATCTTACAGCTTCAAACGCACTGACACCCAATTAGGCCTCACAGATGGAGCCCTTCCAGAGCAGAGCCCCAGCCTCTGCACAACTGAAGTTGGGTGGGAACACTTGGACAGGGAAAAGAGCACAAAGCAGTCAAAGTCAAAAGAAGCTTTTTATTATGACCACTTTAAAAAGATACTTACCTCCCTGATGAACAGCTTTGAGCAGACTTTTCTTTTTGCAGAGTGCTACGTATATGCGCGTGTGTTTTTATATAGGTGTTTTTCTCGCATTACTTTCTTAGGCCAACAGCCCGATGTTTAGGGCGTATATAGCACAGGTAATGAAGAACGCGAAGGCCATGGCTGACGCATTGCTGAAGAAAGGATACACTCTTGTATCAGGTATGCAAACTAACCCACACACACACTCCACATTTGGCTTTCCTCACATTAAGATCTGCATGTGTTGGTAGTTATGCTCTTCTGCCTTGACTACTTTGCTGATGGTAAGTTTAATGTCTGAAGCTTCAAGAGATCCTTGGGTAAGTTTGTCTGAAGATGATGTGATTGAGTACTGTCTATCTGTCTCTCTGTCCCCGCCACCCTTAGGTGGGACAGATAATCACCTGGTGCTGGTGGATTTGAGGCCACAGGGAATGGATGGAGCACGTGCTGAAAGAGTTTTGGAGTTGGTCTCCATCACAGCCAACAAAAACACCTGCCCAGGGGACAAGAGTGCACTTACACCTGGAGGCCTCCGGTTGGGTATGTACCACACACACACACACACACACTCACACATACACAAACAGTCATTCCAATTCTATTTGCTGCATCCCTAGTGCTCCGGGGGTTGAGGGGGGTGATTCAGCTGTTGCTCTTGGTGTTGCAGGTGCCCCTGCGTTGACCTCTCGTCAGTTCAAAGAAGCAGACTTCCAGCAGGTTGTGGAATTCATGGATGAAGGGTTCAAAATTGCCCTGGATGTCAAGAAAAAGACCAGTGAGTTGACAAGGCGCTTGTTAAATGATTAAGACTTGGCCCTTTTTTTGTAAACATTATATATGCATTGTAGTTCAGTAGAATAAGTTGAAAATCACCCTTTGCGCGTGTGTTTAAATACAGTACACAACCACATATACACGCAGTGGATTCAGAACACTTGTTGCATGCTTGTTATTGTGGATCTGATTTTGAATGGGCGTTTCCATTTTTATCCATCAAACAGGAGTCTGTCAGGAGGCTAGGAACATACTAACCTGTCAGCCATCAACTGGTGACTGTGACAGATCACAGCTTGTACTTAGTACAGTGTGTTTCTCCGTTGGCTCTAGTTAGTCCTCATCAGCACTGTTTTTGCAGCTTGTGTATGTTGAATCGTTATCAACGGTTGGCTATTAGATAGTTGGGTTTTGTTTTTGGTTTTTTTTTTTTTTTTATACCATTTAGTCAAAATTTGACTAGAAACAAGAATAAAGTAGACAAACTGCATGTGGAAATTTTTTCACATTGTGGCTTGATCTAATGAAGCAGTGTGCTAGTCTCATTTGTTTTGTTACATGGAAAGTAATTTTGTTGTGCTAACTGTTGTGTAGAGAACAGCTGGAACATTTGTTATTACACTGACATTGCCACATGCAGTTTCATGGAAGGAGCTCAAGAAGTTACAAACATCTTGTACCTTCATGAAGCTGTGGTTTTCTTTCAAGTTATTTTCTTTTGCACAGCTGCAGGATATGCATGCAGTCACTCCTAAGCTGTAGCATGTTTTAGTGTGTTAGAGTGATCATCATTCGCTCACAGGTGCCGTTAGTTCTTCGCTGTCAGTTTGGTGTGTCCCTGGCCTAAGGGCCAATAATCTACACTGCATTATAGGACAAAAACCAAGACATGAAGTCTAAGGATCTCTGTGATCAAATTGTGGCACGGCATAGATCAAGGCAAGCGTGCATAAAACAGTATCTTTGAGTGTTCTCATTACCACAGTGGCCTCACAGTGGGGACCTGCCACAGTGGCACAACCTTGAACCTTCATAGAACTGGTCGTCCGGCTATCTCGGGCTTCCAGGCAAGAAGGTCCTTGGTCACTCTAACAAGTGCTCCGGACATCTGAGAGAGCCTATTGGATGAACAATCTCTGCAGCTCTCCATAAACCAGCTTTTATGACAGAGCAGCGAGATGGAAGCCACTGTTGAGTGAAAGGCGTGAGATGACGTGCGAAGGACATGTAAAAGAATATAGCAACATGTGGAAAGAGATGCTCTGGTCCGATGAGACAAAAGGTGAACTCTTCAGGATGAACAGCAAGCACAATGTCTGGCACACAATGGCTACTGGGCATCACTTGACTAATATCACTATGGTGATGCATGGCAGTTCCAGCATAAATCCTGTGGAGGTGCTTCTCCACATCAGGGACAGGGAGACTGGTTGAGAGAGAGAGCTGAAAGCAGCCAAATACTGGGACATCCTTGAAGAAAACCTTCTCCAGAGAGCACACATACCCGGACAGAGTTGACAGATTCAGCTCGACAATGCCCCGAAACATACAGCAAGAACAACACTGGAGTGGCCTCAGGGCAAGTGTCTGAATGTGCTTGAGTGGCCAAAGCCCACACTTAAATCCCAATGAATATCTAGAGAGACCTGAAGGTAGCAGTTCATAGATGATCACCATCCAATCTCACAGAGCTTGAAAGGATCTGCAGTGAAGAATGGGATGAACATCCCAAATCCAGGAGTACAGAACTTGTAGACACGTGTCCAAGGCAACATGCAGCTGGTTGGAACAAGTGCATTATGCAATACCAATCAGCATTGTTCACTTACACATCTGGAATATAATTAAAAATGCAGAAGTAATGCACAAATGTAAACGTAAAAATGGCACAATACAGAGCATTTAACAAGTTTAACAAGGGATCTGAATACATTTTCATTTGTGTGTGTAGGGGACTTGAATCCAAAATTCAGACCTGAAAATTCATAGAGCATAGGTATTTAAATCGCCTTCCTCATGGACAAGGTAGTAAAGATTTCCGACCCTTGGAGGCTGATGACAAAGTGACCAGTCATTCTGTTACATTATTTACTACCAATTCAGTAAACCACCAGTGATTCCATTACAATGTACTAGAACTGAGGTCTTTCCCTCCAGACTTCAAATGAAATATCTCTTGGATCCTGGATTCTGTTCTAGGGTATTTTAACTAGTACACAGCAGAGGCTCCTACTATCTGCATCCCTCCTAATATCTGTGTCTCTCTGTCCCTCTTCTCTCCTGTCCACATCTCCTCCCTCCCTCTGATGGCGTGCAGAAAAGCTGGCGGATTTTAAGAGCTTCTTGCTGGAGGATCCAGAGACGGTGGCACGCATCGCTGACCTGCGCCTCCGTGTGGAGGCTTTTGCTCGGCCTTTCCCCATGCCGGGCTTCCCTGACCACTAACCCCACCCAGCAGAGAGGGACAAGGGAGGATCTGCATACACACAAGCCTTTTTAGTGCAAAGCCAAATGTGGCACAATGGGGATCAGTATTCAGATCTTTTTTTCTTTTCTTTTCTTTTCTTTCTGAGCCTTTGAACATTAGGCCTCTTGTTGATGGATACAGAGGGTGAAATATATTGCTGTGAAATAAATGCTGTCATGAGGGCATTATGAGTGGAGAATAACTGACTTCTTCACTGTAGTTCTTCAGTGATGCTGAATCAAAGAACAAATGGTTTTGGCACAACTCTAAAAGTCTTAGAGACCAGCAGTGCAAATAGACTGTTAGTGTGCTGAAAGTTTTAGTCCTTTAGCATGCAGCTGTAGGAAAAAACTGCTCTACTGTTGGCTCAAGTTCAGAGTGATTAAATGACAAAAACCCGTGGTTATAATGGGATAGATTGGGATGCTCAGATATTTTAGTGTGCTTATGCAGATTATGTATTTTGCAGTGACGAGGGCCGAGGAACATTGGTTATAAAGTTGTGAATCTGAAGCTTAATCGTGCTGAACTGAAAGTAAATGTCAAATGGGTCAAACAAATGCTGTTCATTGGCAAAGTCTAGCCTTTGGTAGATGATTATGGCTGTACTAGTTATGATATTAATCCTGGCTAAGAGGCTAGCTATTCTAACAACTATGCCAGTTTTTTGTTAGCCCCAACCCTCCCACCATTACAGTATAGGAACTATTCAAAAGAACAAAACAGTTCCTGATGGCTCATTGCACTTCACTGGCATCTGATGTTTACAAATATTTTTTCACCTCTTATGTCTTAATCTTGATGCTTTCAAAATATGGAAAATCTCATTTGTATTTATTAATAAATACTAAAACCATATGTATAATTTGTCTTATGAGAACAAAATCTTATGGAGGTACAGATTTATCATAAAGTAGCATCTTTAGTAGTAACGTAAAGGAGCTTCAGGTAGTGCCAAATGTTATTCGTCACCGGTACGTTACAACTAAAGTTCCTAACCCATGTTGTCCATGTTTAATCCATCCTTTACTAACTGGAATAGTTTAATGGGAAGGAAGCATATCAATGTGATCAACTATATACATTTATAATGAAGATGAGGGATAATTTGTTCTGTTTGCTGATTGCTCTGCTTACACATCCAGGACAATGTAGGCCACCAGTCAAGTCTCCAGAACCTTCTGATGATCTGTTTTATCTTGTCCTTCATTCTCCAGATCCTTTTTATCTGTAAAGTTTTATAGGCCTTCACAAGGTGATTTTATATGAAAGTCTAATCCCAATAAACATGTGCAGTAATTACACTAGTCCTGTACTCATTTATAAGAAGAGAAAGAAGATGAATTTTGATTTAAGAGCTTTTGTTGCTGTTCATAAAAAAAATAGTAAAAAATACTATATTTGAGACTCCAATGAAATGACTGGGTGGAGGGGATTTACTCCTGATCTAATTATTTAATAACGTGCTGATCATTACCATAAAAATTATGATTGGCCGAACGTGTACGTGGAAGTAGAACGTGAGAGAGAGAGAGAGGGGTAGAAATGAAGTGTATGATGTTCCACAGCTGTGCTTTAATGACAGGCCAGCACTGGAAATTGTCTCACTCGAAAGACCTGTGTGAGAGGGACACCCAGCCCTGCCTACCTGTTCTGACTCGGGGAGATGTAGCTCTCCCTTCAGCTTTGCTTTTTACTTCACCGTTACCCTGTCACCGTTAGCATTGCAGTACCGCTGTCATTACCAGTTCTCCCTCTCTCTCTCTCTCTCTGCCTAGACTGGCAGGCACTAATTTGACAATAAATCACCAATGCTCAACGAGGGACGGGTAAGCGACAGTGCCTGCAATTAATTGGACTCGTTTATTTGAAGTGGCGTACCGTCGTCAGAACGCTTGTCATAATTAAAAACGCATAGCAACATGACGTGTCATTACGGGCAAGCGGCTGCTCGAGCTTAAGTGCTGTTTTAGAGTTAAGCTCCAAACTGTCCTAATGCACCATAATTATCTCATAATAAAGTGTAAGTGTCGCTTATAGCGCAATAATGCTCCCCCATTGAGAGTGTGTGTGCGCGTGTGAAGGATGGATGGATCACAAGGGAGAAGAGGAAGTGTTCCACTCATCAATTAACGGCCTGACAGTTCCACGGAGAGACGCTGAAGGGTAGTCCACCCATCCTGCTAACGTATGTGCGAACTCCTCCTGCTCACTTTCCTTCTCTCTCTATGACACACACTATTGTTCCACAGTGTGATAAAACCTCTGCTTCTGCACCAGCTCTCAGACAACCGGTCCAAGCCCACCTTGAGCTCAGGGTGGTTGATAAGCAAGTTTGACGACCTGTAATGAGCTCAACATCACGTAGTTCAGTTGGGGGCAGGGGGTCCTTTTAAAGGTTTGTGGTGCAAAAATGCATAAATGTGTGCACTTATCTCCAGTTCTCACCTAACAAAGACGAACAACAACTGTTTGCTGGTGCTACATTGTGCATATATTTATATATTTACCAAGTTTCCACAAACTGTAACACCCCTCAACTAGCAGCTTCACTGGTGGCCATGTGTTGATATCATTTGTTTTCTCTTTCTCTCTTACTCTCATGTACAAATATACTGCCTCTCTTTACCACTCGAGCACCCTTGTGTTATCTCTGGGATCTCACACTCACACACTCTTTTGCACATACATGCACTACAGTCAAGAGGTGGGTGAGATTGTGTTTGGGAATCATACAGACGGCAGACTTGGAGGTTGTAATTCAAGTACCCATCTCAAGTATCTCTTATTTGTGATTTAGGTTTTAATTTTTGGTGTTTAAAATAGGTTTGGTTGTTAAAAAAAAAAAAATTGTAAAGATCTGTGTTTCTGCATGAATGACAAATTATCTGGATTTCTTTTATCCATATCAAGCTTTTTAGCCATATCAAGAAATCAAAACAGTGCCATATAAAAAGCCTTTCTGAAGGCTTCAGTTTAGACAGATGGTTGTGAAATAGAAGAAGCTACTAAGACAGGGCATTATTACGATCCTGGAGAACCCTAGAGGGACAGCTAGGGGTGTGCATGCAGCTTCGTCACTTGATATCGTCTGTGTTCACGTTTCTACCATAAGAAAAAACTCTGGACAAGAGTGGTGCCAAAGTAGGAGGTTTCTGTGAATAAACCTGCCGCAAAGAAGTGTGAATACACATTCACCGAAATGCTTTAGAATAGAGGAAGGGGTCAAGATACCTCCTAACTATGCAGGGGACTGATTAGAAGATGCAGAATTGAGATGATAAAAGTGATTTATCTTCTTATTAAATATAGGTTCGTGTTAAATATAGGTTCACAGTTGTTTTATACTAATGAACATGATATTTAAACCCATTGTTTAGTGAAGATGTGGCACTGTAAAATGCTGTGCTGTTAAAAAGACTTTATGAATTATTACAATCTCGATGATCAGATCACCGTAGAAGCCACTTGTGCAGAAGTTGAGGTAAATGCCAAACAGTGCACACTCACCACAGTCATAAATTATGACCCATGCTTCATCACTGTAAAACCAGAGACTGTGGATTATTATGTCCTTGCTAAGAGACGATGCTCAGTATGCTGCTGCAGACACTTCAACACCCCACCCAGTCAATTTTGGACAGTTTTTCACAGTGTACAGACCTCACCTCAGATGACCCATAACCAAGCCACCAAAATGCACATTATTATGTTGTCCAGACGTGCCCAGTGTGCCCAGTGTGCCCAGGCCTGTGTGACTGTCACTGTCCTTGGTACTCATCTTACACTGCTGTGTTGTGCATTCACACTTGTGTAGTCCTGTGTACTTCTGTTATGTGATGCACCGTGGATGAACCAAAAGAAATTCTATGGAGAAATTCCATCTCATTCTATGGAGAAATGGCAATAAAACCTGACATAACTTGACATCAATATAACAAATCTGTTCATGATGCATAACGCATGTGACCATCTTATTACCCCCCAAATTTGGACGTATATACCAGAAAAATGGGAAGTGGCAGATGTTAAATATAAATATATATTCAATATTAATATACATTTCTGTTTCCCAATAAGTTTTTTTTTTCTGTTAGTACCACTGATACATTTATGGTTTAATGTATTAATATTCACAATATCAAAAGTTTGGTATGATTGGAGTATTTTACTAGACTGGAAAATTACAAAATACTTGATATTACCTAATAAATATTCCACGTTGTTAGGAAGACAAGCTTTCATGTAAGATAACTTGTGTAAGCTATACTATATTCATTTATTTTCCTTTTGTTTTTGAGTGTTTTTTTCATGCTTGGTTATAAGGGCATATGTTTTGCTTTGTGAGAAGTAAATCCTCTAAAGTTCAGTCATGAGTGCAATGACGTCATATTACTAGAGAGTTGACTGATAGGTTAACTGAACAAACATAGCTCAGTAATCGGTATATCAGTTTACATTTCAAGAGTATCCTTTATTACACTCAAATTTCATTAACAGTCAACATGGGCAAAAAGTAAGTTTACATGTTAGTCGAGTGGGTTTATATAACTTTCGAGTGCCACCATGCGCTTGTACATACATTCTGCTCGTTCTGCTCTGTGGTTTGCAGTCGATATTATTTTTATTATAATCCAGTCAGAGAGGACAGGAAATGGCATGTCATATATTAGAGGTGGCAGTTACTTTGAAACTGAACAAGAATATGAAAACTCCACGTCGCATCACAGTCGCGCTGTCCTCGTGTGTGAAGAAGAAAATCCTTCTGCAAACTGAAAGAGCTGAGGACGATCCGCATCAAATGTGCGGCCCGGTCAGTGTGATCTGTGCCATGCTGGACTGCAGTAGTTGATTTGTCATCATTAGAGACGCAGTCATGTTAAATAAGCAAACTAATTTAATGATTGTCAGACATCAGTTCACTGAAGCAGGCGTCTACATTGAATTATCTGGCATCACTGTACAATTGTCCTAGAGAAGAAAAAAAGTTGACCTCCACGATGGTGTAATTTTCACACTCGGCGCATCCACTAATTAACAGTAATATTCTCGCCGTCAATGATAATACAGTTGTACAGAAATAAACATGTGAACTCACTGCTGGTATCGAGCTGTATTTAAAGATGAAACCGCCTTCGTAAATTTGGGGATCTACAACCCTCTGGTGGAAATATCTGATTGCAAGCAAGAGCATCTCATTGTGTTCGGCGAGAATTCAAGGTAGTTCTTCGGATGAGGTAACTGTCTGAAACTGTTATTATAACTTCCAAAGTATTAGTGAAGTGTTATGAGAATAAAAGCTTTATTGTGCACGTCTAACGTCAGCGTGACAGTCACACATAGCGAACAAATATTCTATTTAACAGCTGACAGCGAGGATAAGGCACTGTAACTGTACAAAACCACATGTGAACAACACGCAACTCTAACCTGCACGCTCTTCTTCAAAACGAAGAATATAAGTTACACGTGGCGCTAGCAGAATTGAGTCATAGCCTAAAATACAGGCCTAACCATGGCCAACTCCGTATTACTCGTGGATCCATTCAGATGTTGTTATCGCGATAAATTATTTTTATATTTTTTGTTTTTCGCTATTTTGTTTTAGTTGTTTTTTTTCTTTTCTTGAAACACAGCTCCAATACTAAGCTTTACCTTCTTCTGAATTAGATTGACAGGTCAATTTGTAACAAATGTTATTTCACTCCCGCCAAATCTGACCAAAAAGTTTGGTAATATTTTAGGCTTTACAGAGCTTTACAGGGAAAGTGTTTTAGTGTATTTTATCGTTATACTAATGTAACTTCCTTCAATTTGAAAACAAACAGCTTTGTTCTCACTGACTGTCCACCCACTTTTGCCCTGCTGGTGTTCCATAGGTCTGGCTTGGCTTTCCACCCAGTTCACTTCTCTTTACCTGAGCTCCTGACTCTGTGAGCATGCCGTATAGGGTGCTATCTAGGTGAATGCGTGTATGGATATGGCTCTGGGTATGGATATGGATATATATGTGTGTTTTATCTGTCCTGTCAGCAGGAGGGAAGTGAGGACCTTATATAGCTGCACCAGTGAATGTGCTTCTGCTGGTGTTGAACTCTTTCTTCAACTGACTTGTCTGTGTGTGTCTGTGTCCTTATCTCTTTCATTAAAGCTGCTCCTTATCTGAAAATAATCAGTTGCATTCCCTTCAGCCCCTTGACAGGACACGAATGATATCTTTCATGTGTGTCTTGGGTTTAAAAGACCTGCTACCATGATACAGGCAGAGCGGCTCGTTGTGTATCATAGTGATTGTGAATTAATCTTGCAGGCACAATTGCGCCAACTGACTCTGCAAAATTAATTCACACTGTTAGAAGAAGATGTTCCAACAGGGTTTGGCAGTGCTTTCTGTATTCTGAAGTGATAGATGTTTTTGTAGTATGCATTGTCATGTTGGGTCTTAGAAAGTTTCTACAAAAGGTATTTCAAATCACAACTGGAAGCTAATATAAACCACAAAACAACTACATAAGAT
>JAOXYF010000018.1:10735740-10769038 GCA_028565775.1 Sternarchorhynchus goeldii | reverse complement strand
CTTCAGAGTGTAGAATCTTTGGTGTATCTATGGCCTGCTTCAGAGTGTAGAATCTTTGGTGTATCTATGGCCTGCTTCAAATCTGTCTTGTTAACTGGAGCCATTATAACCTGCTTATTACAGTTTGTATCTTTTTCATTATCCTATATGTGATCTGCTACTATACTATATATTATCTGCTACTTTCTTTCTTTCTCTTTGTCTCACATACACATTTTCCTATTTAAATCTGAGTGCCTACCACCACCACTCTACTTTATTTAATTCATTAATTCATTGCATATAATCTCATTTCTGAATGCCAAAGGGAACTTGAAACAATAGGAGCTCCCTTTAATGACACTGAAAGGCTCTTCATAATTCTCTTTGATGGACTCCCATATTACAAAATCAATTTTCTTCCACCTTCTGTGACTTGTAAATAATATATCTTAGCTTGAGCGGGCAACATAGAGTCAACTGACTGTGGCCTTTGGGCTGACCCCAAAGCACAACAATCCAATCATAAAAAGAGGTTTGTATTATTCATTGAAGTTATTATTATTATTGACATTATTATTATGTTCTTCCAGGGATGTGCAACCTCAGCTGTGTGAGATATGTGTTTCATTTGAACTGAAACTAGTCAATACCTTCCATAATAATTTAAAGAATTGATAGAAGATAGAAATTAAACCTTTTTTAAGGGTGCACTTCTCTTCTCACTATTTCAATTCTGTGTTAAGAGATTCCATCTTTTATCAACTTGCCATTTCCATGGATACTCTAGAGCAGCAAGTCCAGTCCTATGGACACAAAGTCCATGCATAGTTTTGACTTTTCCCACCTCAGGACACATAACAGAACTCATGACAGGTTTGAGAATTAGCTGATGAACTGGACCAGGTGTGCCAGACCAAGGGAAACTAGAAATTCAGCAGTGCAGTAGCTCCACATGACTGTGGCTAAACCCCTGCTGTAAAAGGTCTGGAGACATATGTCCCTTGCTTCAGAGTTTACGAGTTGATCGCTTGCTCATTTGCTCAGGTGTGTTCTGATGATTTACGCAGCATGGCTAAAATGAAATATTGCTAAAAAATAATAATATTCCAGTGAAGCCTTGAAATAGCCATATGCTAATTGTCACATGATACATGTATGGGCGTCGTGCCCCTAGTCAGCAGGGAAACGCTGTGGAAGCAGTAAAGTGGAAGACCAACTCAGCAGCTTGTGCTCATACACACATTAGTCTTCATTTAAGTGGATTCGGGCTCCAGGGCCCCTGGCATCTTGCGTTCCAAACTGAAATTTATTGAGCTGCCCTGATCGTGCTAATTGAAAGAAATTGTGTGTCTGTTTGTGTTCCAAGCTTGTTGAGGTGCCCGGGAGGTGGCATGTTAAGGCAAGTCGTCCCTCGAGCTTTTGGGTCAGGCCTGTGAGCGCCATCCGGAGAGAAAGGACGAGAAGTGATGCTGAGCACCGCCCTTCCTGTTTAGCACAGACGTAGTTGACTCAGTTCTCTTCCTCACTCTCTCTCTCAGTACATACAACATCCGTGTCTCTGATAATCCCCATAATGGATTAAACTGTAGACATAGTGGACATAATGAGACTAGTTCAGGCCTGGATACTGGATAAGGTCACACAATCCATTGTTACAGCTATTAAAAATTTAGTGCATCAGTTACCAATTCAGTATAACTAAACTTGATATTTTGGCAGCAGGAGCAGGAGATGTGATTTTCATCTGTGTTATCAAAAACTGTAATGAACTTTTAAACTTATTTCAGTATTCAGTGTCTTGCATATTTTTATAAAGTTTCTGTTCAAGCTCTAATTTGTGTAAAATGAAAACTATGTTCATATCATGTCACTATCAGGTCACAAGACTCACATCACATTTCAGTCTCTCTGATGCACAGTAAGAGATTAACATCAGTATTATTGTCCAGTGTGTATTTTAAAATCCTACAATTTAAAAAATCTGTCACAAATGTGTTTTGCTCAGCACAAATATATAAATCATATGCACAAAAATCTGCACATTATTTGTGAGTATGTGTGTTTATCATGCTTTTCTATACATACACTAAATGTACACACACACACACACACACAAAATTCTTATTCTGGTATTCTGACTCTTTATTCAGTGCTTTCTAGTAGTGCATTTGGCAGCAATTACACCTGAGGTTTTTCTGGGATACATCTCTACAAGCTTTGCACATCTTCATTTGAGAAATGTATTTAATTCTTTAAGGAATCTTCTCAAACTCAGTCAGAAAAGATGGTCAGTGTTTGTGAAATGGCATCTTCAGCCCTCTTCCAGTATTCAGTGGGTTTAAGTCTCAGCTTTGTCTGGACCACTCAAGCACATTCAGAGACTTTGCTCTGAAGTCATTCCAGTGTTGGGTAGGCTATATGCTTTAGGCCATTATCCTGTTGAAATGCCATGGTCTGAACTCTTCATTCTGAGTTTGTGTGCTCTCTGGAGGAGGTTTTATTCAAGGATCTTGCAGTATTTGGCTGCTTTCATCCCTCTCTCAACTGTTACTAGTCTTCCTGTCCCTGATGCAGAGAAGCACCAGACATTCAGGGGATGAAGGAAGGCCAGTAACCAAGGTAGCAAGCACTGGAGAGGTGTAATGTAAGTGGAGTTCTGAGAATAGAAGTGCACATCCTGACTAAGCTCATGGTTTAACCTGTTCACTTGGCTGTTTCCTCAGGGTGGTGGGATAATTTTTAAGCTCATGTTAAGCTTCCAATTGCTCCATAAACACTCTCCAGATCTGGGATGAGAACTTGCTATGTGAGTCCAATGTTATGTCTTTAGGTACAATAGACAATATGAAGAAATGGAACTGGACTTCAGCAGACTGGTAAGCAGTGGCAGACTTCAAAATGCAATGAAACGCCAAGTCTCCAAGAGAACCAGTAGATTTATGTTACAGAATACAGGGAGGTATGTTACATAATACAGTGAGTTCTGTTACAGAATACACAGAACCAGTTAAAGGACAGACAGCGGCTCAAGCCTGCAGGCATCTGTAAGAGACGAAAAGCCAAAAATATATAAAGACAAGAGCCCACCTTGCATGGTAAGGAGTGATCAGGGCTTTATGGATATATTCAAGGTTCCTATGGTCTGGATGTTATTTGAGCTCTTCTGTGACCAGGAGAGGCAGTGTGGATCACCTTTGAAGAGAACTGCAATGGGGATGGCATAAACACTGCAGATCATTCATGGTATCGTTGGTATTATGGTATTATGGTATTATACCACCTTCGCCTTGTGCTCCTCCATGAGAATCTCATGGGTGACAACATGCACCGTAGAAGACAGACCTAACTGACATGTACTTGACAAACAATCAGCAACAATCAGCACTTCGACAGCCTTACCAAAACTGCCCTCACATGACCAGTGTTCTCCTCCTGGTTCAGTGAGTAGGTCAAATTGTGATTGGTCTCCACGATGAATCGATGGAAAATGTCAAGGATTTGAGACCTGGACCACTGACAGAGAATTGGTAAACTCATAAGACATCACTAAATACTATTAGTTAAAAGAAGGGGGATGTGTATTTAAAGAGTAATGGGTCCATATTAAGCAGCAGGTGTTCAGTATTCTGGGGTGGCAAAGTACCTGGCAGGGGCAGACCGGTGACACATAGCAATGAAAGACAATGCCATGCTTATGAATAACCATGTGTAGGGGCAGAATATGGAGTGCAAAGAGCAATATCCCAAGAACAGAGCCTTGTGGGATACCAAATTTTACTTTTATGTGTGTAGAGAATTTTTCATTCACGTACAAACTGATGCCATTAATTCAGATATGAACCAGGACAGCTGTACTCCTTTAATCCCAACAAATGTTCTATTGTATTTAATTTGTTGTGGTCTGTGGTGTCGAGAGCAACACTAAGATCAAGTAATACAAGCAAGGAGACATGGTCCTGATCTGAGGTAAAACATCATTAACTGGTTTTACCAGCACTTTCCTAGTACTGTACTGAGGCTTGTAATAATTCATGAATTTGGTTCCTGGTCAAAAATGCATTTAACAATTCAACTACAACATTTTCTAAAAATGTAGAGACACAGAGGAGATTGGAGACTGTCTTGTAGTTTGGCAAAACAATAGGATTCGGTCACTTAATCAGTGGTTGGAGAATTGCTAATTTGAGAGATTTGGGGAACATATTGAATACAAAGTGATGGGTTTACTAGTGTTAAAACAGGCAATTACTTTCTTTAAGGAAATTCCAGGATACTGGGTCTAGGAAACAGGAAGCTGAAGGTGTGTGTACAGTGTGTTGAACTGAACCAAAAGATTATAGTTGCTCTTCTGATTTTATCAATGTATCTATATGGGTTGGGCTTAAGTGTTATATAAATCAAGATATTAACGTAGAATTAGCACAGAGTTGGACTACTATTATCAATTTTTGTTACTGAAAAAATGAGTGGAGCCACTGTTTCTATGACTGTTTCTAGTTCATTTTGCTGTGGTGCTGAATATGAATGTTACATTTTGTCTTTTGTAATCTTCAACCAGAGCTGCAAGATAAAAAACAAACTAGCACATTGAGAGATGCTAATATAAATCAAACAGAACCATTTGTGGTCAGAAACTGACCCACTGACCAAGAAGGTGTTTGTAATAAATACACGTTTAATACATGTTTATGCTTTTTATGTACATACATGAAACATACATATATTTCAAAGTGTTCTTTTCTTTTTCTACATTTCTGGGTGATTCTGCTGTCAGTTTGATGATTGTAGGCTTTATTTTCTTACTGACAAACTCCTGTTTAAGTTAACAGATTGTACAAATAAACCAGACCCCCAGCACTTGCTGAAGGCTTATGTACAAAAGAGATATATAAACATTACAAAAGCAGTATATAAATATTAATATGTGTTAGATAACTGAATTTGAATAAGCTAATGAATGGGCTAGATAAGACTTTACTAAACCTACTGATATGAACAATATTCATTTGTAAGAGTTTTGAAATGTCTGTACTTGGACACTGTTTACTGTGACACTAGGTATTACTTATTACTACTTTTATGAAGGTTTTGTTTTACAACTTATCTGTGAAATCTTTGAAACTTAACACTATCCAGCTACTTAAAGTGGCTAACATGCTATATACATTTAAGTATTTATGTTTTGTGAGGGTTTGGGGTTCCCACAAAGAGATACAAACACATTAGAAACCCAAGCAGCCTTGGATCCTAGTTTTACATAGGTCTGTCAAGGAGTTCGAAAGACAGACTGGAGGAACAGCTCTGGACCACTATAGGAACAAAGACTTAAAATGACAAAGAGAATCTGTCAGAGTACGTTGAATAATTCAGGACAGAAGTTTTAGAAAATTCGACTACACACTTGACTGTATTCAGTCAGATAGTTCTAAAATAACACTATGGGTGTCATAATCTGTAATACTCACTGAATTGCTTGTAAACGCAGTTGCACTGGTGCATTTTTTATGCATATTTTGACTGTCTCACTATGGCAAGAACATTTTAACCATTGCAGTTCAATGTAGTTTGGTTGGATAATTTAAACTCCGGCCGTGTAAACTCCGGCTGTATTCCTAAGTGCATCCAAACACACTACACTGAGTATGTCCTTCCAAACACACTACACTGGGCAGGTCCTTCCAAACACACTACACTGGGCAGGTGCTTCCGAACACACTACACTGGGCAGGTGCTTCCGAACACACTACACTGGGTAAGTGGTCTCCAGTGTAATGTTGTGGTGTCTGGCGGTGTGTTCATGTAAGCTGCTCCATATTAAACAGTGACATTCATGAGTGACATAAAGTTACAGACTCATACAAATGTAAAACTGCCAAGGAACAAGCAGAAGCTTCATCATTCTCCCACTCTCCATCTCTTTTTCTTTCTCTTTCTTTCTCTGTTATTCCTCTCTCCTTTTCTCTCTGTTTTGCCATGGCTTTCTTGAACACAGTGCAACATTTCCAATAAAAAACCTCGAGGGAAATAAATTGGTGACTGGGTGAAAAATAAATAAGTCCTTCTACAGGAGTGGCACACTCAAATTTAAAATAATAAGATGTGTGTCTGTAGCACTGCCTGTCTCCATCCCAAAAGCATCTGTACACATGCACACACACACACACACACATGCACACACAGTCCTGAACCATGATGAAGGTAGAGACAGGTGACAGGAGCTCAAGGTTGACTTTGCCATCAGGGAACATTTCTGAAGGGAGTCAAGGAGATAGAAAAAGAGAGAGAGAGCGCGTGTGTGTGTTAAGGGGTGATGCAGAGATAATGTGAGATATTGATGGTGTAATAGAAGTCGGAGAATGTTCTCCCAGCACACATTTTTGCCAGGGCATCTCAGTGGTCAAATTCAGAAATTTGCGGTCTGGTTTTCATTATCTTTAACCTTTGCTATATGAAGGAGTTACGTAGTGGATAAGAATACAAACTGAATACTTTTTTTCTGAAAATATTAGCACACTGCTGTCATTTCAAACTTTTTACACTTATATAAAAAGACATTTAATTAAAAAAAGTCCAACAGATGTCGAGAAAATATGCACTAATCCACTAATGACCGGTCTCGAAACAACTCACGCAGCAGGTTTGTTCCCTGCAAATAACACATTCTCATTCTAGAGAAGTGTAACATTTTGTTGACACTAGTGTTTTCCGGTTCCACTAAAAGTCTGTAACTCGTCCATGCTGAGACGTTTCAGGTCCTGAGACACTATTCCCAAGGCTCCCAGGTGCCGCGGCTCCCTCTGTAGGGTTGTAAAAGCAGTACCTGACAGCGGACGGTACAAGCGGACGCTGCGGTGGCCGATCACTGTCACCAATTTGTACATAGCCATGAGGGGCATACAGGGGAGTGAGCCGAAGAGGCAGCACCTCAGCCCATAGTCACACTAATGAGCCACGCCGGGTGCCAGCCCCCTCTCTCCACACGCCCGGCTGCGCTCTGCCTGTGCCCGCTCCCGCCTGGGACATTAAGTCTTTCACTCCCTCTCTTCCCCTTCTGTCACATACACACGCACACACGCGGCAAGCTGTAACCGTTAAAATACACAGGTGGCCCGTGTGGTCTTTTGTAGAAGCATTTCTATGCCTCTGTCGAAGCCGAAATATATGTCTGCAGGTATTGTCAGGTGTCCGATGGGGCAACTTCAGTAAGTACTACCTTGTATGTGTAAACTTCAGCTTGTTTGTTGATTGCAGCACAACAAGTAACCAGTCTTGGAGCATTTAACTACCAGACGTAAGTACTACAGAATGGACTAAATATGGAAAAAAGAATGAAAATATGTTTTGTTACTTTTCTGTGGTGATTTTATCTAAATTGTCCATCCCCTTACAAACCCTTGTCTGTCGCTTGTGAGCATCACTCAGTGTATTTTGATTATTATTAGCATGTTAAACATAACGGAGGTGTTGTTCTTTATTCTTCGCTTAACAATCAAGACAAAATACTTTGTTCACCTGCAACGACGACGCTGTAACGCGCTCTGGGTGAAAGCTGATGTGTAAATTATTTGTCGAACAGTGCCATCACGTGGCCATTGAGCGCAAGTCTTTGTAAAATATATATGGGCGGATTTCCATCAAAATCCTTTTTTTTTTTTACATTTGCGGATGTCATTATTATCTGGCTTTATACGATGGAGTTCAATAGACGTCATGAGAAAGTCCATTAGATGTCTGAACAAGAGCAAACATTCATCCACCACATTAATTTTCCAGCTCGAAAGGGCACTTTTATTAGATTTTTTAAATTAATGAAAGAAAATTTCAATGTTGGGCCATTAAATTCACTAAATTATGGAAACTCACTAACTAACACTGTCAAAAGTAAATCACGCTCGATGTGAAATTATTTTTGTGCCAACGGATTTTAATTTATATAGTGTTGTTGAAATAGTCAGTTTGAATGTGTGTTCTATCATTTTAATGTCTTTAAAGATTTAAATGTAATTTCACAGTAATTCACGTGCAAAATTAAATAAAAGCAATTGTTGCTCATCGCAAACGAAACTGATTGAAGTGCTAAAACCGCATATCCGAGTACTTCCGAAAAGCAAACACGTTTTTCAATTGTCAACCTTTTCAACCTATCAGCTTTCAAGAAATGCACTGGGCAGAGACTGTAGAAGTCACCAACCAAGTTCAGTCTCAATCACAGGGCATTATTTATCCTACTCACTGCTGCTGTTTCTTGATTTAAGGTAAGGGTTCAGTAATGTGTTACATTCTAAATGGCACTGGACATATTGTTGCATTTTTAGCAATGCACATCGCGTTTCTTAGTTTTTTGCGCAGCGGACTAACTTGGCTAGGTAGCGATGTAGCAAACATTAGGGGTCAGGTCAAGTGGTTTTTTATAGTCATTCAACCATATATAGTACAGCATGCAGTGGGACGAAACATCGTTTCCCCAGGACCCAGGTGCTACAATGGGACCCAACAGACCCAACTACTTTAAAGTACATGTTTGCAACATGTGGAGTGTGTACAGCGCTGCAGAGTACAATAAACACAACCACACCGCCAACACAGTACAATAAATACAATGATGGGAGAAGGTGCAGGAATGCAAGACAGTCAGTCCCTGTGTTTTGGTTAACAGTCGGTGGGAAATAGTGCAGTGCCTCAAAAGATGCAGTTGCGTTTGTGTGTGTGTGTGTGATTTCAGTCCAGGCACTGGTTATTGAGCAGTCTGATGGCACGAGGAAGGAAACTGTCCGGTACTGCAGGCTTGAATGCTTTGCTACCTTTTTCCAGGTGGCAGTAGATTGAAGAGTGTGATCAGCTGTGATGCTGGTGGTGTTGCTGTAAAAGGTGATGGGATGGGAGGTGGAAGATCTACTTTGCTCAGTCTGAGCAGAAAGTAGATGTATTGCTGGGCCTTCTTTCTGACAGAGCTGGTGTTGAGGGATCATGTGGGATCCTCTGCCAGGTTTGGTGCTCTTGACGATCTCCACAGGAGACCAATCGATGTTCAGTGGAGAGTGGTCACACTTCGTTCTCCTGATATCAACAACTATCGGTTTGGTCTTGTCCACATTCAGCGACAGGTTGTTGGTTCTACACCAGTCCGTTAGTTAGCTAATTTACCATGGGTTACCATTAGCTGTGGTATTGCCCTGTGTTGAATGTAGTATGACGATGTACTGGGGGGTTGCTATTTAAAAAATCAAACATGGCTGCTTCAGTCGACTACTTTACTTTGTTTCTGTTGGTGTTGACCTGTTGCTTTTCTTCTGTTCTCAGCTTTACTCCTCAGATTATTAGTTTAGTTTGTTATTTTCTTTCTTTTTTTAGTTCTAGTTTTGATCTGTTGGTATTACATTTTTTGTTTGTTCTCCATTCCTTTGTTTTTTTTTTTGTTTTTCTTTGTTTTCTATTTTGTCTTTATTTTCCGTGCGTGAGAACACATTTAATTTGATACAGTGTTCTGTAAATATTTGCATGTTTGCACATAGTTTCACACTACAACTTGAATCATCTGGTATTGACAGTCAAATAGTGATCAGTATTTGCTGATCATCAATACACTTCAGTGTCTTGGAACCTTTTTTGTAATGGTAACATTTAGCTGATCAATAAGCCACTTATATATGTATATATTTAACTCCTCACTCTTGTTTTTGTCTCTGTTGATATAGTGTAGCATGTGCCTTTAGTAAAGCAATGAAAATATATTTTATGATGAATAAGCGCTTAGCAAATACTATGAACTGGTCTTGTGATATTTGTAACTAATTAATTTTTTTGCACTTAAGTTTTAATTGTTGCTACATATGTTTCTCTAAGCATAATGACACTGGCTATTCTGTAGTCTGGACATTTTAATTTTTTTTATTCCCCACTTTCTTTGTAAGGACAGTAACCACAGTTCTTCCCATTCTGACCCTAAAATGATTGTTTCGTGGTTTGTGCAACTGACAGTAAAGTAATTTGGCTCTGTAGAAAGTTTCTGAGTTACTGTATTAAGACATGAACACCAATACACTGATCATTTTAAAGAATTAAGATTAATCTAAGCATCTCCCTGGATCCAGGGAAAACGAATTCATTTGAATCAGAAATGAATTACTATACATTAATTCAGTATCAACTCAAAAGTAGCAACTGATGGAATGTTTATTGATTATTCAGCAGTAATAGAGTAAGGTACTGAATTGCATGAAAAAGGGGGATAGATCAAAGAATGACAAGTGTAGAACTGAAAACAAAAATTAAGATGAACCATGTGTAATTAAAACAAAAAGTAAAACAGTTTAAAGCATCCTGCAGGGTTGAGTGGGAATTAATTAGGACTGATTTAAAACACTGAGTTATGAAGGGATTACCTAATCTAATTTTGATGCACATAAATTACAGTGACTTTACTGGTGCAAACCACTGAGCAAAGCTATTGCTGCTCTAGCATTTCCATTGGTTTACTTAATGGGATTTCTCACGGGTATATTTTAGGCATGCATATATTGTATCAGCCATAGACATAAGAATTAAAGACGGATGAAAAATTATGGAGACCAATTCTCTGAGACAATCAAACTGGAAAGTGCCCCAGGTACTCCTTGTGAGATTCAGGTAAAAATGTCCTAACGAGTTGTCCTGGCTGCATACCTTTGTGCCATTTGCCGTTATATATGATATAATGCTGAAAATGTACTAGGATATTTTTTTTCTAAAAATGTAGATGTGGTTGAAAAGAAGCTGGAAAGATAAAAGGCCTGTTTTGGCCTTAGGAGAATTGGTAGGGTTTAGGCTGCTACCAGTACCCTACAGCCTCAAACACCAGTGCTGCAAGGGCTGTAGCTACATTTATCAAGACTTATGTTGTGATGTTCAGTCACTGATCACCAGGGACATTACATTTTTTTCTAGGTTAATTCAGCTACTGAGAACACTGTTTATTTTAACAGAAGAGATCAGTTATGACAGGACAGAGCACATTGTATGATATGTATGAACATGCTGCATGTTCAAGGTGGGTTTTATAGGATAAAGTTGCAATGCTAATAATATTCTAAGGCAGTTTACACACGTCTAGTCACTAGTGGCAAGAATTCTCATTTATTTGTCTTGTAAATGAATCAATCTCTGTATTAACTACAGTTAAATATAACTTTGTACCTGACACAGTTAGGTGATTTCTCTGCTCATGCACATCTGCTAAACCAGTCTATCACCAAACTCCAGCACTTTGTGCCTCCAGGGCTGAAGTTGCCCTTTTCTGATCCAGATATTAACATTTTCTGTTTTATTGTCCTTGTGCTTTTACTGCCATTACTCTGCATGCAGAGGCTCAACTGCCACTCATCAATTATGGCAAGGACTGAGACTTTATGGTCTTGGGGAAGTTTTCCATCATTATCCTGACCTCTGTCAGATATTCTTTCACCCTGCTGAAAATAATGTAGACATTGATTTAATTCTTTGAAATCCTGTAATTCCTTTCAACTTCAGTGATTGTGGATTGAACACAGAAATGACAAATATTCACCAAAGTCTGACCATTTGCCAAAAAAGTGAAATACCATATTTCTGCAATGTCATGCCTTTACAATAAAACAATGTACAATGGTGTGGAGGTCTGGTACAAATTTACACAAGAGGGCGGCAAATTGAAGTTCATTAAAGCCCATCTCTTCCAGTAATAATTGTGAAGAGAATGAGTATCCAAATGATAACCTCAGGTAGGCAGAAAGCAAGAAGAAATGTATTCAAATTAATGTCCATTGCAAAGCAAGTTGAACATGAAAGGATGTCAGTGACAAACTGTAGGGCTTTAACTGTGTAGAGCTTACACAGCAATATAAAAAGTTAATAATACCAATTTTTCCACATTTTAGCAATAATCAAAAATCTTTGAGCAGTGGTAGTAATAGGGGTTGAATTTAGAGAAAACACTTACTGTATATTAGTTGTGTTGAAATGATTCGGTTTATTGCAAACAGCTGAAAGTTTGTATATTTTGTACATAGCTTCTCATGAGCCAGCAGAGAGCAACACCCGGTGGTCATTGGCTCTTGGCAGTACGAAGATGAAGACAGCAGCTCAAGCGGAAATCCCACTTCAAAGGAACTGGACTCTGTTCACCTCCATTTTCTTGTCTCCAGAGTGATGATGAACATCGTATTAGACACTCTGTACAAATTTAGTGGAAACTATACAGAAAGGAACAAGTCTGTCACACTTGAAGGTCAAAACAAAGTGACTAATGAATTCCATGAATGGAACAATGCAGAAATCAAATGATGCAGTCTGTTGCCAAAATGTGTTTTTATTTTTTTAAATCCTGTGACTAAGATTATAGATGGTGGCAAAGTGTTCCATAGCGAAAGCTTAAATAATTGAGAAAAGAATTTTTTTTTCACCCCACAAGTCTCTGCACTGACAAGCTGGAGCCTCACGATGTACCCAAACCTACGCGTCCTTCTGCTCCAGCTCCAACACTGACAGCTGTAATGGCAATTTCTTTGGAACACCATGACAACCAGCTATCCTTGTGGCAGACCTTTGAAGTCAACCAGAGTCAGCTTGTGGAAGGAAAGACATTTTTGGTTAGTTCTAAAAAGGACACTTACAAGTTTGATATGAAAAACTGGATGGAGAGGATGAGCAGGGTAATAAGTTTGTGCCTGTGGCAAAACAATGGAGAAGAAGCATCTTTAATTAGATTACTACCTCGAGGCAGTATACTTTAGAAGTATCCAGAACTTGACCAAAGACTGTCAAGCACAAGGCAACTAAAGCCGAGGAAGATGTAGCAAGTGTCTGTAGTTACAACCTGAGACCAGGCTCACTTCACTAGTTTTAAAGTCCTCTTGGCAATATGGCAGTGTGGAACATAAGGATATCCATATTTGTCTAAGGCCTCTCAATCCATCAAATTCACAAATCATCCAGGGTTATACCCAGCTGCACCAGTCAAAAGTTTCTGCAAAAAAGTACTCCTACCTTACATCCAGAATTACTCACAACAGTAGAGCCAGTGGTCAGTAAACTCTTTTGAAGCTGCATATGACCAAATGCTTCCAAGGGTAAAAAACTCACCAAATTGCACTATTGAAACCTTTCAGACTGACAGTGACACGTGTTTCAAAAGTGGTGAAACATAACACCACATGACCCCTGTGAGACTATGATTAGGAAGTTGTTGCCTTCCCCCACAGAATGCTTTCAGGAATGGCCAGGCTGCCCGGTCTGCAGATGGGAAGTTTATTGTCCCCCCTTTGTTGTCGTGGCACCAGGCCCTCTGTAGTAGCCTCAGGTTCCAGCATAACCAGCAGTCTGAGGAGGTATGAAGATCCTGCAAAAAAGGCCCAGAAACTACACCAGCATTTCCACTAGGAAAGTTCCAGACCTTGAGTGCCAGGGGTACTGAGTCTCATTTAGATGCATAGAAACTGTCAGTTATGACCTCTTATCATCCCACTTACATTTTTATAAATTCATATTGACATTAGATTTTTCTTTGTTTTGTATTTTTCTGGACCCATTATAGATTATGCCAAGTTCTAATGCATTGCATGACCAAACTGCAGACCCCTGCAAAGTCAAATCAGCTTCCAGTACTCATCTTTCTTTTTATTTAGATCAGCAGTTAGCAAAAATGTCAGAACTGAATTGGCACAAACAGTCCCCAAAGTGGATCTGTGATTTACTGTTAAATATTAGTCTATGTAGACGTCAGTAAAGAGACAGAGGCAGGAGCAATTAATGGAACAGAATCAAGCAAATCTGAGTGGAGGGTCCAGTTTAGCCTCATCTTATCTCTCAACATGGTTGTTATATGTTTTCATGGTAGGAGATAAAGTAACCTAAGATATTCTGCAACTCCTGGACAGATGCTCTCTTCTTACAGCACCTGAAGAAATTTTTTGAACAGGGTTTTTTTTATTGTTTAAATGACAGGACTTCCATCCCTAATGCAGCCTGCTGGCTATTTTATTGAAACAGAAATGGAAAAATGCATGTTCTTTGCATAAAACGTCAACGGGTCAGTGCTGGACAGTAAAACAAAATGGTCTCATTCTCCAGCAGTAATGAAATAAGACAGTAAATCTTGATCCTAATTAGTTGCTATACATGTATAATTAAATATTGAATGTATAATTGTTCAATGTGTAATTGAATATACATATAATTTAACATGGATTGTAACAATTAATCTGTAATGACTATTAAAACCTAAAAATGCAAGTGAGATTAACATAACTAATTATTACTAATGACCATATAGCTAATTCATAGTGTTTATTAATAAATCATAATTAACTATGAACCTTCCAGCCCTCTCTTTGAGCCCAAAACTGGGGCTCAGAAGTACCTGAGAATGTACATGTGTATTGACTACTTTTGTCAGAAGTACCTGAGAATGTACATGTGTATTGACTACTTTTGTATTTGAGATGCAATAAATTAATGCATAGCAAAGAATGTCTGATTTAGGCCCATACTCCTGAAAAAAGAGATGGACACCTAATAAAGGTTCACAAATTCTCCTTTCGCAAATATAAAACTTGCAGCAAGCCTCCTCCACAAATTACTACACACACACACACTGGTTTTTGCAGGTATACAGTCAGAGGCCTGTCTTTCATGGGCATTAAGGCTGGTATTGATTTTCTTCTGACGTTCAGAATTACAATGGCGTAATAAATGTTGGCGTAGTGGTGCATTCAAAATGAAAACAAATAGAAAAGGAAGAAAGACAGTTTGACTTCCATGAAATCTGTTTATTTCATGTTTGTTTTGAGAAACCTGCCAATAATAATGATGCTTCAGAATGTACAGAATGTTAGTGACTGCCTGCTTTTTTGTATTTGCAACAAATGATGGTCTCAGAGAAGCTTTTCAGAAATCCAGGTCTGATCACTGAATGGACAAGCAAAGATGACCGTTAAGAAAGAATGCCCATGATATTAAACCACAATTAAACGGCGAGTTTTAGATGGGAAGCATTGAAAGAAAACCTCTTAAACCATATGTGGAGTGATAGCATGGTGCAAGGCTCTAGTGATTAGCACAGTAAACAAGCTAGCATTCATCTCATATTTCAGTGGAGCCTATGCAGAGACACAAGAGACATGACATACTGAGAGCATGAAAGCCACTTTTCATTGAGAGTATAGATTATATACACCAACAAGAAGGGTAAGGTAAAAAAAGGTTATAGTAGAAGTCCTAGTGTTAGGTTTTAACCCCGACCAGTATGCCTTGTTATGAGATCTCGGAGAACAAATTCACAGTACACAGGTGTCAAGAAGATGCTCTGAAGTTTATTAACAACGTAGAAGTTTAAATAGAACAAAGAGATGATGTGAAAGAAGAGAGTGATGGTGTGGGGTAAAATGATTGGTCTAAGGTGGAATCAACAACTAGATGATTGGTCTTAAGGATGTGGTGAGAAACATCAAGAAGCGGCCTCAACTAAGGTGTTTGGATTACGTTCGGATCCGAGTCAGACTGACCGTCAGATAGGAAGGGTGTTGTGTATATGCCGAAGGACAGTCAAAAAGGTAGTTAGACGCCAGTAGGACTGGGGTCAGCCCGACCGGCAACTAGTCTACCTAGAGAGAGACATTTAATTCAGAATGTAATATGGATCATGAATCATTAAATTCCCTTACACATAGTAATTTTTAGGAACCTAAAATAGATCTGTTGCTTACTATACCTATTATGTTCTTTACTGTTTATTTTTGTTCCAGTTGTGGCGTCTGGTGGCAGCCACAGGAGGGTAGGCTCCCCGAAACCCGTTATTGAGGAACATGCTAGACCATAGGCGTACGTGTTAGACCAACAGAACTAGGAAATTAGCCAACTATCGCTATAAATAAACAACAGAAAAGGTCTTGCATTTCAATCCATTGATTGGCTATGGGTTGATGGTTTGCACTAGCTAAAATGCCAACAATGTTTGCACATTCAACATACCTCGCTTTTAAAAAGGTGGAAAAAAAGGGGGGGGAAATCGATTTCATATATTTCATTGAGAAGTGTGGCATCCGTTTATTTCATGCTAATCACGGCCATCTCTCATTTACACCTCTGAAACATTTACGAATGTCCTCATCATTATCGCATTTGCATGCTATTGTCGCGTTTGCACATTTCACGACTATGAAGCACTGTAGATCTCTGAATTGCTGTAGGCGTGTTCTTCTGGCTCAGGATAAAAACTGACATATTAAGGCGCGTAAATCGTATTTTTTCTTGTAATTTTTCCCCCAAACTTTGGCTTTGCTGACTGCGACCTCTTTTGCTGCCGAAGACAGAAAACACTAGCATCATTAACACGACAACAGGCGCTAGTCGTGTTAGCTAATCGCTTTACAGTAGAGGAGTGGACAACTGAATGGCTGATATGCCTTACGAAAATTCAAGAAAGTTTGTCCCAATCTCAAGAATTCTTGCTCATGCTGTCATGCTTTTTCCCCTTTCCACTATCCTCTTTGGATGCTCACTTGGAGCTCGGACCTGGACATCTGCTTTGTGACAAAGGCTGATGTCAAGTCAACTTTATTTAAATAGCACTCGACTTGAAGTCCTGACGCAAATGCAGTCACTTGGTGAAGAGGGAACAGTCATACAATACTGGTATACTGAAGGACTCATATTCATGTGCAGGTTTTGTGACTGAAACGTTCAGGAGAAAAGATGTGAAGAATTTCTGTAATAGAGTTGGATGTGTGGTAACCTCTAAGAGCTAGCTCAGTCATTCTGAGGCATTAGTGATATGTGACTGTCTGAAGGAGCAGGAGATGTGATGGAGCCCATCACTCAGGAAGGGGATTGCATGCTCTGGCTACTGGGCCCAAGAACTGACTCCTTGGTCTGGTGGTCAGAGCACACATTTAATACCTGGAAGTCCCAGTTTGAACAACAGGTGTGTTTGCTGCCCTCATCATTCAACTCACAAAAAAGCAAAGCATGAAGTGCAGGTAGAAGAAACATTTTCTTTTACTCACAAAATCACTTCTTTCCTCGTCAATAAATACAGTATGCTTCTAATATTGTGACAACAATTTTCATCCACTAAAAAGAATAAACACTGCAAAGCTATAAACATGAGTAAAAAAAAAAAAAAAAAAGTCAGGTCTGTACAAATGTTCTAGATTTCTTCCTTTAAAACAATTCTACAGTGTTTATAGTGTGTTACAGGAGGAGCCATTAAGGGATACAACTAGAGCTTACAAAGTCCATACAGAATACAAAATATGAACAGTTCAAATGATTTGTCCAAATTATTTACATCTGCCTGTCCTCCATGGCATTGTGATTTTGGTTGTCTTCATCTGGAGCTGGTTGTAAATCATTTAAGGCCAAATAAAAAGACTCCACTGCAAGGTTCACCCTGTCCTTGTCACCATGGACGACCAGGTCTTCAGCTGTCCATCTCGTCCTCCTCCATCTGCTCCAAGATTCCTTCCAACACCTCGGCCTGCTTTCGTTTCTTAGGCGCGTCTGGGAACATACATAGAGCCTGGTAATGAAAACCTACAAATGGACGTATGTTTGAGGAGCACAGCAATCTCAGCTGACCCCCTCGGGAACAAACACAGCTGAATGTAGGGTGCAGCTGTCATGCTTGGGGACATAGCTAAGAAGAGAGACAGTCTTACCGTGGAAGTGCTGAGCTGTTTTCCTTCGTAGGTCTTCAACACTCTCCTCTGCTTTGGCCCACTCAAGAACGAGCCTCCTGCCATACATGTGGGTGCTGTGGCACAGAGCTGAGAAAGCTTTCTGAAAGACAAAAGGAAGACATTGGCTGTGTCACGGACAAGCGTCGACTCTCAATACCAATGGAGTGACAATTCTGGCATTTGGGTGACAGATTCTGCTCACCTTGGCATCTTGCTTTGTGAGAAAGTCCACAAAGGCAAAGCCACGGTGAGCTCCACCAACACCTTTCTTTGGTAGACGGATGGTCTTCAGCTCTCCAAAAGTACTGGAGAAGCAGTAAATAAATAGCATTTAGGATTCATTCAAACGTCTGTAATTCCCCCGTTTTAATTCGAGCACAACTATAACAAAGCCTCTGTAAATGCATTGCAAAATTTAAAAAAACGTATAGATTTTTGAAAATTTGAACATTCTGGTATCATGCTGGAAAACACCTTATTGAAGCTAAAATATGTATATGAGATCTGACCAGAAAAGCTCTCTCAGCTCCTTGACGGTGGCTTGGAAGGGCACATTTCGCACTAGGATCTTGGAAGTCGTTTGTTTCTTAGCCGTTTGCTTCTTTCTGCTAGTGTGTGCCACACCTGACCTGAGTTTGGCAGACAATTGGGCAAAGAGAATAACTTAGGACACTGGAAACCATATTCAGGAAATTCAATGGATTACCTCAGAGGACCATGCAAGAAGACCAACCATACCCGATGGGTACTGGATTGTATGGCTGTTTGATATTTCATACAAGTTTGGTAGATTTCTCTTACTTTAATCCTCTTTCAGAGACTTTCAGCTCGAGCTGATGCTCGTCAACAGTACAATGCTGCAGAGGGGAAAAATAAACATTTCAGAAATGTACTGATATGTTTGATATGGGAAAATACAAGAATGATGCTTCTGAAATGAGCTACACTCGCCTGCAGCTGCCGCATGGCTTTCTCAGCTGCCTTGGGGGTTTTGTACTGTACAAAGCCGTAGCCCATAGATGACAGGTTGCCTGAAAAAGAGAGACGGCTTGCTTTGTATTTATATAGTGCAGTGTATTTATTTATTTAAATCAAAAGGACTAGGAGGAGATTGTAGATTTTATTACATGACTAATGTAATCATATTCATGCCCATGTTGAACGTAGACTCAACGTAATTTATGTGGATGTAAGAACGGGGTTTAAATCAGACTTTAAAGTGATTTGTACCTGATGCCTAAAGGAAATCAATTCTACCTGCTTGTTGAAAATAAAACCAAAGCCTATGGACGAGAGCAGACGTACCGGATTTATCCCTCTTCTTCGATATGGAGCACGTTTTCACTGCTCCACATTTGGAAAATCTCTGTAAAATTGACAGGCACAGGTTTGTAAGAAGGAATGACTTTCATTCAAACACTTCACTAATTAAGATGCCCTCTTAAACGGTCCCTGCAGACCCATCCATAGTTTCCACCATAGCTCCAGATACCCGTTCCTCTGAATTTGACCGCTAACCCCTTTTCCCATGAACTTTGACCTCACCTCCCGCAGCGTCTCTTCTGTGGTGCTAAAGTTAAGGTTCTTAATGAAGAGCGTTGAGCCAGGCAAGCTCTCCTCTTCCTCCTCCTCCTCCTCCTCCTCTTTCTCTTTCTTTGGTTCTGTTTGCTCAACCTTACACACAGACACAGGTTCTAGAAAAAGAATAGTCAGCAAGGATAAGCAATGAAGAAAGAAACAAACAGGAATGCTGAACAGAGCTTGACCGAGAAGATTTTGAAACTAGTAAAGTGCAGCACAGCGCACCTGCTTGACGGCTCTTAGGTGGTGTTGAGAAGACTGCCATAGGAGCCCACTCCAAGTACAAGGGAACGTGCTGAAACTGAAGAAATGGAGGGAGACTGAAACTTTTGCATAGTACTGTACATACTCAAAGGGTTATTCCAGGCTCACTTACCCAGACCCCCCAGTTAATGTTATGGATTTTCTTGAAATAAAATCACATGAGTGTATGAGGAGTTCTACTCCAAATGCTTTACTTGTGTAACTTTGTTTGGTCCTCTGAACTAAATGAGCACTTTTGCCATTTTAAAATGTATTTTAAGTCTCTCATCAATTGGCTTTCACTGGATTGGGTTGATATTTGTACTGAACAGCCAAGAAACCTTAAGAATCATTTGAAACGTGTGTACATGTACATCTGTAGCTGAAATTTTTATAGTTATCAATTTAATAAACATTAATAACTTTCTCAAATTAATATCCTCAAACTTAGTAAACCCCAACAGGTTTTCACGTTTTTGCAACCAAATTGTGTTTCGATGTAGTATTAATGTAGTTCTATCACAATTATTTATTAGTTATTTTGTGCTGCTTAAAAAATAACTTAAATTGTTGCCTCATTTTAAAGGTATTTTGACTGTAAATGTTTGCTTCCAAGAAGGATTATTCCAATTTTCTTGGAAGTTTGTTATGGAATATTGTTTGCATTTTCTAATCTTAGCTGAGTGCCATTTTGAGTACAGTACCTGATCTGACAATGCTCTTCTGCCTTAACAGGCACAAATCTAAAATCTGGAGGCTGTTACAGCTGCAAAGGGGAGGGCAACTCTATTGATTATATTTATGTATATTTTTGAAAGGGACGTCTAACAAGCTAGTGTAGTTGTGAAGGTCAGGGTGTCCACATCCTTTGGGCTAAAGAGTGTACCTTTGTGTATGCAAGTCTGGTGAAGGCACATTTTGCTTCAGTATGCTCCAGGAACTCTATTATCGCAGTGAGGCCAGCAGGGGGCAGCAATACTCTTCCCAGAGATCCATGAGGTGAGAAGAGAGCCTCCAGCTCCTTTACTTGCACTCCTGATGGCAAGTTCTTCACCAGGATCACGGTGTTACTGCGCTGACCAGCAGCCTAGAGACACATACAAACAAATGATCAAAGTGCAAATCTGATATCATATACTTGGTGCTCCATACCAACATCTACTCGTCATTTCTACCTGACTAAAGGAGTCCAGAGCTACTCCGTTATCCAGCAGGAACTCTCTGGTTTCCTGGATGATCTGAGTCTCCCCAAGTGCCATCCTTACAGCCAGACTGCCCTTTGACTCCTTTCACATACACACACAAATACGCACACACATTTCATTAGCCGAATTACCCACCACACGTTAAACTGTTTGGCCAGCATGTCACGAAAACTGAAAACGCACATGACTGAGCACTTGGCTTTTGGTCGTGTTGTATTTCTCTGCAATAACATCAGCAACCGCACTCGTGCCAAGAAACAGCGTGTTCCAGTTGTGTGCACTGTGAGAGAGAGAGAGAGAGACTTTAAAATGTCACTGCAACTGTGGAGTTTTACTGGATGAATAGTCACCAAGTCACTAATGCAGTGTTTCATTAAATCAACTGAAGTTCATGGAACTAACAGAGATATTTAGCAATAAGTCACTCTGGAGGAAAACACTTTTTTTAAAAAAAAAACCAACCTGCCACTGGCAGCCTTGTCCTTGGCATCCTTCTGCCTCTTATAAGAGGAACTGCCTGGAGCACTGGCATCCTGTTCAGGCTTCTCCTTCTTTATCCTGGACGGTATGATGTGTAATACCCTGCCCTGTGTGATACGCAGCATGTGAGCAGGTGGGTAAAGTCAGCACAGACGAATTAACGAGGGGAGCATCTCTGTACCTGGAATATATGGCCATCCAGCTGGGATAAGGCCGCCACTGCGTTTTCAGGTATCACGTAAGTGACAAACGCAAAGCCCTTGGGTTTCTTAGTCAGAGCATCGATGGGAAAGTTGAGCTCGGAGAGATGTCCTATGGGAGGGAACAGCCGCAGCAGAAAGACTTGAGCGTTTTGTGTGTTCGAAAACAAACGCACGTACATGCTGCACACGTGACTGTCCTCACCATGTTTAACAAAGAGCTCGTTCAGTTCATCCTCTGTGCACGTGTAAGGCAGGTTCCGCACAAAGAGCCTCCCGGATTCGGAAACGTCCTCTTCTTCTTCATCCTCCTTCAGCTCGGAGACAAAGTTCCTCTCTTGGCTTATAGGTTTCGTTCGCCCACCGTGGTCACTGAAGTTTGTGGCCCTGAACACTTCAATATAGCGGCCCCCTACAGACATTAAATCGATGGTATACAATATTCTGTGACTTCCTTCAAGGCAAATCGATTTTATACATTGTCTTTTTATAAATCCTTTGTGTACAGAGAAAGCTCACACTGACTTACCCATGTAGTCTTTGTCGAGTCGGAGAGCTCTCTCCACCTCTGTCTCTGACCGCACATCCACATACACGTTACCTGAGCACAGTACAGCACACTTTATCTCACAGCTCTAGAGTGGTGGCTCTATTCATGTGTGACTTATTTGCAACAGCTCTTACCTGAGTTCCGGCCTTCCTTGTTCTTGGCAAAGCGGATCGCAACTGGCTTCAGTGGCAACATAAACTCTCGTATTTGTTGCTGAGGAGAAAGAGGAGTTCATCATGCATGCTGTGATACACACACCTCTTCAGATTTAACCAATATCCGAGTGACTATAACCCACAGATGAAAAAGTTAGAGAGTTTAAGATGTTACCTCTTTAGCGCTGAATGGAACCCCCCGTAGCTTGACTGTGAAGTCTGTACTGGGTTCAAACTGCAGAAAAATAGTTCAAAGCACTTGGTTTTCAACGAGCAGTGGAGCCAATGCTCAGGCTGATTTTGCAAGCTGGAACAAAGCTGACCTTGTTCTGGGAAGGTGCTGCGTTTATGGCCTTCTGGCTACTGTCCTCCTCGCCACTCTCACATGCAGCAGCCATCTGCTGAACCTCCTCTTCCTCTTCGGCATTCTGCTCCCCGTCATCATCCTCTTCCTCGTCTCCACTGTCGTCCACCATGCTGGTCTTCACCACTTTGGATCGTAGGTAGTCCATATCAGACAAGCCTTCCTTCAGAGCCTCCTTGGGTGTGTCTATTACATAAAGAACACTTTATTAAGCATGAAATATTAGTCTCTCATTTCAAAAAAGATCTGCCTACAAGGAACATCTTCCCTTTTCTACTGCAAGCAAAGTCAAGTAGCTGCCGACATTCACAAGCACACCGCTTCCTGTGAACTCAAGAATGCGAGAAACACCTTGCTCATCATCTTTATCTGCTGCAGCATCCTCTTCGTCCTCATCACTCAGCTCTTCGGACTCGTCCGAGTCAAAGTTCAGGTAGTCCTCGCCAGCAGCTTTCTTCTCCTTCCTCTTCACTTGCTGTTTGCTGTGGCTGGCAGAGTCGTTGGCCCACGTGGGCACCTGCGTGCGGTTCTGGTGCACAGCCAGAAACTCCTGAAAGGCTTCATCTTCTTCCAACTGAGGATTGGGCAAAGAGGATTTTACAGAATGTTTTTCTCATGCATAACATAGGAAAACTTGTGTCTCTGTTAACAACGACAAGACCTACAGATACAAACACAAACTGAATATGTGCCCCACATAAAAATATCAAAAGCACACACACAAAAATATCAAACCAAATCACTGGGATCTGATATTGAATATCAGTGAGAGGGGCCTAAAAGAGACTTAATATGGCATAGCCATTTTTATATTCTGAAACCTTGATACATTGAACAATAATTGTGAAGAAGACAGTAAACTTACTTCTCCAAGAACAGGTGTAGGCTTTTTCTTTTTCTTTCCCTTCAAACAAAGTGAAAGAGTAACTGTGGTTCATCATACATGAAATACTGAGTCATGTTTTTTTGTTGTTGTTCTTAACTGACTGAAGGTTGAGTGTATATCTTCTCCTCACCTTGTCTTTCTCTTCTTCTTCTTCTTTGTGCTGTTTTGGTTGATCCTTTGTTTTGGTAGCCGGCTGACTATACTTACTCCAAGGCCTGGCTTTGTTAGGGTCTCCAAAGTCCATACAAAATTCCACCTGACTCAAATATAAAAATACATCATCATACTTTACATCTGAATATGCACGACGTTCCTAGTTTATTATGTTTTATTTATTATGTACCTACTATATATATATATGTTAACTTAGAATTAATTGACTGATCTCACCTTGTAATTTCTGCACAATTATGCATATTTCCAGTAGCCTCTTTTATCAGTGCCATGTTTTTAAAAAATGTGCATGATGTCTGTTATAGATTTTGCATATATAAATGCATTTAGATGAACTAATGCTGTGTTCATGAGCATTTGCCTACAGTGTTTACAAATGCATTTATAGTATGTATATATAAAGTTTCCAGCCAACACATGGCCTTTGATCAAAACCAGGTAACTCTGGTCAGTAAGCTTGCAATCAGACTAGTGGAGTGTTACCAGAAATGGTGGATTACAGTTTACAATTGACTAAGTATATGGTAAGATAACATGTACTGCTGTAGAGCAGGTGTACCTAATAACACCAGCAGAAAAGTAATGTCCTCATAAACAAGAGGATTAACCAGTGGTTAAAAAAAAAAACTGCAACTCGAAAGTTAACTTACCGTCACTCTAGACGTGTCCACGAAGCTTCTGTTGTAATGTTTCAACGCTTTTTCTGCATTTTCGTCACACTTGAAACCCACAAAGCCAAATTTCCGAAACTTCCCGTCTTTAGTGAACTTTAATCCACAATCTGTCAGAGTCCCAAAGGCTTCAAACATCTTACGGAACCTCTCCTCCTTCATCTAAGGACATACCAAATATACAGCGATTAGATTGTGATTAGATTACAATATATTGTCCATTTGATGTACAGGTAGCCAGCTAGCTACAATTTTACAAATATGCATAGTACGCCATAAGATGTCTATTAAATACGCATTAATTATTAGCTAATAAAGTATCAAGACTAACTATGCTAGGTGGTAGCAAGGTTAACTAGACAGTTAGCTAGCTAGCTAATCCATTCTTGATAATCCATGCTTCTTAAGAACTGACGCAATGGAATATACTCACCCCATTTGGGAGGTTTTTCACAATAAGCCGTGACATATTCTTAAGACTTTTCGACAGCGTTTTTAAGTAAAATATTATAAACTGCTTTATCAACAATCAAGCATGGACCTCTTACTGACTCGCCATCTTTGCAGTATGACGTAGAAAACTTCGCCACTAGAAATAGTTCTAAACGCACTTACTGCCATCTACTGAAAACTAGGGGTATTACTTTTTTTGTCTCTGTGCATGTGTACTGCTTAACTACTACTTTATTATTATTGTTGTTGTTGTTTTTTTATTGTTATTGTTGTAGGCATAAGCAGCAATTCCATGTTCAAGGATGTGTAGGCCTACGAGTCAGACTAGTTGGATTATATCTCTCAACTGTCCTGGGAACACCTCAGTATCTACCCAGAAGATCTGGAAAAGTTGGCAGGGGAGAGCGAGGCCCGGGCCTCTTTGCTTAGACTACTGTCACCACAACCCATATCCAGATTAGTGGTAGATGGATGGATGGATGGATGGATGGATGGATGGATGGATAGATATGACATATGACAACAGCATAGTCCTTTAATTCCCACACCTATGAAATAATGATGTACATTTTGTTCTGATACATTTGGGATGTACTTTCAATGTTTTGAAAGATGACATCAACCTCATTTTGCAAACACTGACCATTTGATTGAATAGCAAGTCATAGATTTTAAGCAAATCATCATACCCGGAAAGCAGTACAGGTTTTAACGTGAATTGTATTTACAAAGGTGTTTGGTTTATTTAACTCTTCTTTGTGTCTGTCTTTGGTTTATTTAACTCTTCTTTGTGTCTGCAAACTAAAAGCTGCATGATTTTTTAAATATTAAAAGCTTGTAAAAAACAGGCCAATCATGGCCAAATGCGAAAAACATGATCAGGAACCTGAGTATAATTTATCAGTGAACATTATTATGCTTTTACATTTGTCATTATATCTGAAAATGTCTGTGTTGATGTGACTTTTCCTGACTTCTGTCCATTTATCTTGACACAAGGTGTGTGGTTAAATGCAAAGTAGGTCATTGTGAGCTGAAGAGCCTCCCAATGTCGTAACTGGCTTCTCAAAGCTGAATGACAAATGTTGATCCGTTTTTGACATGTCGGTTAAGCCTTAATTCCCCTTATTATATTATAGCTCAGTGATGTAGACTGAAAGGTTTCAGCTTGATCTGACATTGCTGAGATTCAGTTTTCTAGCATTTATAGTGTGTACTAATTACATTCGTCAAACTCAACAGGCTACCTTGGAGTCATGTGTTTAAAAGATGTGCTGAATTTAATCAAAATTGCATTCATGAGTTTTTGCTGCTTTTAGAAATCTGTTAACTTCCAGGAAGAATAATTTGTATATGTCAGCCATATTGGTTTTACAATTCAAAATGGTTCTGATAATTATTGAAGTTTAGACTCTAGTGAATATTGATTGGGCAAGAAACCTAAGAGTAGTTTTTTTCTTAATGACTTAATGTTCCTTTATTGTTTCAGTTAAGGAATACAATGAAAGTAGAATTTTGTCTCTAGGCCTTAAGGTGTGGGAGAAAATCACAAAAACATACAAGGCTACACTATACTAAGGTCCCTTTATTTGGCACTTCACATTTCACACCTGCTGAGTCATTTCACACTTGCTGAATCATGATGCAAAGTTTGGTCTTTCTGGGTCTCATGGTCTTTGCTGCACGTTTTACTTGAGCAGAAAAAAAATATGAGAAGAAAAATCTAAGCAATTAGAATAGAATTTCAAGCACTGCATGCTTGAGCCCTAATAATAATCTTAATTATTGTTATTATAATGATGATATAGCAGGAAACGTTTCATTATTTATGTAAATTCATCACAGCGCTTCACTGCATGGTGAGCCCAGTGTCTCTTGCTATTTGTGTTTGAACTGAGTTGTTCTGAATGGTTTGAGAAGTGCACGAACCACTGGGGCTTTTAAATATTCAGAATACAATTACGTTCAACACAAAAGAGAGGAATGAATATATATTAGATTTAATGCTGTAATAATCACTTTATTTCACCGCTATATATAGGGTTAGCTTGTTAGCCGGCAACAGTTATACTTATCTTGATGAATGATTGGAAGTAATCTGTTCAGCTGAGTGAATCCATAAAAACATCAAATTCAAATTTACAACTGCTAGTTAGCCCATCCTTTGTGCCAATTTAGTTTCACATGTGCTTGTGGTTTATTGGTTTCGTCCGACTGTTTTTATTCCCACTGTAGCTGTAATCATGAATTGAGGGCCTGTCAAAGTCAAAAACAATACAAAATATTTTATTACAGCTAAACTGTACAGAAAATATAGGATAGACAGGTTTAATAAATGTGCACATACAATAAATAAAAACGCAATAAATATTAAATAAAACCAAAAGAGCTCAAACAAGACATGTAAACATATTGTCTCTCATAATGGCCATTGAGATTCATTTAGCTGAAACACACAAATTGTCTACATGGCTATGTTTGTAGATTTCCTAGCTAGCGTTTAACATTTTCAATGTCAACAAACAAAATCAGACTTCCATAAAAATGTTGTTTATGTTGCAACACCCTGAGGCCTAACAGTTTTACCACAAACCCTTGACATTTGTGCTGTAGTAATCCAATCTCGGTTGAATGAACATCAGGCTCAAATGTCAGCTAGCTTGTAATGAAAAGGCAGCCTGTGACAGGTGATCCATTTCCATGGCTTTCTGTTCCACCAATATTTGAAATAAAGGAACCAAGACAAAGGCTGGACACTAAAAAGTGGCAGTTACAAAATAGACACCAGTTAACATAGAAAAATAACAGCGATGACATAAGCTATTTTTCATTCATTATTCAGGGGAGTTAATTGGTCCACTCTCTCATAACAGGAGTCCATTCCAGAGCAATATCTGCAACAATATTCAGGTCAGATTTTCCAGTACGTTAAAGCACTCTGTGTATTTCTTAGCCCAGTGCAAGTCAAATTTAAGGTCTGAAGAGGTCAGAACCACGTAACGCAGTGCAGAAGGGCGTTACACTGCAAACACATCCATGGCACCAGTTGGCTCCTGCAGACCCAGAATGCTGTAGGCCATTCGTTTCTGGTGACCTGGCAAGTGCACACCGATCTTCTTGATATCCCTAAGTGAAAGAACACGGCAGGAAAGAGCACTGAGTTGGAGAAGCATGTGGAATAACACATCAAATGGTATTTTCTGCATTATATTTGTGAAGTTGGGTTTGTCTGTTTGCTTACTCAGTCTTCAAGAGCAACACCTGCTCGATTGTTGTAATTCCTGCATGGGCAAAGGCTTGCTTATACTGTCCCATCTTCATAGACTCCAGCCATTCATCTACAGACCTGAATGGACCACCGTCATTTCCACTAGTGCTAGGCAGGCGAATAGACACCCTGATGGAGTGAAAAGATCATTTTAATGGCTTTATATAAAGAAGAACACTATAAGCCCCCATTGCGTCCACACACACTTATAAATCGCTCCTGACTCGCGAGCCTGATGACTGACCGCAGGTCGATGTTGGCGATGGCGTTGAGGGACTCGGGGCTGCCCTGGAGCTTGTCCAGCAGGCTGACGACGTCACTGAAGCGAGGCCGCTTGCAGCGCTCCTGCATCCAGCACTGCAGCATCAGCTGGTAGACGGCAGACGGACAGTCCATCGGCGCCGGCAGACGGAACCCTTCGTTTATGGCCTTCATTACCTGAGGCAGAAGCAGGAGAAAAGGTCACTTCCTGTGTAAAGCCACACCCACTAAGTCATGGTGCCTCACCAAACATCATTAAACACTGACTTCCTGATATGAATCCTGTTTGGAGTGTGTTTGCTGGGTGAAGGATATTTTTGTTATCTTGAGGTTGTACAGTGAGCATGAAATAAGCATTAAAACCATGTGTGGTTAAAACGTGACACACCTCATGGTTACTCATGTCCCAGTAGGGTCTCTCTCCAAATGCCATCACCTCCCACATGACAATACCAAAGCTCCACACGTCGCTGCCTGAGGTAAACTTCCTGTACGCTATGGCCTCTGGTGCTGTCCAACGAATAGGAATCTTTCCTCCCTAAGAAACAGGGAAAAATGTTTGGATTTTATACATGAATTGTGTTAAGGCAGTATTCAGTCGACAGTATTCAGTATCGTACCTTTATAATATAAGCTAGTCTGATTTCTGTGGCAATATAGCAGAGCAATAAGGAAACTTACAGTGGTTGTGTAAGTGCCCTCAGGGTAGTCCTCCAGCACACGTGACAGGCCAAAGTCTGATACTTTACACTCCAAGTTGCCATTGACAAGGATGTTGCGTGCAGCAAGATCTCTGTGCACGTAGTTCATATCCGAGAGATACTTCATCCCTGCTGCTATGCCACTGAGCATGCCCACCAGCTGGTAGGAAGAGAACTCCCCATCATGGTCCTGTGCATTAAATTAGAGAGACATGAATTTATGGGCTTCATAACACCTCTGCAGAATATCAGTGTGTAGAAAAAGGACAATTGTGAACATGTGTGTCACACACACCCTCAAGTACTGATCCAGAGCCCCATTTTCCATGTACTCAGTGATGATCATGACATGTTTGTCTGAAAAGAAAGCAACCGAGAAACCGAATTTAGAATGGGACACGCGGTACATGCGGGATGATTCATGTGAGTGGGTGGTCCTGGAGCTGTGGTGACAGAGTTGACGCGTACACTTTGTGACGACCCCCTCTAGACGTATGATGTTGTGGTGGGAGAACTGGCCCATGATGCTGGCCTCGCTCAGGAAGTCCTGCCTCTGCTTCTCCGTGTAGCCTGGTTTCAGGGTCTTTATCGCCACGGCAACCTCGCTGCGCCCCGGCAACTTCAGCACACCGCGAAACACCTCACCAAACTCTCCTATGGAGTCAAACATAGGAAGGAAAAATTTATAACTTGCTTCTGTATATCAAAAAACAATGATAAATTCAGGCTAAAATTTATGGAAATAAATTCAATGTATGGACATTACTACCACAAAAAAATCTCAACAATGTCACTTCCCTAATATGATTAAATGATTTAATATTATCAGAAAAGTATGTGATAAAGTGTAGATAAAGATCCATCATTATTTTCCAGTTTACCTGCCCCGATGACTTTCTGCTTTGTAATGTAACCGGGGTGAATCTCACTGGCAAACTTGAGAACAGCTGTGCAGGGGTCCTCGTAAGTGTGTGGATCCACATACATCTTCAGAGGCTGCAGTTTTTCTGTGGCAGAGAGAGTGAGTATATTTTTAGACTGATATATATGGTAGTTAACCAAGTGTCTCAAATGGTACACAAGCATAGTGTATTTGCATGCTCTAATATGCTTTGGATTAACTGGGAAAACATATTGTAAATATCTGTGTATATATAGTAGAACAAATTACATTAAGCAGGAAAATTGGGATTTGTTTTCTTACCTGGACAGGAAAGGTAGTTGCCGCCTGTTCTTTGTCGAATGTTTGAATTTAGCCTCCTGATAACAGAAAGGGCAAAGGTCAAAATTATTGCACATTAGTGCCTATCAAGCTCTTTAATGAGAACAGCTTCACATCAAAGCAGGAATGTAAACAGGAGGTGACTGGGTGGAGATGTTAAGGCTAGCAAGGTTGAGGAGATATGATATGGTTGAAGTCAGGAAGAAAAGGAGGAGTGGAAAAAAGACCAAAACTTCTCTAACCTTTTGTGGAGAAGTAAAATGACCACCACAACAAGCAACATGACTCCACCCCCAGCGATGGCCCCCATAATGATCATGGAGCTGCTCTGAGTCTGTCGTTCAGCTGCTGGACAGGAACCAAACAATCAATTACCTTCAGCATTCTGCTTCAGCAGTATATGAAGCTAGAAAGGTTGACAAGTACAGAAGTGTACATACACACATCCTTACCCAAAGGCAGGGTCTCAAATTCATATTCGGGGCTGTGACTGCTGGGGTGGCCCTCTGGTGTTAGGGTCTGAACCCGAAACAAATACTTAGTACCCGGCAAGAGGTCGATGACCTGGACAAAGTCCTTCTCCAGTTTGAGAACGGTATATGTGGTGAAATCTTGCTCTCCCTGATCCTCCTATATGGTCAGCAGGAGACAGGAGTCAGCAGGAAACAATATTTGGTAAAGAGCATTTAACAACTCAGTACAAGAAAGAAGGAACAGCTGTAGGTGAGTTGTGGTTCACCTCCGTACCTTAACGCGGTACATCAGCTCGTAGAGAGGAGAGTGGTGTGAGATGGTTGTGCGGCGATCCACAGCCCAGGACAGAGACAGACTATTGGGGCTTCGGTCCACTACTCTGAGGAACGTCACCTTAGGGGGCTCTGTGATGAGAATTCATTTCCATTCATTTGCTTTTACTCAATACATACAGTCTCTGCTGTGCTATCATATCTGGATCTACCTCATCAGTCCTCATAATGCCTAAGTTACCCATAGCTAACTCAGCTAAGCCAGCTCTTACCTGTGAAGTATAGTGCAGTCATGATGCTGGCACTGGCCCGATCGCGGCTGAATTGGGACACTCCATTTGAGGCTTCCACTGTGAATGTGTAGTTCACATGAGGCTCCAGATCACTGACTGTCACCTCTGGGTTCTTCAGAGGTGCCTGTGTGGGCTGGAACCACACCCTCCCTCCGCATGGTACACACGTGGCACCATCACAACGCTCACAAGCCACGCTGTAGGTGATGTCATTCCTGCCGCCAGTGTTACCCGGAGGTCTCCAGGTCAGCTGTAAGCTCCCCGGTGTGAGAAGAGGCGTGGACGTCAGCTCTTCTGGTGGACCAGGTGGGCCTGAGGGAGAGAAGAATTATATTGCCTAAAATTGCAGTGAGTCAAAAGGAAAGGATCACCCTTATGCTTTTCCTCCTTTCCCTCGCACACCATAAGTGCACCAGGTCTGTGCATGACATACAACACGAGCGCTAACAGTATGTCTAATCGATGCTGCTCTGTTGCTCTCACCTGAGCAGGGAGCCGAGCCGGGCTCGGCGGGTGTCCGGTAGAAGCCGTCCATGCAGGGGCACAGGAGGGCCCCGGGCCCCGACTTCTGGGTGTTTGCTGGGCAGACTTGGCATGACTCACTTGAATCAGTGTTCTTGTAGTAGCCTGCTTCACATGCTAGAAAACAATGGCATAAATTAAACTGTGAACTGGCTGAATGCCTATATGCAAATATAAGACTTTTCATTTAAGGATAGTAACTTAATTTATTGCATTATCAGTGTAACACTTTCTTCTCTGTACAGTTGTTTAAGTTTTTTTTCCAAGTCTCACATCCAGCACTCAAGCTTTTACTGCAGATACACAGATTGAAGAACAGCCTTAGCCACAAAGGTTACCGAGCTGCGTTTATATCAGAGTTCACAACTGCTTATTAAGACACAGAACTGCAGGGCACCACTGTTACCCTCCCTCCCCTTCAGGCAAGAACAATAGGTGCAAATGGATTCACACCAGCTAAGTTACAGACAGGACGAATCCATCAACACGAACACAAATCCTCACAGCCTACACTTATCACACCAGGACAAGAGACCCGCACTGACTCCAGATTCCAACAAAAGAGAAGGGCCTTCCGGCCCTGAGAAACAGCCAGCATGTTTCAACTCAGAATTAAAAGCAGAATCGCAAAAAAATGCTTTGAGCCCCGCAGGTGAGCTATACCAGGCTATGTGTGGACGTCCGTTTGGACAAAACAGGATGCAGGAATTGCAAGTGTGTATAAGTTTCATCCTCTCGTCCTTTCCTTCCTGTAACAAAAGGATGAGGACATGCCAGTGTGCAAGGACTCCGGAAAAGTGGGATGGGACAACTCTAATAATAATTAACAAAGAGGACGTGGGGGTCATGATTGTAGAGCGCATGAACACAGCGGTAGAAAGGCTGGTGCTGTTGTGTATGTACTGTTATGTACTTTTAACGAGCATGAGAAACTCATTGGCTTGCAAAATGGATTCATGGATAACTGTGGATTCTGCAGAAGCATGCCTCTTTTGAAATAGCCTGTGACCCCCCTGTGGGTCTGGCTTTCAGCTGTCACCTCCAACAAAAGGATGGCGCTTCAGTTTGATGAGCAGTAGGTGGTGCAGGGGTGTGTATGCGTGTGTGTGTGTGTGTGTGTGTGTGTGTGAATGGGACCAGGGCTTAAGGAACGCTGACTGACGTTTTCTCGAGGGATGTTCTGCGGGGGTTTGTGTATTTGCTGTGTGTGTTGGAGTGGAAGAGAGTGCCATGTAAGGTGGGGGTGGAAGAGATGTTCGCATAAGAAAAGTAGCCTCCCTTTTCACTTTGTTTGATGCTGCGAATGAGAAAAACCCTCATTCCATTCTTCCTGCCTAATGTCCACATCTGTTATGAGAAAAGTGCTTGGTGACCAAACCTAAACCCTTTCACTGTACTGAATGCTGGTTTAAACAGATTCACAGGCATCACAAAACACTGACTTTGTCCACACAACACATTACAAACGCGTAGGTGACTCACTCATAATGGTCGTTTTTCTTATGTCATTTTTGGCAACATAAGCTGACTAAAATGAGCCGTGGCCCCTTTGGCTTGGGATATCATGTGGGTGGACACCGCTATGGAGAACATCAAAGACACCATGGAGGAAAAGTAAAGAAAAATTACCAACTATGAGTTGTGGGGGGGG
>JAOXYF010000018.1:10722198-10735640 GCA_028565775.1 Sternarchorhynchus goeldii | reverse complement strand
GTGTGTGTGTGTGTGTGTGTGTGTGTGTGTGTGTGTGTGTGTGTGTGTGTGTGTGTGTGTGTGTGTGTGTGTAAAGCGGAGGTAGCCTTCTGCCTCTCCACTGGCATGACGCCTCCATTCTGACTACAGCAGGTTGTGCAACACTCGGCAGTCAACAGACAAGAAGTAGACATAGGTGCCTCAACGCTCTCACCCCGTTGTACGACCTCTGCCTCCGACATGTGGCTGATGACCAGACACTGGTTTAGCCCAGCGGGAAACCCCCTCTGTTTCCCTTAATGACCTTAGGTAAAAAAACAAAATGTCAATTAAGCATGCTGTACAAACTGTAAGGTGTCTTAACCTACTTTGTCACTACTCTTTTGCTCTCTTTCTCTCTCTTTATCTCTCTCTTCCTCTCTTTCTCTCTCTAGTTTTTGGCCAGGGATCGCCCTGAGGGCACAGGTGAATTTGTCACATTTGACATTTTCCACCACGCTTTTTCAGGCCCAGTGAACTGAGGGAAACTGACATTTAATTACTGGTGAGCAGTCACGGCTAATTACAATCCCTGGAGTTTAGTCATCATATCTAATTAAGTTTTACTTTCATGAAAGCTTAATAGCGTATAGCAGCACAGTGCCGTGTGGTGCACTTTGCGAATATTGACAGCCAATTTGGGTATTAATTCCAGAGGAATGCCCCTACTCTGCACAGCTTACTTTGAGATCCCGCCCATTGTGGAAGTTTTGTACCGGTGTGTTGCACTTTTCCCCATGGTGCACCTACCAGATATGCAGCAGCCCCTTCCCCCACACTGCCTCCTCTGATTGGCTGGATCTGTAGGGCAGTGGGCAAGAGAACTCTGTGTGATCCAAATCAGCTTCTCACCACGACACCATTTTTACGCCTTCCTCTCTGGGTGCCCCACGCGAGGGTGAGGGTTTTCCTCAGCGAAAAAGTGTATGTGGAAGTCATTTTGTCTTTGCTTAGCATATTATCTGATTAGATCTCTATCATGATCACCAGAAGAGCTGCTTGAAGGTTAATGAATGCTTTAATGATCATAACTAGGTTCTCCGATAGTCTCCTTCCCAAACGTGTTGCTGTTCGTATGCAGTAAGCACTGCTGTCGCAGTATGGGTAGATTTGTGTGAAGTGCTCACCATATTTCACAAACGCAGCATTTTAATATGACGTATTACAAAACCCATAGTCTGGCACCTGCTATATTCTCATGTCTTTTGTTCCTTTGATCTCTTTCTACCTCATGGATTCTTTTTCATTTTTTTTTTTTTTTTTGTGAATTTGTTTTGGTTTTCATTTTCTGTGCAGACAAATCATATTGATATTTACAAGCCATTTTTTTTTCCAGGAAGTATATTTGTCCCTAATAAGTTGTCGCTGCTTGCTCTATGAAGCCTAGAGAATCATTTGAATATTAACTTTCAGTTCAACAGGCATCTTTTCATTACCAGTAGCTGTACACACATACGAGATCTGGAAGCTGATTTGTGGCGATTATCATGTCTCTTCTATCCTCTATAATTAATATGTTCTGAGTGTTACGGGCATCACATGAATAGCAAACTGTACGTGGTTCTTTAAGGGAAACTATGGAATACCAACACTCCAAGCAACTGAAGTGAGTTGGAGTCCCAAATGGTACTGGAATGTGGGAGGTTGGATCAGGGATGGAGAGTTGAGGGTGGGGGGAGGGGAGGGGAGGGGAGGGAGGGGGTGTTGTAGGTGTAGCCCACCCCGAGCCCTCCGTTGTTATTTGAACACCACTCCTCTAATTGGAGAAGGAAAATCCCCACTTCTACTTGTCTAAAGGTCACCTCCTGTCATAAATGGAGTTTGTGGTGAAATGTTAACAGAGTCCTGGGATTTGACACTAAACAAACACAGCTTTGTTCACAGAAGAATAATTGGTGAAGGTTTTAATTCTCTCGCCTAAGCGCTGGCCTTCAGTGATTAAGTTGAGTCTTGGAGTCAGAGGTTTCAGAATGAAGAATTACCATGAACAGCATAACTCGGAATATATATAATTTGAGGCCTATGATTATTGTCCCCCAGGATTATTGTTCCCACCATGTTTTAACGCTATAATATTTGATAGCCATGCATTTCTAAAACAGACTCATCCTTTTACTGGGCTTACAGGATATGAAAGACTGAGAGCCTGTATATTGCTTGTATGCTGTTCACAGTCCCATAAAGACTGGGACTGTCTGTGGCTGGCATTGTAATAATGACATTAAATGTCAAAAGCATGCACATGATTTACTGTCTGGCTTTGCTTTGGGGCCTTTGTAGCGTGTGAGGAAAGCATGGCTGGAAAACACCAACAAGCCATGGGTACACTCAAGTGAGATTTACAATGGAAGTGGCTTCGCACTGATCCCCCCCCCCACGCCCCACCAAAAAAAGAGACAGAAAGTCAGAAACATGGCACAGATGGCTGGCAACCCAGATAAGGTTGTATGTGTCATGCTTTGAAGGAGACTTTGCCCTCTGAAGTCATAATCATCATAAGCAATGTTACGCACAAAAGGACTAGTCAGAACTCTGTGGGTGGAAGAGTCAACAGTTAAAGCAACAATGCTTCCAGTGTAAATGGAATGTGGCAAAAGCAAATTACTGGTCTTGAAAGACTTAGGAATGTATAGTTTTTGGGTTTTTTTAAACCTACAAGTTAACTGGATGTTCTTCTGTATAAAAAAGTGTTCACATTATTTTCCCCCATTCAGGACACTTTGAAACTGAAGACACACAGACTGCTATTGCACTAATCGTTTAATATCTAGACTATATTGCTCATGGGCCTTATTCAGTATTCTAAATATGTATAAAAAGACATTCCACACGCACAGACTGAACCTCCAACCCTCAGTGTTCTACTCTGTTCCTTCAAGCCTCTGTTAAAGTTAGCCACTACCCTCGACTCCTGCCTGGCAACCAATTACAATGATGCCTTAAGAAGACTGGCAGGTGGCGATAAGCCTGGAAGAACAGAAGTCGTGCATAAAAAGCTGCTCGTAAAACTCAAAAGGGAACAATGACACTGACAAAGTTATTGTCTTAGTGGTTGTTTGGGGTTAAGCACCTTCTTTTTCACTGAATGTTATAAGGCCTTTCGCTCTAGGGGGGATTTACCCAATTACTTTTAATAACTGCATGGTTTTCCAAAAGGTAAATGCTACAAACCATAAAATGATACATGAATGACATAAAAATGAAAGAGGAGGGAGTGAGATGGAGACAAGAAAAAGTGCACAGAAGTGCAGAAGTGATATAAAAAGACAAAAGGAAAAAAAAAACAACTCCATTTTTGGAGTCTGGGCTTGTTCTGCCATTCCTGACCTGTGTCATCATTCAAAGATAACAAGACGGCCCTCTCATAACACATCCTTCCCCCGGGCGACTCACTCATCCATCACACACTAAAGGTGGTAAAATATTCGCTGTGTCTCCTGGAAACGGTGGAATGTTGATGAACATGTGGAATCTTCTGTTCTACACAGAGTCAAATACAATTGAATCACTTTCCATTTCCTAATGAACCCATTGTCTCTTTCAGCTGCAGGATGGTGGTTCAGGTTAAAGCAACAGAAGCTTTCTAGAACATTCCTTCCTGAGTTTGCCCTGTCTTACGATCACATACATAGATGAACCTTACAGTAGCGCATATGTTCATTGTATGGATGATAATATTTGAGTGACTTTGTTGGGGTTTTTGTTTTTTTTTGCCATAATGGTAGATTTGTAGTTCCTCTGCATCTTTTCAACAGAACTGAATGCCTGAAAATAATTTAAAGATTATGTTTTATAAGTTCACAAATTGGGGAATTAAATTAACAAAATAACCCCTTTAATTGAATATGGTTTAAGGTTGCAGCTGCCCAACAGATAAAAATCCTACATTTCAAGACCATGGGGACAAATGTATATTTCCCACCACCACAAAAGGTATCCATGGAAGTACAGCCCTCAATTATGTGATAACTGACTCAGTGTAGCATGGGTGTGCCAAGCCTTCCCTGTAATCTGCGGTGAGGTGTTGTCATAGAAACACATACACAGAAACAAGGTAGTATTCAGGTAATACTTCACGGCAGCACTGAGTCATATCAGCTTCCTGATGACATGTGAATCTCTGCATGAGAAGGGCCTGAGGAAAATCCCCTTTAATTCCTAAATTCCTCTGTCTAATATCAGTGCAGTAAGACCAAAACCCAGGTTACTCATTTCACTCACCTGAGGGAAAAAGTCTTTATTTCTCATAAATGTATGACTGAATGAATGAATGAATTAAGGATCAAGGATTCATTTATTCAGTTTAATCTAAAACCAATCCTCCCATTTCACTCTCCACCACACACACCTTCCTCCCTGCATGGTATCTTTTAGCTTCCTTCCTAAAGCACTAAACACACACGCAAATCGGATATAAAATACGAGCAGGTGAGAGGGTGTGGACAAGACCGACATTCCTTTAGACTGAAGTCATGATCTCTATCTTCCACATATTCACAAGCAGATTCTCATACAGTTCTGTGGTAAGCACAGCATACACTAAGGCATCTTAGCACACACAGTCATTCAGAAACTCCTTGGCAGCCCACCCACAAAGGCCTGCAGTTGTTCTTCAACTGTCTGAACTCTGACTGTGCTGCCACAGTCTTTGTTTTTTAATTAGCTTAGATAAATCACTTCATCTAAAGATATAATAATGCAACAAAAGATGAAAAAATATATATGTTAAATAAATATGCTAAATACAATGTTCTCAACTACACAAAAAAAATATTTTTTGGAAACATACTCATACTTGAGTAATATTGAATCACAATACTGGTAGTCCTATTTCATACAGAACTTCCCCTAATACAGTGTCCAAGTTCACACAGCACACCCACACCCAAACAAACCTCACATCTGTAGGGTCTCCTTACCTCTGCAGGACTGTCCCACAGCCTGGAAGCCGGATCTGCAGTGGCACTGCCCCACAGGCACGACCCACTCTCCGTTGGCTGTGCAATACATGCGGGGAGCTGCCTGGCTGGCTACCACAGCATTCGTGATGCAGGTGCCCTGCACCTCAGCCAGGCTCGCTGTAGTCACCCTCTCTGGGAAGGAAGCCAGGCTGTGCAGTGTGGCTGGACATGTGGTATAGAGCACCTTCACCCCCAAAAGAGCCACGCAGGAACCTGTGTCTTGGAAGGCCAGGTAGAAACCTCGTCTGGAGAGCTGACCTATACTCCGGGTCTCCACGTTCACACGCAGAGACGGCCGACCGCCTCCCCTGTTCGCGGTCACCTCATTGGGGGCCACCGTGGCAATCTTGCGGAACTGGCCCTTGCGGAAGCTCATGCCCACATCCGTGTCGGTTTCAGAAAGGTAGAGGCCAAAGGTCTCGCGGCAGGTGGGGGAAGTGCCATCGAAGGTGTTGCAGTCACGTACGACAAAGTGCAGCTCCACTGAGACACGTGAGGCTTCTACAGGCCTTTGGATAAAGGTGGTACGAAGCCAGTTGTCCTGCTCAGAGACACTGGCTACATTACACACACTATAAGTGTAAAGGAGAGAGCCATTCACCACCGTCTGGACTATTTCCCACTGAGAGAGAGAAAGAGAAAACGGGAGGGAGGGAAAGAGAGAGATATCAGATCATTATGTACATTATGTGTGAAGAAGAGAATATATTCCAGCTGGCAACAATTTCATTATTATAATTTAATACACAGACTCATAATTCACCCTTTCTCACGATGTTGCATATCATTTGTAACTTCAGACATCTACATACGGGTGTGGAGATTACATGTTTAAACATATCTTTCCCTGGAGGCCTCCTGAAGGTGTATTACAGAGAGCAAAGACAAACAGGCCTCCACCAAATAATGATACACCTCGTTCTTTCCTCTTTCTTCTCTTAATATGTAATACTGTCTTTCCCTTTGCTCTCCCAAAAGCACTTCGGCAGAAACCGAGGACATGCACTCAGACCTCAAAGGCCTTGTGTGGACACAGTGGCTCAGAAGCTCAGAGGACCAAAGACAGGCCTCCAACATCAGAAAGAGAAAATGACAGGACTAGGCTTCAAAAGTGTAATTAAGTCCCCCACCCCCCAGCTTGAGAGTGTGAATGCCTCGAACTTGCCCTTAAACCCTTAGGTAGAGCTGTCTCCAAGGACAGGACATACTTGGAGTGTAAATCTCTCATGAGGTCTTGGGGTGACAGCAGGAATCCACAGAGGATTCTCGTAATCCCCAGTGACTTACAGGAGGCAAAATGGCTCACTCGCTTCCACTGACCACGTCTCCATTTCCTCTGGTCCCTCAGAAAGGAAACCACATGACTAAAGATAGCGGACAGCGCACTCCCTTTCACACAGGGATTGGTGTCTTTCTTTTCCCTACTGTATATAACACTTCATTGGATTCATTGAGTCATAGCTTCTGTTAATACCATAAACTTTTCATTGGATTCATCGAGTCATAGCACTGTTAATACCATAAACTGTTCATTGGATTCACTGAGCCATATCACTGTTCGTAACATAAACTGAGCCATGTGAACTGCAAACATAGAACTGGTATTACAGACAATAAAGTCAAGACTTCCAAGACTTTTTTTTAGGATTATTGGTCTAAAAATGATCCCAAGCTATGAATTGCTTTAAACAAGAAATAAAAATAAAACCACGTATTTAATTAAATTTAAAAAAGTAAGATAAAGCACAGATAAGAAAAAGCATAACAACAAATTCAAATACCAAATTCAATACAAACAACTGGAAAAATTATCACTATGTAACAGGAAACGTGACTTACAAGTGATTCATGATTTAGGAGATGTTGCTAGATCATTGTGTCACGCACATAAAATATAAAATGCAACATATAAAGCAAAAAGTGTGGTTAAACTAAGAAACCAGAAAAATTCCAAATAATACACTCACCCCTTCTTCATTTGGTAGGGTCAGCCACCCCAGCTCTCCTCCAGATGCCTTCATATCAAGCAACATGTCTAAAGGAAACCCAATTCAAACACAGGACAGACATAAGAATATTATATAATATAAATAATTGACAAGTAGCTTCGTACCTGATATATATTAGGAAATGATATAACATTCTGAATATGGTAGGAAACGTTTAAATGAATCACATGAATGTGGTTGCTTTTTAATACTAATGCTATTAAAATAATACATGTTAAACTGTTCAATGTTTAACATTACACGTTAAACTTAGAATTAATGCTGAAAAACACAATTTCCGAAAAGAAAAGAACAATACAAATTGAAATTTCGAACATTTGACATTTCAAACTTTACTAATGTTTTAACAAGTACGTAGATGTTACTTACGTTCCTTGGATTGAATTACATTAAATACACTATTAAATAAATACAAGAAGAAAAAGAAAATCTCTACACGACGATAATCCATTTTCGTTTTTAGTTCAACTTTCAGAACTCATTTGCGATCTGCCGTGCAGTGTGCGCGCTCAACTTTACCACACTGAGACCCAGAATCTCATTCATGAGTACGGAATGTCTCTAACTCCGCCTTTTGGAATGTGGCCTCAGTGCCAAATAGGGTGTTGGGAGGAGTTACAGCACAGCACGTGGGTGTATAGTGGTTAAGCTTTCTGCACCTGTGAAATGTGTTTCGGATGTTTGCAATCGCTCAGTTTAAGACATGAGTAAAGCCGTCTGTGTACACAAACTGTAATAACACTGTATAGATGAAAGCCAAATGTAACATATAGAGATTGTTTAAAGTTTAGTCATTTCAAAGTATGAAAGGTCGCTTTGATGAACTCTAGGGTAATTTATGTTCTGTTATCTAGTTCGTCTAAAAACAAATTAGTTACCCTCGTTTAAAAAGCCAAAAGATAAAACTAGAACGACGTATGATGAACGTGTAGAATTTAACTACCAACTGTCTTCGAATTTTGGCCATATCGCCACATAGTCGGCTTAATGAGGGAGAAAGTTTTACGTGTACGTTTGAGGATACTTTTGAACGTGTTCAAAATGATTTTCCAACCTAGCCTCCCTGCAGCGTTCCCACGATAAAAGGGGAAGGGTCAAGTGGGAGTGCCTCTATGAATGAATGACTGCTAATGACTTCAAGGAGTACGAATATGTAGACACAGAAATACATCAGACAATAGTGTTGCCCGGCAACGCGGAGGAATTTTTGAGTCAAGTCTCCTTTGTGCAGCAGTCTGTCAGAGTCCCTTGACCTGAGAGTCAAACAAGCTGACTTCTTCTCAAGGGCTTACGGACTGCCTGCATTGTGAGTGACAATGTATATTCATGAGGTAGAAACTGAAGAAAAAATCTCTTCTTTAAATTTAGTTCAACTAGACATTAATCTGAATGAGAGGGCACTCAATATGCAAACTTTTTGATAAGAAAAGCAAATCATAAAAAAAAATTGGTAGAACATTTTTGCAAGAAATTACCAAATTTTGGTCTTTTCTGGTCTTCCTCTAAATTTGACTATTAGGAGAAATTTATGAGATCTAGGACTCATTCCACAAGCGCACCCACAAAATGGATGATTAACGATCTCGATCTGTTTGGTTTGTAGAAGCAAGACACTCGTGTTATGAAGGGCGTTTGTCTTCAGCAAATGAGGTGCCACAGCCATTGAGACACACACACAATGTGAAGGTCTCCTTTTCACGCAAGGGCCATGTGTGGAGCAGGAGCCTGGGGGTTTCCCCCTCCCTCCCACCGTTCTTCATAGGGCGCTGGTCTTCTTTCTTCCTCCTTCCCCCCTCTGCGACACCCTGTGCCACACATCCACCTTACAAAGCTGTCCTCGCCAGGGGGCTGGGCCCGAGATTAAGGGGTCACGAAACTGTAGTAGCACCGACACAGTGAGGTCATTTCACTCATCCACCCCTTTCCCTCCCTCTCGTCTCCACCTTCGAGATTTCAGTTCAGCAGAAGCTCAGAGGCGAGCTTCTATTGTGTGGCGTGGTGAGTGTGTCTGGTTGTCAAAGGCTTTGTTAACGGTCACAGTGTTCTGCTGAACTCTAAAGTATTGGGGGATATGTGTTACGGACATATGGAGGGCTGTTAACGCATTTTCACTCAACAGTTAACAAAACCTGCACTGCAGTCTGTTTCTTTCTTGCATGTGAGCATATGTGTGATTTTAAGGGTTTTAAGGTTTTTCTTTTAGTTCTGTTGCATGTTCATATTAGGGATGCAACAAGTGTCAACTGATTTTGTAAAATAACTACTTGCAGAAGCATACCATTTGCAAAAGCAAGACACAGTTTTGTTGTTTTGGCTCAAAACACCTATACACTGGATCTGAAATAAGATTATTGTCATTAATAACTATGACATTACAGCTCAGAAAGTCGGTTTTAATATTATAGCATGCATGCCCAAATGAGCTGAACAGTTTTGGAATTACAGCATGCTTTATGCATAATCTTCACATTTTAGGGGATCAGAATTCATTGGGCAGATGGCTGCATAGTTTTCTTGGCCAGCTGTATGTTGTTGTATCATTGGTTCATGCACAAGGGAGCTAACAAAATGTCTAGAGTTGATTCTAAATGTCGAATTCGCATCTGGAATCTGTTGTTTTTGTCTGTTGACATGACGTGTTGGTGCCAAAGATGGTATCACGAGGCTGTGAAATCAGAATACATCAAGCAGCCACATAACCATGACATTACACATACACAACAGCCTTGGGGAACTTATTAATATTTAACAAACTGGAAGACCACAGAAGATGACAGTTATTGTTGATCTCAGAAGAGTTTCAACAAATTTTAGACCACAAGTAAGCATACAGAATGGTAAACGAACAGTAACCATTGGCAAAAAAAGTACATTAAAAGACCTTGGGGCATCTAGGACGAGGTCTTATGTACAGACAAAATTAAAATGATCCTGTACCAGAGTAACAGGAAGAGGAATGTGTGGGCGAAACACGCAGTGGTAAAACATGGATGCAGAACAAAAATACAAGCTCAAACCCAATTCTCTCTGACGTTGTTTTGATCAGATGTTGAAAGCATGGGAAATAATAAACAAAAGTACATATAACAGTTTTTAACTAATCCACAAGTGTCATTTTTCATTAACTTTTTTATGGCAATTAATTATGATTAGTACATATTTAAAACAGTGGGCTGAAGTCCAAACTTCTGCAGTTTATATTTTATTTTCCTTGTTCTAACATCTCATTTAATTCAACATACTGTACAATTTACCAGGTTTTGTTAATTTAGTCAATATCTTGGAGCAGTGTGGCCCAAAATGTAAGTTATCTGAGGGCCCCAGTACTGTCACTGAGAACCAGTAATTTAGATTGTTAATGATATAGGTTATATGTACACATTAAACTTTATGTTTTATACACCAGGCTTAAAGGGCTTGGCTTTAAATGATAATTGTAATGTCTGACATATAATGTGTACTGGTGAAGAGGTCCAGTAGAGATAATGACACACATTCACATGCGCACATTTGTGTGATCAGTTTCTGTACTGGAGTTGAAACAAAGTACTAGAGGAAGAAAGCAAGTGTCAGGGTGGAAGAGGATATTGGACTGAGGCAGGAGGTGAGAGGCAATGTTCAATACAATAGACCTCCTGCTGCCTGAATAGATGCCACACACCCACACATGCACACCCAGAGCTCTGGTGTTATAGTGAGACAGTGACAGCTGGGTCCATTGGTTCTTTACCTGACCACACACAAAAAACACTTGTCACCCAAACTGGAATTCTGTTCACTTGTTTACTGTTTACATCTCACTTTGCCTTCAGACAGTGATCTAGCTGGGAGGCCTGGAAGACAGACAGACAAAAGCACACACAAACACACTATGTAAATAAAAGCATACAGAATTCCAGTTTGTTGACACCATCAAGTATGCTAATGTGGATTGCTATGTCTTAGCTACTTTATCTCCTTCAAATTTCATACTTCTGAAACATGCCACCATATAAGCTCTGCCAGATGTGTTTGAAAATAATGACATCACTACTCAAGCAGAACGTATATTCAGTTGAGGCCTAGTAGATAGTGTGAGGATGTACTGGAACTCAGCAAATAATCACAGTTATAATACTGATGCTGACAGTGTGTGTGTGTGTGTGTGTGCGTGCTGGGAGGACTGGTAGAGGAGGTGTAGAGGTGGTGTAGTGTGTGGACTTTGAACCTGTGGATCCAGCTGTCACAGCCACACACACACACACACTTGTGCCACATCAAGAACACTTAACATGCAAACAAAACTTCTTGTTTAGTGTTAACATCTCGCTTTGTTTTTAGTTTGGAGGTATTATTGGTACGATCTAGTATGTGGCATCATGGTCTTTTTAATCACACACACATATTGACAAAAGCTGTTGTTTTAAAGCCAATATTAGCTTCACATGTACAGTAGATATGCAATATATAGTAGATAAGGTTATCTGCAATACATGAACTTAATACAAGTACTTTACAAATGTATTATATAATTTTAAACTGACTGATGTCACCTTTATGTTGTATGAAAAATACAGTATGAAGAAGTGACATGCTGTCTGCAAACAGTTACAGACAGTGTCATTCTTGAAAGAAATCACATTATATATATATATATATAGAAATGTCACAATGAAAAAAAAAACTAAAAATGTTACATTTAGATCTACTTCCGTGTCATATTTGGTACAGTAGGTGGAAGTTATAATATGGACTTTTAAGCCTCGTCAAGCATGAGTACGTTTTAGTGAATGGTCTTCAAAAAAACTGCAGCACACTACCACTAGATGGCACAACCTTGACGAACTACTGAAGAACCACTTGACAGTTCCGATTTGTAGCTACAACCCTTTTGATCGTAACCTGTATCAGTTCATCCATCAGTCTAACAGTGTTGTAAATTATGCATTTTATCAAAGGTTTAAAAAGAAACGCCATCCTTATCATGTGTGTTTATCAACTAATACACTACTGTGACTTATTTTTATTTATTTGTTTGCTTGTTTGTTTGATAGACAGGAAATATGTAAGTATATTTACTCTAAGGAGCTGCTTTTCTGACAATATGTCGAAGTAGCTATTAATTTATTGGTTAACCAATAGCGCCTACATCCATTTTATTGGCCGTGTAAAATATAGCTAGGCTACTACTTGTGTTATCATAGTATTAAAAGTTCAATAAAGATTAGACTGTCATTACACAGAATACCCTGTGTGTTTTATATTAGCGCAGTTTCTATATTAGCAGGCTATTTAAAACATATAAATAAGTATGAAACTCAATGTAGAAAATATTTTCTACTGTTTTCTGCCGATTACTGCTGATCAAACTACCCCAATCGTCCCAAGCACAATGTGAAACATAAAACAGTGTTTTCGCGTCACGTGACGACGCGCTAGGAAGCGCCTGTCATCAAAACGGTGCTCATGCTGCCAACGAATTTCACTTCGTGCACTGAGGACAGGTAAGCTGTATTAGATTTCCCACTCGCTTTCATTTATTTCCCTCGTCGTATCAAAGCTTACACATAGCTAAATCCGGAGGTGTGTTTGTATACACGGAATTTCACACATCGATATTAACCTGAACTAATTTTAACCAGCTGATAGTGCAGCTGTTAAACCTGTTCTGGTGCTTTGCGATGACAGTCACATTGTATACGATTAACGATGCTTCCTTATATAGCTAGCTGGGATATCAAAAATAAAGCAAGGCAAAAGTGGATACATTTTAAAATGGGTTACAGTAATATGCACGAATGCTCAGGTCAAACGTCACGTGGCGGATCTGAACTTCCGATTTCAGACTAGTGCAACTAATGCTAATTTACAGTGTCTGTTCTAGCTGGCTTTTCATAGTGTTATCTACGACTTACCCTGCTCGTTTGGATAACTATATAAATGTTTATACATGCGTATATAAACATTTGTGCATGCCTTTTCAGTGTTGTTGTGTTCTGCATTTCTTTGGATCATTATCTTCTTGCCCGAAACAGTTAATAAAACCATTAGATTTTCGCTTCTTTGGACGATGTGATGCAAGAAACGGTGGTGCCTGACACAGCGTTTCACCCACCCTTAATCAGAGTGTAAACACTTGTGCAATATAGTGAATTCAACAGCCTACATTCCACATATGCTAAATGCTGTCAGCTCCCTCACATACACACCTGCAGAATTGTTACTTATCGGAATTTCTATTTTCTATTATTATTCTATTTCTATTCAGTTTGTCCATGCATGTGCTGTCCTGTGTTAAGACCAGATTCACTGTAAATCGAGAAACTGGTAACATGTATCGTGTGTGTCATTTGTGATTATCGCAGCTCTGGTTATTTGCTTAAAGAACGTGATGTAAAACACTTTTTAGGCTATTAACTTGTCATCATATTATAAAAAAGATCAATAAAGAATAGACTGTCATTACACAAAATAT
>JAOXYF010000018.1:10678730-10716879 GCA_028565775.1 Sternarchorhynchus goeldii | reverse complement strand
CCCCCCCCCCCCCCCCCCCCCCCCCCCCCCCCCCCCCCCCCCCCCCCCCCCCCCCCCCCCCCCCCCCCAAAAACATCAGGCAATTAAGTGGTTTGAATGGTACCATTCTGTGAAAATAACCTTTGTGATGCAATAGGAGAAATATGTTCAACAGGAATCCACAGATGTAAGATGTGATTGTACCTCACTCATTTATGGCTGTTTTCCGAATTCAAACATTCCAAAGTGTGTGTGTGTGTGATATTTTATATACTTTTTAACAACTTGTACCTCAAAAAGTGTCTTGTTACTGGTTATAAATATTTGAAGCATGGTCCAAATAACACCACAAATGCCTTCTCTTAACCTAAAGGTATGTTTGTAATTCATTTTCAAAATTATGCAATCACTCGTTCAATGAAAACAACATTTTGTGACAATTTTGGGCAAGGAGGGGACAAATATTTGGGTTGCGTTTGATCAGAAAGCCTTGCGCATTATACACATTAGTCCAGTTTGTACTTCCTGAATGTTTTTTCCTGAATGGTTTCCATTTTTATATCCGTTATATTGTCCACTTGTCAAATTTTACATTTTTCTAGGTGTGCTTTTATTATGTAATGTGTAATGGGAATGGAGGTGCAAAATGGAATGGTTTTATCTTTAGTATATTTAACATAATTTGGTTGCTTGTATAATCAACAGATGTTCACTAAATGTTCATGGCACACAAAACACCTGCATTAAGAGCAAGAAGTGTGAAATAAATCCACTGTATGAGTGATTCCCTGCGTATTGATAAGACTCTCTGCAGAACGTTTTTTTAGCTTCATTTTTTCATCAGCTTGCACTGATCATAATTTAATCACTGATTTAATCATTTCATCATGCATTTTAGTAAATATACTTTATTAAATATTTAACATACAATATGCATACATTACAAATCTGTGACAATCATCAGAGTACAGTAGTACAATAACATCAATTCTACCTTTTTTTTCCTACTGTAGTTTGATATTCAGTCTGCTGGTCAATGCTTAAGACCTAAATGGATTAACTCTGGCTTAGTGGTTCTGAATGGTATCTCACTTTTCCTTACTGTCACCTAGCCAGCACTGTAAGGAAATATCCGTAGTAATAGGATCAAAGAGGTTCAACTGAACATCCATCTGAAGCTCAGGCTCTGATGCAGAACAGCTCTGAATAATAGATAGGATTGCATGGAGTACAGAGCCAAACAGCACCTCACATACCAGACTGGAGGCACGTTTCTCTGATCCAGTTCGGATACATGAGGTGGATCATCCAAATACACCCTCTTATCAGGAAGAATGCTGGGTAAAGATGCGTACAAAGTTTATGTTTAATTATTATGCTTATAACATGATCATAATGTTATTGTTAAAAGTATATTGCTAGCAGCTACCAAGTTAGTCAACGCACATGACTGTTCAACTCGCACTTTAATTCACTTAATTAAATCTAATTACTGGCTGAATGACAATAGTGGTGAATTAAGATGTCTACCTGTAGAGAGAATGCTGGCCCATGAAAAAAACAGTGAAAAGACATACAGCTCTGGCATGGTATTGACCTGTAAAAGAACATAATATCGGCCATTACATAATTAGACGTACTTAATGGAAATCATATGAGGTATTAAAGAGCTATGGTCTACACTGTTGTGTAATCACTGTCAATCTTCACTGTTACATTGAAGCCAAAAGTGTGTGATTAGGACACTTACACACTGGGGAGCACTGAAGGTCAGAATAGTGGTACAAAGTCCCTGGGTAAATGAGAGAACTCCAAATGTGTGGTAAGCTGCTCTAATACTCTTTGGTACTGGGTCAGTGAGAGTAAGAGTCACTGCTAAACCTTCAGTAGAGCATGAAAGCGTGACAGTGTTAGTATATTAAAAGAAAAACCATGAATATGCCTAATAATTTGTATAATTTAATTTGTAGACCATGACTACCTGTGGCCATAAAGGAGAACACAATGAGAGTTATGAGATTGTTCAGAAGTGGCTTTTCACAGTAGCGGGAAGACTTGGGCCTAGAAAGGTATAGTTTGCATTCAGTTAAAACATAATTTACAGACAATACATTGGATTGCTGGATATTCAGCACCTTGAAAGATTACATCTATGGACTAAACATTAAGGGTATAGATTCTGATAAACTTACCTCATCAGAATGTAAAACTGTGGTGTCAGGAGAAGCATCACAAAGATGAAAAGAACAATCTGACTGTAAGACAAAGACATACAAGGGGTTTCTTACTGCCTCTACCGGAGTAAGATCATACACAAAAAACATGAGTTCACTGAGAACCATGCTTCACTTGGAATGTTCTAAATGTGTTACATTTGAAAAGATAGCATTGCACAATCTGCTCCTCTCAGACTGCTGTAGACCAGGAACTTACAACTTCAGCCTCTGATCTCGGGGAAGCCATCTGCTGGACTGGAAAGCCACATGAACCAAGAAGTGATGAAACATTGTATCCTCGAGGTCACCAAAGCAGACTACAGAAGAACATAACAGACAGAGGGTAACAGGCAAGCTCAGTTAGAAAAGGACACATTGGTTATGATCTAGATCATTAAGAATGCAGATTAATCCTATGATGAGAATCAGAAAAGCATTCAAACTCACTAGAAGGTGCTGTGCTTGTCTTCTTATGACCCAGGAAAAATAAGGGCCATTTCACAAGAACATTGCAGATGGTGCCCTCATGTGGCTAGACTGAACACCATTAGGTAATCTTTCATTATTTAGAAATGACTAACCCTGGACTATCCTTATACTAACTCTAGCCAAAATTGCTGCTGCATGTCATTTAGGTATTCCATCAATATGTTTATAATTAGGACACAATTTGTAGGCTGTATTAAGTTTAAACACCTTTAAATACACAATAGAATAAATAAAGCATTTGATTCTAGACAAAAAACATGACCTTTTTGCTATCATGTACTACATATAAAATAGTTTCAAATCAGTTTAAAAAACAGAACAAGTAATTGCTATATAGAAACCAAAATGTAGCACAGAATCCGATTTTGGTAAATCACATTAAGCCTGTAAGCCTGTGCTCTAATCAGCTATCCTTGCTAGCCTACCAGATGTAGCACATCGCAAGTAAGATGTTAACAGTAATTCATGATTAATGAAGCAATTTATTTTCATTGTGTGTGATTTATGAGGGTAAAGGAAAAATGAACAAAGGTACTAGAAATATGTTTCAGTGATGCAGTGTGGAATGTAACAATGCGGAATGGTCTAGTTAAAATGACACCGTCACATACTGAATCTATATTCGGGGACAAAAGCACTATGCACCTATTGATATGTAGCAAAAAAGTTGCTCAATTAAAATGTCAGCAATACATTACACATCCACTACACATTCTGCACTGCCTAATGCATATGAGAAACAGAAATAAGGGATCAGGCTTTGTCATAACACAATGCTTAAACAATAATGGGTTAGTTCAGTATCCTTAATGCAGTGCACAACTGAACTATAATTTGGGTTGATAATAAACTTAATCCTGATTCAACTTTATGTAAAATACTGGTAGTATACCTGAATTGTCTATAACTTGCCAACAGCCTGAACTCACTGTCCTGGGAACACTGCACTCTGTGAACTTCTACCAGCCCAGAATGGCCAAAACATTCTTCTTAGCTCCAGAGAACAGCCCTTATGCCTGACGCTCTAAAATGGTGATTGTGTGAAGAGGCTCACCTTTGCTCCATATTACCACACAAAGCACATATCAAATTGAAAAATGACACATCACATTGGTCTCCTACTTAAGTCCTTAAAATATCGACTGCTCAGTCTACAAGTACCCAGGAATCAGAGAAGACTTCTAACTCTTCAGGGTGGACCTCAAACATGTCAGCCAATTACAATGGGACATGGGATATTGTGGACTGTCAGAACTTTGAAGGTTACATGATTGCCCTTGGTGAGTAGTAATATTCAAATGTATTAGCTTGTGTGATATTGGGAACAGTTTATTCGCTGAATAGTAATTTGGTTAGGACTAGTATAATTCATAAGATTTTTAAACAGTCAAGTTAAGTTTAGAAGAATCCTTGCCACTTTTAAAATCAAACATATTAAAGCTAAAAGAATAAATTATTATTATAGACAAAAGTTATAATGGACGGTCTTTATGATCAATCATTTACAAACCTAAGTAAATTAGTGTGACATTGTTTGCTTATTTAAACACAGACATTGACATGGTTACAAGGAAGATAGCAAGAATGCTGAAGCCTCAGAAAGTGATTGAGCAAAATGGAGATTCCTTCACCATCAGGACTCTGACCACATTCAGAAATTACTCGTGCTCATTCAAAATTGGTGAGGAGTTTGAAGAGGTGACCAAAGGTCTGGATAACAGAAAATGCCAGGTACACACATACTACTTGTTAAACATGACCAGAAATATAAAATTACAAATGTAAACATAAATGTAAATAAACCTTAGACCGTTTAATTAAATGCTGATTTTTTTGCACATCTATAATGAGTGACATTGGTTTTAGTAAATAAACTGCTACCATAGAAAAACCGTGATACGTTTGCAGACGGTGGTCAACTGGGACAATGACAAGCTTGTGTGTGTACAAAAAGGAGAGAAAACAGATAGAGGATGGACTCACTGGATAGAGGGAGATATTCTTTTTCTTGTATGCACAAACTTCTAAAATTTCTGCACAGACAATACTGTTGCAATACATTTGTTAATGACTTACTAAATAGTTTTTTCTTTCTTTCCTTTATTCAAGGAACTCCAATGTGGAAGTCAAATCTGCAAGCAAACCTATAGAAAAACAGGTTGAATTAAAGAGTGTGAAGCTAAATATATTTTTGAGTATTTTCGGGTAACTTCCTATTAACTGCTCTTCTGGTTAAACTATGTAAAAAAAATTAATATGTACAATAAAGTTTCCCCCCAAGATGACATATACAAGAGTTCTTAATGTTATGTTTTACACGTTGACCTGTCAGTCAGGGAAAACATTATACGACCAAATTAAATGCATATTTCTGATGTTAACTTTTGCCGTGCATTATCTTATTTAAATGAATAACCTAATACCTTTCAGTGGTTCTTATACAGAAAGTTCAGCATCTACCTTAATCTAAATATTATGCCTTTGTTTATGATACCACTGACTTTATGTTAGTGGCATTAAGTCCAGGATGCTATCCTGTTTAATAACACCTGATGTATACTTGATGCATCCCAAGGGACACAACAAAATTACATCACACACAGAAACATATCCCTATGCACAGGCAGGCTGTGGACAGCCATGGCTTGGACATGAACCATGTGTTAGTGCAGACGGTATTTCTCACGCAGCTGCTCTCAGAGCATAGGAAGAGAATTTTGCCACACCTCTTGAAAGTACTGCAAGTGAGTGTAGAATGCATCATCGTGGCAGAAATCATGACCCTCACTGTGGTCATGTGACTATACCTCAAAAGTACCTACAGTGAAAACACTGCCTTCTTTATGGTGGGATCAGATATTTTTGTCTTTCACATTAGGTCACTTCACATTGGTTCCATAAAATCTTACCATGTTTTGATGGGGAGACTGACAGTTCTGATGTCGACCAATCATGTCCTTGCGCACGCTTTTAGGTTGCTGGGGAGGAAGTTTAGGAAATTGTCGATCATGTTTCGAATGGTGATGTTTTTTATGTTAAAAAAAATAACAAAAAAAACTATTATGGAACTGTTCCTAGGTGTCACAAAGAAGATGGTATGGGTTGTCCATCCTTCAACATTAAGATAACATACATGTTAACAAGTAAACATTACATAAATGTAGCAAGCCATCATGTTTGTTGTATATTAACAGGTCTCATGGTGAAAACATGGGTTATTGTGATTGTACTGAAAAAAATACTGTATACTCTGGTAAATGAGGATACAAAGATACATTTTAATATCAGGTGGTTTCATAAATATTTTCTTAAACAATTGAAATTAACAGCAAAATCCTTTTTTTCTTCATATATACGTTTACATATATGTGCCAGGAAGGACTTGATCTTGCTATCAGTCAAGTAGAAGAACGAGTCTTAGGAGTCATCAAACTAGGCAGGAAAACCCAAATATTCTAAACATATTGCTGTTCTTCATTTATGTAACACATTGCTGAACCTGTGTGGGGCTCCAAATGATAAAACTTGCGTCAAAATCTGTGATGACTAGATGTTTTTGTCCTTTTCAGTTTTCCATACATCTGTGCTCGAGATGACTGGCTGGGAAACATACCTACGAGAGGACATAAGACATAAACATACGTCGAATATAAAACACCTACGCAGGAGGCTACAATCTCGCACAGGAGTAAAGAGATTTGCACATTATACCCTCAAATATTTGTTTGCTGTAAAAAAAAAAAAAAAAACTAAACAAATTTGCCACCTATCCTTTAAATTAAGTACAATATAAAATGTTCCACAAATTATTAAACATGAAACAAGCTAAATTATACACCAGGCTGTCCTACTTCAAAATGTACATGTCCTGTTCACTCATAACAGTGCCCCTTGATCATATCACTCACCAGCTTACAGAAATCCAAACTATGAGCAGGTAAAACCTCTGACAATGACATTTTTCTGATCTCTCCATGCCATATTTCAGTCTTTTATACACATCGTTGTTAGCATAAATCATCATCACTACATCACTACCACCATAACTCACCCGTCACCTGCTGCAATTGGTGTCCCAGTGGGTTACTGTGGTAGTACACATCTGTTGTCATGCTTTTTTTTCTTAAAAAATGTCAGAAAACACTTTGGTAAGCTGCGTCTTAAGTCTTCCATTTCTGGACACGATATTAGTGGATCGAGTTTGCTGTCCATGACATGTATCCAACGCTGAAAAATTCTCGACACTGTTGACTGATGAATTCCAAAGAGGTGACCCAACAGTTCCTCAGATATATTGAGACGCATCTTCATCAGTGTAAGAAGAAGTTCCTGAGTAGGCTTGAGGGACTGTTTCGCAGGAACAGGAAGAACTGATGACACATGACTGAACAGTAACGTGAAAGTCTGTAAATTGGGTAATCCTGTGAAAAACTTAATTTTGTTGTCGTCAAATTGTGAAGTGTCAAGAGTAAGATGTTTCAACTTGCTTTCTAATTTATGAACTTTATCCCTCAGTGACTGACATTCATTGTTTAAAGATTTAATCTGTTCATGTAGTGAAGTGATGTCACTGTGCGTCTCCTCGGTCTGTACTTCTACTTCTGACACAGGACTCTGCAGGTTCAGAAGAGCTGTGGCAGCCAGCTCTCTAGTGATAAGTTTTTTTTGAGAAACCTTTTGAGATCGTAGATATCTTTCCAGGTTGCTGACTGCCCAAGTTCGATCTGTGGAGGACGTGAAACTGAATAAACTTGGCACGTAGTCAGGGTGTAGGGGATCTTCGCTCTTTTTACCTGAAATAAATAAAATGTTTCGGTAGTATCTTGCTAGAATTCCACACCGCTACTCATAAAGTTTATAAACAAAAGTTATTTTGAAGGAACTGTTAATATTGATTTTTTTTATTGCATCATTTACTAATTACATGAATGAACTGTATTCAAACGTGTACACACAAATATTCTCATTAATCCTATATTTACTCATTTGGATAACCTGTGTGTATTCATATACTTGAATAAAAGTCAAATTGAAGATAAATATAGTCTGGCAAACAGTATCAGCTCTAAGTGAAGATCATAACCTGCTATGAAACCATGAATTTAGGAGAGAATAAAGAACAGTCTGTTCCAATAGTTTGTGGAAAACCTCCTCTTACGTTTTTTGGAATACTCCTTCATAAGAAAACCTGGGTTTATTTTGACTGGCTGGTGGGCTGGCCAACACCGTCTGACCAATCCAACCCTCATCCCACCCCCATTGTTTGAAGAACCCACTGTTCATCATCATGGATGATTTAAAATGTTGATAAATGTTACACTGAATATATGAAAACGATCGAAGCTAAACGTTTAATTAATGCGTAGTTAATACTGTACTTTAAGCTAGCTACTTAAGGTATGATTGTGCCCCAAAATCCAACATACCTGAAACAAAATGGGAACTGCAAATCCACGTTTCGGTGTCCGGATTCCAGTTGTTTCTGCGAATTGCAGCGAGCCATTGCCTTCTCTTTTCTTTAGCTTTCGGCAGCCTGTAAAAAGATATGTCCGAATTCTTGTTGAATCTGTTTGTACAGTAAATTGCACAACAGCTCTTTCCCATTTTAGATATTCCCGTGGTATCCACACTTAAGACAAACGCCGCCACTCAGTAGGTGTGCAGCCGACTGTGTCGTCACGCGCATACCCTCGGAGTGGGTAGGGCTCGCCGTCGTGTGAAAAACTATTTTGTCCTCCTTGTCCATAGGCGGCGCTACTGTCGCTATATCATGAAGACATTTCTTTGCAACCTCTTATTTCGCGCAATTTTCAACTCGCTTAGGTACAAAGTTGTTTGAAGTGCAAAGGGTTTTCTTGCGCGTCATTTTATTCATACCCTAAATATAAAATAACTTTTTCGTGTTAACCGCCACAATGGACGATAACGAGGCGTACTCGCAGGTAAATTAGCTAACCAGCTAGCGATAACAAATCATTTGTTTTAAATTTAACTAGTTAGCCACGTGTTTTAAAATATAACTTTGTCATATAATGATATTAAACTAGCGCGGAGTGTTTTGGCCTACAGTAATTTGTCTTGCTAGGACGTTGGATTTCATGTTGGCAATGCCTCCCTTTTCAGAGACTGAAAGCTGCTGTGCATTACACCGTCGGTAAGCTTTGTCAGAACGCAGCCGCAGACTGCGAGAAGGAGGTCAGCAGACAGGCAATAGCGGCTTGCGCTGAAATTACATTCAGGCAGTGTGGTAGGTTTTCCAGTGTCTTTGTGGCATTTGTGTCATTATTTATTTCGTATTTATATTTACATTTCAGCACTCTTTCTGAATTTTAGATACATTTGCTAAAGACTTGGAAGCATTTGCCAGGTGTGTTTGTACCTTCCTCATGCACCATACACAAAGATCAAGGCTCTAACACACCCCTACATGGAAACAATGTGTCTTCTGTTATTTTTTTCAGACATGCAAAACGACACACCGTTACAACGGACGACGTTAAACTTCTTGCAAGAAGAAGCACTGCCCTGGTACTCTCTCTCTCTCTCTCTCTCTATATATATATATACACATACATAATATACTGTACATACACACACCACTGTACTTGCTAGATATAATTGTTCACCAATTAATGCATTTAACTAATCAGTTTATTTTTATTAAACTTTGACATTTGCATGGAATTGCCTTTCAAAGTGAGTGGTCAAAAAAATCCCACATCTTGCCTGCAAGCATAGACAGTTTTTAGTAGGTCATCAAAGATGGGCTCATGCAGGATGCTACATTCTAGAACTCATGACTGAACAGAACAATTAGACAGATCTGGGTTAGTATGTGGTTCTCTTCCTGCTCAAACATAATTCAGTTTTTACTGAATTGGTTGTTACGGCTTCGACATCTAGTATTGACGGCCTCTCTAGTCTGAACTTTACTCTTAACCAACTCTAATGTAAGAATATATATAACTGAAGAGAACTAAACCACCCACTTTGGTTTTTCAACAATTAAGGAGTGTTGAGTACTCGGAACTAATCTTCACATTTGACTGTTGCTCAGCATAACATGCATCAGTCAACAAATGTTAAGTTCTCATGTGTATCTTTTATACCACTAGTCAAACTTTATCCAACAAAAGAGTGAAGAATTAGCAATAAATAATCAAGAACTGAAGGAGAAGAGGAAAAAGAATGCTACAAAGAGGAAAAGTAAGGACATGGAGAATGAAGTGGAAGAAAGGGACAAGGATGGAAACTAAAACCAGTGTCAAACTCATTGGCTAACAGCTGAAAAAGAACCGCACGTTATTCTGGATGAGCCGACTGGTCAGAGCATCGTTTTACCTGAGGAAAAGTAGAAAGCCACCCCCCTTTACTTTGATAATTAATTAGTCACAGACATTCATCAAAGTTGTGTATTTTATTGTAATATAGAATGTGCAAAACATGTTCATTACCTGTGAATGTAAGAAATTGATTGTAAAAAAAAAAAAAGTTTGTTATAAAAGTTGAATGACAAGACATGTGAAATACTTTGAATAAAGACCTGTATTCTTTACTACAGATCCCTAACTAGACTGTTTGGACCAGAAGTTTAAGAGAGACGAATTACTATTCTTTTTCCATGTATAATATATAATATCAGATCAGTATCTTGCAATAATGTTTGGCACCAGAATATTTGGGCCATAATTTCTGGACACAGATCAAGCTCAACCCTGCATTTAAAGAACACCAAAACTCTTGATTCTGGCAACCCAGGGCCAAGCTTGATCTAGCTCCAAAAAAAATAAAATAAAAAAAACAAAAACAAAGCCCAATCATGAGGTGCCTGTAGGTCAGCTACATTCTACAGTGTCCATTTCTGTTACCAGAGATGCTAATGCTGTAATGGGGAACCAGACACTCCTCCATCTTCCTCCTTCCCCAAGCGGACTTTCCACCTGGGGTTCAGGCGCAACCCGCAGCCAGCCATTTCCCAGGCCCCTAAATGTGTGAATTCAATTAGTTTCCTGCTCTTTTTACCCCCCCCAATCCATATTATTTGAGATCAATCCCATATCAGAAAACAGATACCTATTCAAATTTAGTTTTATTGAAGCACTCCCTTCATTTAACAAGCCATATAAAATGCTTTTGAAAACATTGAGCAAATGTTATCTAGAGGGAATTCATTCCACAGACATCCACAGCACTCAACATACAGGTCGCACTTACACCATCACTCGTTCTCCCCCCCCTCAGTGTCCACTGAAGATGTCATCCACATCAAAGTTCACACTTACAGGTCAAGTTACAAGGAAGTAAAGCACACACACCATACAGCATTCAGATCAGATTATAGATGCAAGACAAAATATTCATCATCACAACATTCCACTAACTACTTAAACACGTCAGTATACTGTAGGAGTAAAGCAAAATGGGAGGCCTAAGGGAAAAAAACAAAAAAAACTGGTACATGTAAAACTGTCCATTTTTTCAGGGTTGTATATGGATGAAGCTGGGAATTGTCAACAAGCTCTCATTCACACGCTCACAAATGCCACCCACTGCAGTCACATTTGAGCTTTCAACGCACTCACATCAGTCTTTTCCGTTCGCTCGCCTGCACGCTTTCCTTCCTCTCTCTCCGTTCGCTCACTCGCAGCCTTCTCACTCTTCGCCACCACCAAGCGCACTCAAGAGTTGTTAAAAATGTTCACTTTCTGGGCAGTTCTTGTCAATCAGAAAAAAGTTGATTTAAAAAAAAGACACCCACCGTGCCAGCAAGTCGTGCGATGAGAGCTTTTAGACATGGGGAAGAAGGTGGGATTATGATCTCAGCCACACAGAGGGCCTTCTTCCCAGGCAAAACCTATAGATGGCAACTGCAGAAGAGATTTCGATGAAGGCTTTTGAAATGCATCTTCGCAAGTAAGAGTTTAACTCAAAAGGCTGGAAGTTTCAACCAGATTCTTCCCAATGCAGGCTTTAAAAAAAGAGCTTTAAAGAAGTTGAAATCTGATGGTCTTCACATCATGCATTCTCAGTGACCACAGAATAAACTGCATGCATTTTAAGAATCCAGTTGAAATATCTCTTCTTCCTACCCCCAATCAACCAGTACAATGTAAAGAAAACAAAAACAAGTAAATTACACCAAGGATGATGCATTTGAGTAACTCTGGTTAACATAGCTCACTTCAGACTCTAAATTTAATGTCTTGTTCAAATGTACAAAAACATTCGGTCCTCCCAAAACTCCCCACTCTCTCCTGCTCCCTCTCCCAAACACAAGACAAGAGTTAAGTCTTTCAAAAATACTTACCAAACACACACTAGGAAATACAGACACTTCAAAAACAGATCCCACAACTTACATGCCCCATCCTGAAGACTTGGACTCCATACTGGAGCCAAAGCTAGAGTTAAACCCACTGCCGCTGGTGGTGGAGTTCGAGCCCGTGCCCCACCCGAGCGCAGCCGAACTGCTGTTGTAGTTGCTGTTTCCCGAGCTATACTGCGCCTGGTCTCGAGTGGAGCTCGTTCCGCTCGTGCTCGAGCCAGACGTGGCAGACTGACCCTGCTGGGCCAACATGCCCATCATACCCCAGCTGCTCTGCAGAGCAGCCTGGGCGGCTGCCATCATGGCCGGGTTGAGGTTGAAGTTGCCGAAGCTGCCCAGGCTGCTGGAGCTGCTGCGGCTGCTGCCGAAGCCCTGACCCCCAAAGCCATTGCCAAAGCGACCCGCCCGCTCCAGCATCTGCCTGCTGTTGTTGTGCTTGGGCTCAGCGTTGGAGATGTGCACGCTCACTCCTTTGATGATCAGGTCTTCTCCGCACAAGGAAGAAGCGACCTGTGCAAGAGACCGAACAGGCTTCACCCCAAGTTCAAAATTAGCAAGGAAGCATTCCAAGTGTTCATAACGTACATCAAACAATCTAAATATGAACAGCCATTCACAATATTACACTACATGGAAAGCAAGATTATTAGATAGGTTTGGGCCAACTATTCTTGAGATAAACGAGACATGTACCTGGTCATCTGCAAACGTAACAAAAGCGAAAGCTCGGAAAGGCTTAGGGATGAAGACGTCGGTGACCTCGCCATACTGCATGAAGAACTGACGCAGGTCATCAGCAGTCATATCCTCAGTGCAGCGACCCACAAATACTTTCCTGCTCCTCATTGGCTCATCTGGACCTTGCTGTTAGACAAAAGAAACAGTGTTGACTCTGGACTGCAAACAAAACCCAACATGCTGTACAGCCAACTGTGACTAAGTTAAGTAGACATTCTCTTATATTAAATTCTCTACTGTGCACCCACGCACATGTATTACCTTAGAATTGGGCAGTTTGCAATCACACCATCTTCCATCAATCATATGGCGTTGGGAAATAACTTTATTCTGAGTCTCCCACTCAGAAAATCTCACAAATCCGAACCCTTTTGAATTTCCAGTCTTCACATCGCGCTTAACCTGATGGGAAATGCAAAAATTAAACTATATGCAATAGTGTGAGAACTCACACCCCACATCTGGTTCTACCTGTAGGCACATACAATAAACATTTTGTCTAGTTATTTACCTGCACCATAATGACTTCACCAAATGTACTGAAGTAATCTTTCAAATCCTGTTCTGTAGTTTTCCATGGCAAACCTAATACAATTAGATCTGAAGTTTTCTGGTCCCCTCGCTTGATCTTAGCAGATGATGCATCTATTTCATCCATCTTCCTCTTGTTGTCTGGGAGGGCGGATTCTTAAATCGAGAATTGTGAGAAATAATTCATAACAACTCAAGCCGGTTCCATTGAGAGCGAACAAGCACTCCAGCTAAAATCGTATTACTGAGGGAAAAAATCTCAAAATGTATTTTTAAAATATTAGTCTTCCGTTTGAGGATTGTGTGAAAAGTAATTCGCAGAGACATGTGGGTTTTTTGTAGCTACCAACCTTTCGGATAATTTACGACGTATACAAGGTTACCCCAGCCATTCTCGGGAGCATGAAGAACCCCTTCGACCAGACGCACCCCCCGCATGCACTGTGATATAGGACTCCGATAGCGTAGGCCGCAAGCCCCTGGAAACTGAGCAGCAACCGTGGACAAAAGCACTGTTCCGTCATCTTCCGAAGGAATTTCCATTGGCTCTTCATTTTCCTCCTCAGCAACACGAATATACATTTCAGCCATATCTGCTTTGTTAGCAAAATAAAGGTTTGCTGGCTAGATGAAACGAAAAACGAGCTCGTAAATGCGCACACTAAACGTAGCTAGCTAACTACTCACACGCGTACTAAAACTGCATCTAAAGGAGACAATAAATAATGAAAACCTTCTCCCCCTAATCGGTCAATTTTTTTTACTGCACTGTCGCAAATATTTGCCTCAATCTGCAGCAAATCTTCAATATCAATTCACAGTAAACAAACGACTCGACGGCTGCGCAGCCAGGTCCCGATATTCCTTTGTTAGCTGCTAGCTAGCTCACCAGCGATGCTTCTATCCTCTCAAGTGTGGTTCTCGAATGAATGAGCAAGCTAACTGGCTAATGCTTCGTCTGTACAGGTCAAATTACATCCAGCGATTTCTGGAAAAAACGCAAACAGTTCTTCAAACTATCTATAATGCTTTCGAAATGTTATTAAAGTTACAAGCCTTAAACTGATTCAATTATTTACGTTTCGGTTCCACACAACTCATGCGCCTCTTGTTTTCGTAGCCAAAAGGCATTACCTAAGTCATCTAGGAAATACGTCATATCTGGAAGATTCCATTATTTTAATGGGTGACGAAGTCGAATAAAAAAAAATATATATATATAATCATATTAACCAAATGATGTAACAGAATTTCGAAATTAAAACGATAATTAAGTTGAGATACATGTACGTGCAAAGTAGAGAGAGAGAAATAATTTGTGAAACATTTTAATCTGCATACAATTAAACTCTTTCCCGCTTCTTCTTTAGTTTATACCGCCCTCTAGTGATGCACACACTATAAGAAACCGGAAATATGTACGTTTGCAGTTTGCAGTAGGCCATTCCAAAGCTTAGGCTTGAAATTTTTAATGGGTATGGATGCACTGTTTCAGTCTTTATTAAATACGTCTGATTATCGAGAGGGTGTAATCTACTACATATCGCAGATAAAATGTATTAATGATAAGGGCACTACCCTATTAATCCCCAATTCTAATTGTATTTACAGATCAGGTTAAAAATAAAATATTAAATAGATGTGATTTAGAAATATGAACTGTAGTCATTGTTTTCTTTCCATTTCAGATATTATAAGCAGAATACTCTCTTTAAACACAGAATACTTGGTAATAATAATATAATTCCATAATTATATTAATAATAATAATATAATTCCATAAAGTACTTAATTCCATATTCCATAAGCAAAGTACTTCATTTCATATTCAACCCTTCAGTAAAAGATTTAACAGGCTACTCAAACCTTTTGATTTCTGCTGGTTTTGGAAATCAACAGGTACGACTACATGTGGTGCTCATGGATTTGAAAGGCATCACAAAAATTAATTACAAAATGGAGCAAAAAGTAGATAGCATGACGAGACTAAAGTGAATTATGAGGTTGAGACGAGAACCTAAAAATGAAAGCATGTACATTTATTATTTTATTAACTTTTTTAAAGTAATGGCAACCAACTATTTTTCAGATAGCTAATGTACTCTCACTTGGAGCTCAGAGAGTCTTAGCTCTTTCTCCAAGGAGCTGAAGCTGCCCACATTTCTGTCCTGTTTCAGAGCCTGTTACTCGTCAGTATCCTAGAGCCTACGTGGTTTAGGTGGGGTTGGAGATTGAGCAGAGGCAAACTGTGGACAGAATATTCCTGAGGTTGTGGTTTGGAACCTTTCATGTTTGCTATTTGCTAATGGTGATTAAAACTGAGACAAGGAGGAAGACACACACACTTATATGATCAATATATTTATATATTTTACAAAACAATAGAAATGCTACCAATAACAATATATGTTCACAGTTGCTGTTATACCACATTGAAATAACATATATAAGTTAGACTGAAAATGGTCATTTTCAATAACATTTAACCAAAAATAACATTAACCCAACATTTCCTTCTGATGAAAGTTGAATGATTATGGACTTTGAGTTGAACATGAGGAGCTTAGTGAGAATAGCTTGTGTGTGCTAATGTAGTTGGTGTTAAAGTGTTGACTTCTGCAGAGGAGCAATGCAAGTTATCCCCCCTCCCCATTAAAACAAGTAGTGGGCAGGAGCTCGATGGGCAGAATGACAGGAAATCAGCTAGGCATCAGGCAGTAACACTGACAGTATAGTGCAAGGTAGACAGCTGCATTTTGTTGTATGTGTGTGAGTGTGTGTGTGTCTGAGTGTGCATGTGTGTGTGTGCGTGCACATGTGTGTATGTTTATTTGAAGAACAAGTTGTGACAGCAAGATAACAAAAAGCAGCAAAAATAAATATCAAAAGAATTTTTTTATCAGTATACAAAAAGTCTTTAGGTTGTTTTTTAATATATATTTTACCAATGAGTCTGGCAAAAATAAAGGCCTCGAGGATAATCTGCTGAATGAACTTGGGTGTCCCCTCGTTTTGTGAATTTTCACACCAAAGACTCCATGCTCTCAGTCAGGATGGATTCATCTGTGTTCACTACCCTCCCATTTCTGTTCAAGTTATAGGGATAGCAAAGTCCAGTGTCTTTATTACTGACCAGGCTGAGCACTGCTTTGTAAAGATACTGATAATGCTCCTGAAAAAGAGACAGAGAACATGTGACGGAAAAAAGCATGTTACGCACATCTTGACCTTCAGTAAATGTCGGTATGATCTACCGCGGAGCCATTCACACTTCATGTAATTTGGCTCTTGAAGACTTACGATTTCTGTGAAGACCCCTGGCCGCATGAGGTTGATCATCTTGGCCACCTGGTAGACATCCACAGCACTTTCACTTTCCAGCTGCTGTGACAGGGTGGTCAGAGCACAGAGCATCCCGGCAGAAACCGCACCAAACCTGGCCAATGGAAGCAACATCCCCATCTTATTTTAAATATAATATTTTACATCGAAAACAGTATAAACATGCAGGTTCCTCACTCGTCATGTACGATGGTGGGACCATCCCTGGTCATGGCCTCCTCTTTGATGATGTTGATCAGCTCTAACGTGTGGCTAATGGGAGCCTCGAGATCAGGCCAGTTTGGACACTGGAAATGCCGAACCTCCAGCACATAGTCATCCTGGCACACACACACCAACACACACAGAAGGCTTCCTTGAATAGTATTCTTCCTGAGGCCTTAAATCACTATTAGGTTGACCTTGAGAGTTTGAGTCTGATCATTAGCTTATTTCTTTCAAAAGAATAGACTAAATCTGTGCACATTCAGACTGAAGTCCTGCTGATAAGGGCACAGTATGTATGGTTAGTACGATAAAGACCTGGAGGCAGGCTAACTTTTGATGATACTTTTGTGAAGGTGAAGTACCTGGGTGGCCTCCAGGATAAAATCATGGATGATGAGCTGGTCCTCATTAGACAGACACAGTTTATCAGTGTTGATGAGGGTGACTGTGAATGCCACACAGTTCATAGGTTCTTCTCTGCTGGGCCAGTACACAAACTCGTCCTCAGTCTGGTAGGATACACAAGCTATGTCACACTGCAACATCCTTGGGGCGGTTCAAATGAATTATTAGACTAATTTTATTTAAGGTTTATTATTTAGTAATGTGGACCTTGCTCCCAAAATATCAATGCCTACAAGCAGGAGATGGTAGACTGAATTAAATTGGGGAGAATGTACTGCATTTCCATTTAGGAATTTATATTACAGTGGGCTGAGAAGTATGAATACATGGGCATGAGTGAATGGCTTTTTACTAATGAATATAAGTATTCAGAGTGCGGGAGGTATTTGTGAGGCATGCTGGAAGAGATAAGGGAAAACAAGATAAAAAGAACCAAGGTTTTAATAAACAAAAACACCAAGCAGTAACAGAGCACAAAGACAAAATACAAGGACAAACAGAACTATAGGAAGATAGGAATGCAACGCTAACAAAGGAATACTGAAACAGACACCAACAGGGAATGTAAGACAGGCAAAGAGACTGGGCTAATACAAGGACAAGGGCAAGACAACAGAGGAGCTAAGCAAAAATAAACAGACTTGGAGATTAACATAGGAGTTGGTGAAATCCAAGAATGACTAGAACAAAAGAACAAACCTGAGTCATGAACATAACCGGAATAGAAGCATTCGAGGAAATACCAAACGGAGAACAAAGACGGAGAAAACCAAAGACTACAGGAGAGCGAGGACAAGAGAAAACCAGAGAGATGAGAAAACGAAGCACAGGAATTGAAACATAGTAACAGCAAACAAAACAGGAACAGCAATACGAACTGAAGACTGGAATAGGAACAGTAACAGAATCAGAGCTCAACGGGACGACTGGAAACATCATCGGAAACAGAAACAATGATCAGCAACAAGACAGTACTAAGACCAGGCTGAAGTAACAAGACACATGAAAGGACATCGAGGAACAGGTGAAAACACTTAGAACTCAAGACCAGGATGAGAACTAAGACATGGAAGGAAACCAGGAAAGGAGACTGGAATATGGAGTGATCCAGGTGAGGACGGGTGACAGCTGTTAAGATCAGAGTAGCAATGAATGATAAAAGCGTATCTCATGAAGATAAATTTGCAGTGTCCTGTCAATCTACTCACTAGTCCTAGATTCTCAGACAGCATGATGATGACTTGAGCATTGTGATCCCAGATCATCCTCCAAAAATCTGTGGTGGTGTGTGGCAAGGGATGCTGGGTAATAATGAATTCATTGCTCCTGTAATAGCCCTGTAATTGATTAAGCATGTACGTCAGTCTTTAAACCGTCAAACAATGATTAAAGAATGGACAGGCTAAAGTAGAGAAGACTACCAAATTTACAGAAGAGTAACAGCCTGAATATTTGTATTATTAAATATTGCCTCAAAACGTAGACATTCATGTTACTGTATCGTATGCCTACGTTGTACTAGCTTCCCATTTTATTGTCCCTCTAACACAATGAGCGTTTCTAAAAACAGCCCAGAGAATCATCTGGGAGTGAAAGCACAGGTCACTGTAGTGCACTGACTGATGATACCATAATGTAAGAGGCATTGATGTAGTCCGTTCCCTTCACTCCAGGAAGAGGAGCGAGTGTGACTCTGGCTCGCTCCGCTGTAGAGAAACACATTTATCAAAGATAACAGAATGCTACTCAGAAATGCATTTCTGTCGTTTACATCCTCATAACTGCTGCAAAGATCAAACACTAAGGTACACTGAGCAAATTTACTGGTAACTGGCAAAGAGCACTTGAAGGAAAATTGATATCCTTTGTAAACATGAATAATCAAATAATATCAACAAATAATATCATGAATTCTGTATAAATATTAAAACTGAATAATAACTGATTGCAGAATGCAAAAAGAAAATGTAAGATTTATAAAGTGTGACAAGGTTTTATAAGTTGAACTTCACAGTAAAAAATAAATAAATAAATAAAACTGATAATTGATATTTTTTGAGACTCACAGGGGACCACTGAGGAGCTGCGGTTCTTTCCCTTGTTGCAGTCTTTGTGTGCACTGAAACACTCCATGACATGGGCGTTGCACTGCATCACCAGCTGATGTGACATGCCACAAACGACCACAAGAGGGAGCAAGTTAGAAGGCTTCAGCTGAGAAAAGAGGTCTACTCTTAGAACAGAATGCTGTTATTCATATCGTTAATTCAACAGTGTGTGAATATATACATAACTGTCAAACTTTTCATGAACAAAATATTAACAGGCAGAGAGGACATGATTGGTTAGGATAGACAGACTGCCCTGATTTTTTTTTTATAATGATTTAAGTGGCCAGAACCGTCACAAGAATAATTACTTCTCAGGGTATTTCCCTGATAGTGAGAGGTATCAGAGAGAATGTAAAACATTCTGGCTGAAGTGTCACATCAACTTTAAGATTGTGAATAAACTATTTTTTCCCACAAAGTTAAACTGAAGTTGCTAGCTACATAAGTGATACACCTTTATGTCAAAACTTGAGAAACACTAAATTCTGTTTTGATGTAAAAGTCAAAGCCATTTCAAAGAAGAACACATCAAGTAAAAATCTCAGTAACAGACAACCTTGTCTGGAATTCAAGGGCAAGGTATATTTATACGTGCAAGCTTCATTTCTCTCTGAGGATATCCTCTAATCTGGGAGGGTGAGGGCTAATATGTACTTCTGAGCTGCCACTCAAGTCATGGGACATATGTATGTGCTTCTGTATACACGACCTAAATATGCCCTCTTAGATTTACAAATGACTGTGACATTGCTGGAAGTCGAGCGTATGTCCCAGTGATAGGATGCTATTATGTGCTACTGAAGAAGCCCATTTACACAAGATTTTATTCATAATTGAACTCGGGGATGTTGTATATACATAAGTAAATCTATTGCTGCTACGAAGGGAAGTGGCCACCTTAAACTGTTTCTCCAAGCGGGTAGTGGCACTCCGGCTCGGGCTGGCAATGCCGTTCACGTAGCTGTGGAGGTGCCATGATGGTACCTCAGTGCCTTTGCTAAGCACCGCCTCCATCAGAGCATCATGGATAAACACATACTGCTCCTGAAGGATGCACACATACACACACACACACACACATGGTAGGTTTCCTTGAGCTGCCAGTGATATCGAATGATTACCACTGAAATTTTTTTTTTAAACTGGGGAAAAAAAATTAAAGAGGTTTCTCTTTTTCTATGTTGACCAGAGTTTGGTATCAGTATTTTCTTTTCAAGCACATGGAGTTGCTTGTGTAACTGCAATGCCAAACCTCCCATAGAAGCAAAATGAAAAATTTGTAGTTGCTACAGCAACTGGAAGAGTCTCTGCTACACCTTGACTAGAATTTGGTGTTGATATTTATTCTCATCACATCTGGAGTTGTTGTAACACCTCACTGGATGCTGGTTTCCATGACATCTGCTGTGGAGTCCAGTCAAACGCAGGTGTAGCCTATAGGTCCAAATCTAGTTCCATTACGGTGGTACTTTGCACTAACCTCTGTCTGGACCAGATAATTACGCTGAGTGCGGCTGTGTTTGAGGAAGCCCAGGACGTTTACTGTGCCTTTGTCCTTTATCTGCTGCAGCATGCTGTCGATCACGATGTACGTGCCTGTCCTCCCCACGCCGGCACTGCACAGAAGAGACGGGCTAAAACCGACAGATTGCAGGCTGGGAACGGCTCACAGAGTGACTTTCATGCAAGCGCTAAGCCAGGGCTTCAGTCTGCCCAGTGTGGATTACCTGCAGTGAACTACGATGGGGCCAGAGTTAGGAGCACGAACTGTGGTGGATCTGGAGATGAAGGTGAGCACTGGTAGCGTGTACTCAGGCACACCCATATCTGGCCACTGAGTGTAGTGATACTGGACCACTGTTCTCCCACTCTGCCTTCCCTTCTGACCCTGTGAGAAACAGAAAGAGAAAGAGAGAGAGAGAAAAAAACACCCATTACAACTTCAGCTGAGCAATGCATTAGTTCAGTACACATCCAACACACTCCTTCCATGCCCCTACCAATGAAGTGACTGACCTTTTTGACTCTCGTGTTGCGTATGAGAAAGTGGCGTAGAGTGTAACACGCATGAACCCGAGTGCTCTTCAGAGTCACTGATATACTCCCGTACACCTCAATGCTCTCGGACGGCCAATACTGATCACACTTCCTCTGTAAAGATCCAACATAACAGGTGTGTTTTGGTTGAGATATTAGGTTACATTCTGAGAGACATATGGTGTGTTAATTCCGAGAAACATATGCAGGAGTTTCATTTGTTTTGTTTGGTGTTTGTCACAGGGACGTACTCTGCCTTTCTCCACCAGATTGGTGATCATGACGATTACACTGGTGTTTTGCTCCCAGATCATCCTCCAGAAGTCTTCAAAGGTGGATTTCAGAGGTCCCTGAGCTGCAATGTATGCCTTAGGCCTTTTATAACCCTGAGAGAGAGAACTACCTTTAACAGGAACACATGTGTACAAAGCAACACATACACACAAGTACAAATGCACCCACGCACTCACTCCTACTTACATCTACATAGTTAGCGTTGATGTAGTCAGTGTGTTTGGAATCTTTTCCTGGCAATGGTTGCAATTTCACTCTGCTGTGGTCATCTGAAGTGTAGTAGGAAATACACAATGCAACTTTTCAATATTGCAGCTAATGGATTGCCCTCCTGCAAATTTAAAGTTGTTATGCACAGTAATCCGAAATGTCACTCAAAAAATGCTCATGAATACGTGTATTTCAAACGACATGTACGCTGGACACTCACAGGCTACTATGTTGATGTATCTGTTTTTATGCTTGTTGTCTGGGTGGTTTGAGTGCTCCGCTGTAAGCTTCACATCAGCTGTGCAATGCTGAACCTCCTGTAAAAAGACCAAAAAAGACAAAAAAAAAAAAAGATTCAGTTGCTACAGCAACTGTAATTGTGTCTCTGGATGGACACGCTGTCCAGAGTTTGGTGTCAAAATGTCTTTTTTCAGTCCTAAGCACAAGTTATTTTTATTGATTGTGTTAATAAAAAAATCTTTTTGGAAAATATTTTTCTCATTAGTCTTCTAATCAGAAAAATTTCAAATGTACATATTTGTCATATTATACATATTGCATTAAAAAACTGACTGCATTTTATTCACCATCCTCTTAGCAGTGATGTGCAGTGCTGACATTCATCTATATCACATTTCTTTTATCTCGACCGTGATGTTACTGCAGATTTAACGGATCCCTCTTGCACAGGTTTGTTTTGGAAACACCATGGGCATCAAACTTCACATATTCATCTCGGAATATGTCTGCAGAAGACTGTGTATGAGTAAATGTTTGCTACGGGCAGGATCCAGGCTAAAACGCTGCAGCACTCTTGCGTTCATTCCTGCAGCTAGAGGACAGCTGTAATGAGCCACTTTTCTTTAATTAGCCCCTTCCTATAGCCATCTGTGATACCCATGACAGACACTCATTTACACAAACTGCTCACATCAAACTCCTTAGTGAAGCCATAGTGGTTGTTGGTGTACAGTTCCATGATATGTTTGATGAACTGTCTGACTGGGAGTGCTTCCTGGTCATCTGAAACAAACACGCACACAGACACATACACAAATACATACACAAGGTTTACCAACACAGTAAAATCGCTTGTGTTAAAACCCTTTAAGAGGTTAATCGTTGTGCAGGCAATGATTAATATACTTTAGGGTTTGCTGAAGGAAATTGACTACACTTATTTAAAACCTGAAGACTGTTCAGATTAACATAAATAGATATATTTGTTTTAAATATGAAGCATCGCGTGCAATCAGGAACCTTTTTAAGTAAGAAATGTTCATGCTACGTTTTTTATACCATATGGAATTTGATATGTGATTTCTTAATATATGGTGGATTCAGCATTGGAACAGCAGGACACACTGAGTGAAGGTGCTGTTTAGTAGGAAGCATCTGTGTTTGGTGAACCTTATCGGTTACCCTGAATAAGGGGGGCTGGGGGGGCTGGGGAGCTGGGCATTGTTCTCTATAATCAGCCATATGATGACACGGCTCACTGCTGGGGCCCCACAGCTGAGACCATTATATGAGCAAGCAAAACAAAGACTGAAATGCATGAAGGTATTTGATATTTTGCCATAGCTGTGGATATTTATTAAACCTACATTGTCCACTGGAGGGCTGTTCCTTGATAAGATCATACATACCTCAGTTTAAAAGGCGTAGTTGATGGGTTCTCTATTATGGGGACATTAAACTATCACACAAAAACAGTGTGCTTGTAAACCCTAATGGTTAATGTTACTCCCTGAGCGTACAGCTATATAGACCTGTCAGTCAAGACAGAGAGAAGGGGCTGGGTGAAGATCAGGCTCATCCCAGCAGCAGCTGGGCAATTTAACAAAACTATCAAATGCCTGAATGAAGCTATTAAAAACCCCATGCATTCTCAGAAATGAGGAAAATGATCGCACACCAACATATTCACAGCAGAAATCATGTAGCAGGTTATAAACAGTGGGTATCTGCACACAGATGTCTTGTTTCGAAAAGAAAACCATAAACGATTTCCCACTTTTGAAATGTCCAACTGCATGTGTACATATGTCACGTACAGAGGAGCAGGTCTGTGCATCCGACTCACCAGGTATAGAGAGGGCAGGTAAGCTCTCATTGTGAATCCCTCTAGGGGAATCGCTGTCCTCTATGTAGATATGAGCAGCATGGAAAAACCTCCTAAGAATGAAGGAGTCAGGTTAACCGAGCACCTTGAGAAACAATCCAGCAGAGCCACAAAAGAGCTGCACAACACTCTTGTGTCAGCATCGTTATCGGTATCGTTCGCAGGAAGTTTGTGTTCAAAGCCTACAGCACGTAAACTTGGTGTTCACAGAAAACTCTTTGAGACTGGCAAAACCTCGACTTGCTCAGAAGTAAGATGCGTATTTCTACACATGAAAAGTGTGATTCAACAGAGCAAACCTCTGTTGCATTTGTTTAAAGCATTTGTTTATGAAACCACTTAAATGTTACTTAGCCATTTTAAAATCACTCAGACATATAGCCAGCAGTGCTCTCTCATCCAGTTCTCTTAGGCTGCCCAAATAACAAACAAATCCCGATGGCTATATGACAGACATTTTCAATAACATGCAAACACTGCAGAAAGGCTTTCATAATAGCACCCTACCTGTACTTAATGCAGAGCAAAGAGCAGATGCTATTCATCCTTGAGAGATGAAAAGATGAAAAGAGAACAAGAGATGTCTGTGAGAAAAAAAAGGAAGGAAGGAGGGGAGATAGAGAAAGGGGAGGACCCTGGGGATCACCCCCTACACCTTACCTACCCTAATGACCCTCCCTTTGAAGCCTGTATTGTCTATGTGAGCCTGCATGTGCTGTAACTCTGAAAGATGCTGGTGACCTCTAGATGTAGTTGGAGAGCTTTAGGACAAAACCTGCATCCAATAAAAATAGTACAGCCAAGGTTGGGGGAGGATTGAATTTTTTCCCCTCAAAACCAACTGTCTTGATGAGAGTAGAAATTTAGCACATGGGCAAATGCTGTGTTTCTCCACTCTGTTTTGGGCATCTGTGAGTTTAAGCAGATTCAGAAAAGCCTCTGAGCCATCCAGATGGATCGTAGCCTACATAAAAACCTCATTAGCCTATCACCTTGGCAACATCAGAACTTAATTTCAGCCAATAACTGCGTACATTCTGTTATTGTGAGCCCATTTTCTCTGTTGGAATCAGGCAACCGTGTAAGTGCAGAACTTTAGTTAAACAACACATAGTGTTTACCTTTTCTAAAACTTTGCCTTGGCTGAAAAGCACTAGAAACATTTCTCCTAAACTAGACAGCACTGGCAATTTCAGATCTCGTATTAAGAAAAGACAAACAGCCAGGAACAAGACAATACAGATGCTGAATGGAGCTTTTCCAGACACAGTGTGCCTACTGATAACACACAAAAACACTTTATACAGTATGATACACTCATGATATTTTAATGACAAACCAAATGCACTACACTCTCTTGAGGGGGCTGTCAAGTCTCCATCTGCTTCTCTTCCGCTCACTCATCAGATAATTGTTCATTAAATCACTGACAAGCCTATTCAACTCAATCACCATTTCATTCATTTTATCATTAACTCACTTCCTTCCGCTAAAGCCAGATTGCCTATTATGGAGATGATATTATTACATTACGTGCACACAAATAAAGATGAAATTAGGACCATTTGTCTCAAGTTGTATTGTTCACTTGAATAGGTTTTTTTTTGCCAGATTAACATCATTAAAAGATACTGGAATAGGTTTAACATGATTTCACTATTATACAAATGATGCAAAACACTTCATAACTGCGTAGTGTCTTTGACCCATGTTGTCCCTATCAGCTGTTCTATAGCCATTTTGGCTCCTTTACTAATGCTGGTTACATTCAGGCTTCTGTAAGGGGATGCTGGGATTAACCCCTTTCAAGTTTTCTGAAGTAACTATAGCAACCAAACCACCCAAATGAAGATAAATCCCTTGGCTATTGCAGCTTTAGTATTTTTCATTCCTCTGCTTCATCTGGCGCCACTATTCTAAATTTCTTTGCATTTTTCTGGCATGCTTCAGTTGTCACGGCTGGGCCCCTAAGCCTCGCAGACAGAAGCACAGCTGGGACGCCACTGTCAGAGCCAGGGCTGGGTATCCCTCACCAGGGGCCCAGGAGAAGGCATGAGCAGCACTGGCCTGGTGATGATGCAGTAGGCTATGAGTTGTGGAGAATGAAAAGCTGACAGACTTGGAGCTCCCCTTCAGAGAGCATGGAATTGATGTTTTAGAACCACTGTACTTCCAGTGAGCGGAAATGATATAAAGATGATTTGTTGATATTGGAAGAAAAATAAGAAAGGGTGGCATTTTGATATGTTCACGATCAAGATGAGCGAAGCAGAATGTACAGTTTGGATGCTTGATCACACCTTGTAGATTCATCTGGATGAGTTTGTGTAGAAATGTTTTTTCAAACCAGACTACAGAAAGTCAGTCTACCCAGGAGAGCCAGAGCCATCTTTCAAACCTAAGCCACGCAGTGATTGTGAAGATCTTACCTCCAGTAGACCAGGACAGCCAGCAGCATGATGAGGCAGAGGAGAGTGAGAGCTGACACTACCATCAGAGGGATGATCCATTCCACCCTGCTTGGTGAAGAGGCTGGGTCTCGGGGAACAGCAGATATGCTGTTTCGCTCTGAGTCGTCAGAAAGCACATAAAAAGAGAGGACGCTGTTATGAATCTTCAGGTAACGAACATTTACGATATTTGATTTCAATCAGCACCTTCAGATTTTAAAGAAAGAAAATACAAAAATCAGCACCTTCAGTTTTTAAAGAAAGAAAATATACAAATATGTTCTTGTATTTGTCCACATCAAGACTGTAAAAGAAGTGCAGAATTTTGAGCTCCCGACTCTTTTGGACTCACTGTCAGCATTCTACAAACTAATATGAACATAATGTAGACTCCCCTACCAGTATGAATGTAGAAAGGCCAGGATTTCCTTTCTTCATTGGCCAGCTTTGTAATTTTTGTGGAACTAGTGGCAAGCTCCATGTCTGTCTTGTCACTGCTTGACAGCCATGATGATTGTGTCACATTCTGCTCAGATGGGCTCTGAGTGACCATGGAGAGCTGCTCCTCCATGCCTTTAGGTGGCACTGTGGAAACCTCTGTATTCTCGTCCCCACCTTCTCTTTCTTTTTCTCTAGATGTCGAATTTGGCACAGGAGCAGTGGGATTGTGAAGGGTGATCTGCCTCTGCTTTGTCTCTTTTTCTCTAACAGTCTTTTCTTTCTGTTTTCTTTCCTCTTCCCCTTCTTCTTCTTCATCTTCCTCATCCTCTCCTTCCCGTTCACTGTCTTCCTCATTTGGCTCTTTAGCTCCTGCCCCCTCCTCAGAAGGGGTGGCCTTGGATTCAGAGAAGGTGGTCTCTGAAGTGGGAGATGCTGGCTGTCGATTTGGGGCAGGGCCTAAGCTTGGAGACTGGGTGGGCCAGAAGGACCCAGGGAGGGAAGAGATTACACTGCCACTGAAACCTAGGCCGGCCAATAGCGTGCTGGTAACCACGGATGCTACCGTGGCCTGCCCGCCACTGGATGGAGGTCCCATGCCCGTTGCCATAGAGACGAAGGAGAAAGGGATACCAGAAGAGGCCCATGTAGAGGAGCCAGAACTGATGGGGGCCATATCTGCAGAGGAAGGTGGAGACACCGTAGGCTGGAAAGTGACAAGACAGGATGTGAGAGGAGAATATTCTACAGTCCACTCATGCTAAACATCATGTTCAAGTAGATGCACTACCAGCAATACCAACCATTCCAGGTTTCATGATTCTTGTCCCTTCAAATATCCTTGTGGTATTTGCTGGAAAGACACAGGATAATAAAAGTTAATCACGTTAACTGGAGCATTAGTGAACAGTACATAGGAATACAGGGTACACTACAGGATTATTAGACTCACCTCTAAATAAAAGTGTTTGGCTGAAGTCACTGCGCTGGTCTTTCTGACACAAGGCCTGCACTCGGAAGAGATACAGAACATCCGGGGACATTCGTGTGATCACTGCCCTCTGAAGGAGACACAGATGTACAGACATGTTAGTTAGGTAGCAATCATGCTGGTGAAAATACTGGTGCATCAGACTGAGTGATTCATTTTCAGTAAACTAAAAGTCTTTGAATCTATTCAGATGGAGGCAGATTGGGTATTCACCACATCCAAGTATCTCCAACACTTTCCTTTCCTTCTTTCATATTACTCACTGATAATATGCCATAGACTGACAATATGGAAATCTGACAAGATTTAATTTTCCAGGACAAAAAAATGTAAATCCAAACTGAGATTTATGTCAACATTATGCAGGTCAAAATTACATTTTATATTACATTTATTTCTTGAAATTTCCTGGTCATTCAATTATATCCCAGACTCCAGAAATGGAAGAGCTTCATATGACAGTTTTATATGACAAAAATCATTTTTGACTCCCTTATGTAACTTACACTTAGGTTCAAAATTGAAATAAAAATGTAAATGTGGTATCGAAACGATTAGGAAGGCAGAATGTGTTTTGGAGTGAAGAGGAGTAATTGGGATTTGCCCATAGTGGGTAGATTTCTACAATTGAATCCAAATCTAATTCGGCCTAGCCAGAAAAAGATTGGCAGGTTTCATCAGAGAAGTTTCCTTAGCGTGCTGGGCCCTCCCTGGTTGTCATGGATACCGTAAGCAGAAGACAATTCTGGCAAGGTGACTGGTGGGGGGTGGGGGAGATCTCATTCATCAGACTCCTAGGAAGACTGACTGCATGCTGTCTAAATCCATCAACCCTATAAAGCACATCAGGGCTTATAAGAAAGGCAGCAGTCCAAACTCTAGTCTCAAGGGGCTCTACTTTCCAGTTTGTTTTTTTCCCCCCAATATCTCAGTTACTTCTTGAGGCTTTAGTGAAATTATTACAATTGGGCTAATATTTAACCTGTCATTACTTATGGAGAGACAGTCTCTCCAAGAAGAATATCCAAGGTTAAAATATCAAGGTTCTGTATGAGCCAGAGGTGCCTTGAACATGCTATATGTGAACTGAGTTTGTTTGCTGCGGTTAAAACTTCAGCTACCAGGGAAGGCTGTTAATTTATTATTTGTGTTGCTATGGAGCTAATGTGATGTTGGTGATATGGAATACTCACAGTGTGCTCCTCACTGGTCTGGTTGAAGGTTTTCTCAAAAGCAACTTCTTCCTTCGCCCAACTGTAGGAGACAAGGAAGCCTACGATAGGTGGGTGGTAAACGATTGATGGCCAATCCCAGGTCAGAATCAGTGCAGTCTGATTTAAAGGATGGACTTTCATGTTGTCAGGGATGCTGCTGCAAACTTGAGACATAAAGAAAGACAGCAAAAGAAAAAAAAAAGGGTTTTGAGTTAACAATCCTGTTCATTATATACATTATAGTCAGAAAACTCCTCTGTTATCCTACTTTTCACACAGATCCTGTGGTGAACACCAAAACTTAAAATCTATCACTTATCATTGCTCTCACTACACTATTAGAAACACTGTATATATCAAAATATGCACTATCATGACCAATATCCAACCTATTTTTTTTCTAATAAAATAATGTATGGCTTTTCCTATGAAAAAATTCAACAAAATGGCAAAATTCTGTTCTTTCTTTTTACAATAAGGATATCCACAAAATCACAAAATGTGAGGAGTAAAGGGATTCAAACAGCCTCTTCTATGAGTGTGTGTGTATGTGTGAGTGTGTGTGTGTGTGTGTGTGTGAGAGAGAGAGAGAGAGAGAGAGAGAGAGAGAGAGAGAGAGAGAAATGTAATTGAGACAAAAGCAAGGAACACGTGTCCTCATCTTGCAGCTCTGGAGAGCAAGGCAGAGTTCCCTTCATTTGATTCGAGATGGTGTGATTGGAGATAAACGAGGTGAATTACAGTGCGAGCACCGTCCGCACCCCAGATGCTCAGGTTCCTATGTGCTCACAGCCTGCAGGCTGGAAGTGAAGCTAAATCTTTTATTGCTGTCTGACTCACCAAAGTGTTCCCACCAGAAACTGCTTCAAAAAAGGCAAATAATACATGAGTTCATCTCAGCCTGCCTCTAGGCTTTTAAACAGCCTTGGTGTGTGTGTGTGTGTGTGTGTATGAGGGGTGTGTGTGTGAGGGTTGTAGTGGTGCATGGCCTCTAGATGGTGGTACAGACTTAACTGAGGTGTCTGTTTGAGCCCTCCAGCATTGTCTGTGTAGCTAATGTGATATCTACTGCCAACAGTGCTCCAGTCCTCCAGCATGACAATGCATCAGCTTTTTTCAAAGAAAAGGGTGCCCTCTTTCCCATTGCATGCTAATGCTGAGGTTATTTTTGCTGTTCAATCATCAACCCGTCAATAAAGGAAACAACTCCAAGATTAATAATAAAAAAAAACACCTCAAACATATTCTGGAACAAATCTGGGACACACTAATAAGTTTTCTCTCTCTCACAAAGACCGTATACAACACTACTGTTATCAAAAGAGCAAGGCTAAAAGTATTAGCTATGATAATGGTTGCAGTACTCCTGTTGATGGAAGTAATTTTGCTATTGATGTCCCTTATCATGCAATCTCATTTCTAAAGATGTTTTCTGCATGCAGTGCTTTCATTAGACTGGGTGGACCACATATGTGATTCTTGATAAGGTCATTATGTTAAGAGCCCATTAATGGGTGTATCAGCACCAGCAACCTTTCAACAAGTTGGTGATAAACAAGGCTGCGGGCAGACAGAGGGGGAAAGTAGACAGAGAGACGAGAAGAAAGGTTGAATGGAGAACACAGGGTGATTATAGAAAGAGCATCAACAGTGAAAGTCAGCCTCAATAGCTCCGTCAGTCTGACTGACACAGCAAGGGACCATTATCTTCATCAGTTCAATCATCAGAATGCTAATCACTGCCACCACGAGCGTTCCCTCGGTAATAACCCCAAACGCAGCCTCCGCGCAGCCGTTCCTCATGCCGAGCTTTACCGTTTTGAGTAAACAAGACAGAATGGCAGGTTGCTAGGGTGAGGCAGTCATGCTCTGAGACGAGCCACTTAGCTTACTGTAAGGAGAGCGTGAAAGACTGAAAAGACAGGGCTAAAACGTAACAGCGAGAAATTTATAGCTAAACAGAGAGACAGACAGGACAGAAACTGTTCTTTTTTAGGGGTTTTCACAATTCCATTTACTTGCCCCAATTGTTTTTTTTCCACCTCAGATTATTCATTAGCATGGGTTTATTTTTAGAATGAGTAATAATGATTATTACTCTGCCTCTTGGTTATATTACATTGCTCCCTACTTCATCACTGCCAAACACAATCAATTCCCTCTGCCAGGGATAGAAAGAATGATCATCATTTATGGGGAGAACATACACACTCCTGCCCATGAGTTCTGTTTGGCCCAGACAAGAGCTCTGGCATATACAGTCACTTCATGGTACTCTCCACTAGCATATACTATTAACTCAGTTCCCAAGGGCACTTAGTATCCCAGAACCACTAAGCAAATCCACTTACTGTGTTGAGGAAGTGAAACTCCAAACAAGAAGAAGTCACTTTAATTTGGTCAGTATTGACCAATATTGTTTGGTATTATCACTGCTGCTTTATAATCTACAGATGCCCCATGTTTGAACAGACAAGCTTTAAACTTTCAACGTAGAATGCATTCAAATATTAACAACATTCCAAAAAAAATAAAATGATAACTTTTGTTCTGATAAATAAACACTCCCCCCTCTTACTTCTGGAGGTCTCTGTGTCTGTAGGGATGGCTTGCCCATCCGTCATCGGGTCTGAAAGCCAGGCATCCTTCACTGCCGATCTAAAGAGAAGCCGGCCGTTCAAATCTTGAGTGGGCCGATGGTTGTTCCTGAGGTACTCCACTGACTTCACATGATCCTGCTGCTCAGTGGTGAAGATGGAGTAGAATGCCTCCAACTGCAGGAAACAAGGAAGGAACTGGTCAGTTGATCAACAGACTTCACAGTATCAGAACCAAAATTAGCATGTTCATACTCGAGTTGCCAATGACACCGTGCACAATCTTCCACTCAAATAGCCGCACTGCACTGAAGGCCTCGACCTCATCATGAAACCGATATGCTATGTTATGACAAGTCTGACATTGTGTGTCAGCTAACACTGGCTATTAACACCGGCTATTAAGTTATTACACATGTAAAGAAAAAAAACTTTACCACTTTCTCAGGTTTGCCTTTGTGAGACTGTTTATTGTGTCAGCCTTGTTGTGTAAAATGATGCCTAATGTGAAAGATGCCTCCAGAAGCAGAGCAGGAGAGTCAAGGTGCCGTGGAAGACTAGAGTGGATTGATTGAGCGAGGTGTTTGAATACAGCAGAGCTGATAATCCCTACTGGAGGGTGGAAGCAGTATGTGCATTCACTCAGACTTTTAGGACATGACTCACTAAAGCCTGGGTACAGCCAAAAATAAACAGGGCTTGTGATTGGTTAAAGGCATTTGTCAAATGCCAATCGGAGAGGAGGAAGCTCCTCCAATACCTGTGCATTCAAACAGATACATGGTGGCTTATAAACAGTTTTTTATAGTTGTATGATTTGTAATGTCAGGATAAAAGTATTAATGAGACACTATAAAAATCTGAGATGTACTGATTTTTGAACAGTGCAAATTTATCACTTACTGCTGCCCAGAAGGGCTCAGTGTTTTTGGTGAATTAAAAGGTACCATTATGATTCACCACACCTCATCTTAGAGTTTAAGCTACTTCACACAGACAGCTTTGCACAGATGGATGTGTAAATCTGTTTAGGTGCTGCGTACACTAAATAAAAAAGTGCTGTTTGCAGTAAATACAAAGCTTCGCTGAGTAATAGAACTGGGGAGTTTGGACTCAGTGGCAGAATGGGACTTTCAGCTTGGTTTAAAACCCTCTTGTGCATATCCTGGCACTGGCTAGGAACATTTATATGCCAAACAGCAGGCACAGATAAATCCCACCTGTGTGCGTGTGTGCGTGAAAAAGGGCTGTGAATCTCCAGGAAGGGTGCAGGCAGCATTTGCCTCTGAGTGGAGAGCACACAAGCTGGGGATAATGTTTAAACATGATTGTGTGTGTGGTATTCATCTCACGGTCTCCCCAGTCCCCTTTCTCCTGAACAATGATTGCTTATGTTCCACACTGCAGCTTTTTCCTACCTGTGGCCATCTTTACAAAAACCTAATCTGACTTAAAGGCTGTGGGATAATTTAGTGATTTATAGAAGATCCTCTCCGAGGCCACAGGAAGCAAAATTGCTAAGTCTATAAATGTGGATGTGGACGTGCTAAAACTTCATACTGTTTAGGTCTATAGTTTCTCTCCCAGCTGCTCTAAAATGTTTCAAGCAAATAAATATAAATATAAATCTCAACACAAAACAATAGATAGATAGATAGATAGATAGATAGATAGATAGATAGATAGATAGATAGATAGATAGACTGACTGACTGATTGGTCAAGATAGCGTCAAAGTGATTGCATCTCCTTGCATCTCGCGTATGTGTATGAGTGAGAGAGGAGGTCCATGAATTTACCTGGTGGTAGGACAGATAAACAGGTCGACTGAAGATGATCCACTCCACTACTTTACTGCATGGTGGTGTTGTCAGGGAACCAGTGTAGCGGTAGTAGCTGCCCAAAGAGGATGGCAACAGGTCCCTCAGGATGAAAGGCCCAAGGTTGGTCTCCTTCTCTGGAAAATGTGAAATGCAGAACAAAGATACCACCCAAGCTAGTACATTACGTTCAAACGGTTACTAAGCTCAAGCTCACACGATTATCAGAGTCACTTTGTGTTTTGTGGTGAAGAAGAAAACCTTTTAAATGTGGAACTCACCATGATGAACTACCCGTTTGAGGCCTGAGATTATGGGCTCAGCTGCCACATTGTCCTTCCTCCCCACCTGCAGAATTCAGCGAGAACAGTTCAGTGATTCTGTCTGCTCATATAGGTATTGTCACGGTGGCCGCCCTGGCCGCCTCTCCTGTCGCGTTTCTGTGTGGGCGTGTCCATGTGGGTGGGTGTGTCTATGTTGTCTGAGTGAGGGTATGTCTGTGTTGGTTTCGTGAATGTTCGTAGTGAGTTCGTGAATGCTTGTCGTTGTTCGTGAATGTTCGTCAGTGTTATTCGTATCGCCTGTGTCTCGTCAGGGTGTGCGTATATAAGCGTGTGCATGTCACTAGGTCCTTGTCGGTCTATGGTTGTCGAGATTACATGTTCATGTCAATTGTTCATCGTTGGTAAGCGTTGCCTTTTGCTTGTCTTTCATGTGAATATAAACCAAAAATAAACGGTTCATTTATGTAACGCACGTTAGAGTCAGTGTTGATTGTTTCAGCTTTCCCGGGCTCTAAACGTGACAGGTATGCCTGGTATACTGTACACACCATATTGGTGCTATAAATTAGTCACAAGAGGATGAAAAATGCAGAAAGTTCTGATGTGCTGATGTAAGGACTTCTTATTTAAGCAGGTAAAAACTATTATTCGGGTCATTAGGTGGCATGTATTCATTCTTAATCTAATGTAGAGAGGCCTTGCTTGCTGGGACATCAAGGCAGAACCCCTGGGAACCTCTAGCATGGGAACTGCACATTGATTAGCTGCATAAAACCCAGAGGCTTGGACACGTCCTGCTTTAAACGACACCATCCATCTGGTTGCTAATAGCGGCAAAGCCATAACACTGTCAGATCCGGCCGTGAGTGTTTAGATCCCCACACGCAAACAGCCTCTCGCTGCCTGACTACAGACCTACATAGAACACACCTGTGCTCCACTTTCAGCCTGAGGAATAGACCTGTCGCCTAAGAAGCAGTGTGTGAAAGGTGCGTGCGTGAGCGTCTGTGCCAAAGAAACAGGAGAGAGGCAGCTAACGCTTTACATGTAAGGGGCAAAAGCTGCAAAATGCCATAGGCGATAGTGCAGGGTTTGGCTCGAGGCTCTTCGTGTTTTGCTCTGGTCGCTGTGTCTTTAAATAAGCCACTTAATTCCAAGATGTGCCAGCAAGAATGCTTTCTGCTCCTGCTCTGATTCTACAGCAGGCGCTGGGGTTATAAAGCCACACCGAGAGGCCTAAGATTCTACCCTACCTCTAATATAGAAAATACTCCCCCAGCGTAGTGCAGTGACTGTTTCTGCAACTGCGAGTATTGCACTCAAGCCTTTTTCTATGACCTGTGAAGGACACCCTGATCTGTACTATACACTCACATGTAGCGCATTACAAGAAATAAATGCTCTTGCAAGAAATACAACCAGAAACAATCAGACCACACGGTGCTTCAGGGGACATGAGTGAGAGCTGAAGTACATCACTGTGCTCGTGTCTTCGTTTGCCTTTCCATTAATACTCTGTCCACCAACACAAGGCAGTTTTCTTTTTTTTTCAGAGGAAGATGGCTAGAGGGCCAGTTAGACAACATCCTGTTGTTTTGCCCGATGCTGTTGTTCCTATGACACTCGCACCTTTGAGCTATATTGGCCAGACTAAATCAACTGGACTGAACAGGCTCCTCTGCTTTCTCTGTTCCCTATTTCACACTGAAGAGCAGCAGAAACACACCCTTGTGTGGTGACAGTTCCTTCGAGCCAAAACTTTTTTTTTTTTAAGTGGAAAGTTTTACAGATGCAGTTTTAGGGAGATGCTCAGTGATCAGAACATATCAGACAGGAGAGCCAATCATATGCTCACTTGGTCTTCTCGCTCTATCAAAACAGCAGTGCCTATGCTAAATGTACCTTTGTGTGTGCCAGAAAGTGCAGTAGAGGCTCCTCACCTGAAAGAAGACTGCCATGGCAGCAACGATTCTCCTCTCCTTTATCGCCGTGCCCAGACTGTCAAAGTCGTCTGAATTATAGAAGTAAATCTGCATCTGTGAGCACAGACAGCCAAATGCGATCAGCTTTCATCTGTCGGTTCACAAACTGACAAGGCAAAAGGCAGTTCACACCTATGCACTGCAGCACGATAAATGTTCACAAAAAAAGAGAGAAAGAAACCAAGCTACCATTATTTGTGACGGAATCTCTTTGAATTCATTTCCTTTTCCAAGCACAGATTTCCATTCCCATGCTCTCTGGCAAAAGTGCTCAAATAAATGTAGCACCTCACGCATATCGCCATTCACGAGCCGATCCACATTTTGACTTTGTGACAATTAAGGATTATTCATCCTCTCAGAGGAGGGATTTAGAGCAAACGCAGAGCTTCGCATGAAATCTTCTAAGTACAATAAACATTGTGTCCATGGGTCTGTGAGCATTGTCTCAGTGCAAAATCACAGAAATAAATTTAAAATGAAATGCTAAACCCACCGTTTCCCACAGAAGAGGGAGGAGGACACAAACAATGAGGGAAGGGGACAAAAAGGTAATGTTGAATTGATGGTGAGCAGGATTATGGTTCTCTATGACAATCACATTTCAACTGCACTAATTCTCTGGCAAGCCCTCATCGTTGTACCTCACTCTCTTCACCTCACTCTCTTCACATCCCTCATCATGTAAAACTGTGGCTGTTCAGTCATCGACCGTCCCTGCTCCCGGCACACAACCTGGCGCACAGAGCCCTGCTCGTTTTAGTACACGACAGGCAAAAATCTCATTCCTTTCCTTAAGCCCATGTTTAATAGGCCTTGGCATGCAGTGTTTACACAGCGGTAGCAAACTTCACAGACGTTGCCTCTGCTGGCGAGTTTTATCTGATAAGTGGGCACTGAGCCAGTGACCAGTCGAAACCGTGCGGGAATATTCGGACGTGGTTCACTGCCGCTCCTCTGTGTTCTGTGCAGATAATGTTCACCAGGAGGTTGATAGTGCCATATGTCATCAATGTCAGTTATGCTATGAAGTTGATCCCTCTAACGAGGCCAGAGAGAGATGTCCTCCACAGACTGAGGTCGGGTGGAAGAACATAACTTTGTCCAGTACTTCTCCAGGCAGAATAAGCCCACTCCAAAGCTTCCAATGAATATTCCTTGGCAGAGCCACTTAAATACGATAAGGCTTAATCCATACGCTGACCTCTGACCTCTGGTCCTGTGTCCGCTTATTTCAGCCTCAAGTTAATTAATATGGCTTCTGCTACACATTACTGTTAAAGAAATCATAAAAAGGTTATAACCTTGTTGATTTTGTACTAGAGGCAAAAAATGTTTCAGGCAACAAACAATCTCCACTGCCAGCTTGAAAAAAAGAGAGTAAAATAAATTAATAAAGCATTTCGTAGCTCTAGGTTCAGTATCAGTGTTGAGAACTCATGGTTGTTTCTGTCTACGTGTATTTTGTCCTTGAGCTGAATAAAGCAGTGGTCTGTTTCTGAAAGCAAAAGCAGTACTGCCTGGCAGTTCAAAGGACCCCAGGGTTTCCAGGCAAGAGCAGCCAAGCACCGAGCAAAACTCCCATTCAAACAGAGTAATTAAGACCAAACACTGAAATAAACATTTTAGAAGAAATTAATCCTCTAATACAGAAGAAAGTTAGAGTTAAAGTCTTGCTAATGAAAACCAATTGGTCTCCTTCAGAATTCCTTTAAACCACAGCCTTTAATGGTATCCATTTTTCCCGTGTATTAGCATTCACAGACAGAAACATATTAGCCAGTTTTTACAAGCTTTAAATCACATTAGGCAATTTGCTTCCCGCCAGAAGCATATTTACTCAGTTAGCATTGACCTGAGGTCTGATAAACAACAGCACCTACATGTGTTTCACCAACAGACATGAATACAATAGGAGAAGACACATAACATACATACCTATGCATATGTATAGCTAACATAGCTACAAGTGCTTGAGCATATGTGGTATACTACAAATGTGTGGGATGCATTCTGCATTTGTAATTATGTATAAAATGTTAAGTGCTGTTGCATTTTTAGACTTAGTTTTCATCTAATTGGCCTTGCAGTGTTATACTGACTAGCTCTGGTGCTGCCACATCTTATCTGTACAAATAAATGAACTCATTCTTTTTACCTTTCTTATAATCAGCCTTGCCACGTACAAGCTATTCATAAAAATAATGTTGGAGACTGTTTTCAAGGCAGTACTTCAAAAGCACTTTAAGCCTAATAGCATATAATCATAATGGCTTTATATGACTTAGCCGTCTACAGACTGATAACTGGACGGACTATTGCAATTGAAAAGAGTAAATGTGCAGGATTTAGAAAGTAAGAGTTA
>JAOXYF010000018.1:10668364-10678714 GCA_028565775.1 Sternarchorhynchus goeldii | reverse complement strand
ATACACTTTAAAATTAAGGGTTAAATTCAATAATAATAAATATTGAATATATATTTATATGCTGTTAAAGACATCACATTCTATAGGTAGATGCAATTTAATCAACACCTAAATCATAGAATTGACACACTTAACACCATTATGATTTTTCTATCTAATGCATCAGAACATTTAAGATGCAATACATCAGTAGAAGACTACCTCACTTCCCCAGAAATCACCAGTTAAATTAACTCCTACACAGTTCAAATGAGCCTTCTCTGGGCAAGAGCGGGCTCATCTGAACTCTGCTGGAGCTCATTTAAGACTGACGAAGACAATTTAACACTGGTGGTTTTATAGTGAGAGTACATGCTCGAGCACAGCTAATTTCTTGAATTAACATAGTTGGATTGGAGCCAGGGAGGATGAGAATGGAATGACGGCTATTAGCAGACTAAGAAAGCCTGACACCTATAGCTCTTTGGCAAAACTCAGCAAGCATCTTGTTGATCAATAAGACATATTGAACCGCACAGGAGAAAGGACTTATTCAGCTTGCTGAATGCCAGTTTAAGCAATGGCAATTAGTCCTGGCTGGAGTTATTCCTTCCAGAGCTGGAGCAAAAATGAGCATTATTACCTCAACTGGAAACTTCTTGCCATTAATGCTGTGTTCTGAGCCGGCTGAACCGTTGGCATGGCCCCAGTGAAACTCCACCTTCTCTGCCTTGAACCGCCCAGGTAGTGCTGCCCCTCTTACAAAGTAGTCATTCTTTAGAAGAATGGAGACTGGGAAGGAAAAAGACAGCCGGGGTCAAGGGAGGGGACAAGAGGAAGGAAAGGAGGAAAACATACAATTCAGTGCTGCTGCAAAGCTCAGAATCTGACCACTTCCGCCACGTTTGAGATCTCCTCACAGATCTACAGACTGGGTGGGGAGCTACAGGAAGAATAATAATAAAAAAAACCGTCTTACTACGCCACTTCCACCCTGCTGCCTTCACATCTGTGGTGAGTGTCTCACACAAGGTGCTTCAGGCAGGACTAAGACAGCGGCAAATTAAGATGAAAAATCCTCTCGTGCACAGGCAAATGAAGCTTTGTCCATGTGCGAATTCCTAATTAGTCCCATTTAAAATGTTTGAAAGAATGAATATCACTGAGAGATAAAAGTGTGCACCCTGTAGTCTGTGGCAAAAATGACGCATCGGAAAAGGAGTTCCACACTATCTCCAGCAGCTTCATCACCTCAAGCGTAGCCTGTCACATTTAGCTGCATTAAGAGTGGCCTCTCTCCCCTCTAATGCATGAAATGACATATTAATTTAGATATGCCACAATTTCAAACGGTCTATACAAATCCCTCTATCTTGTTTTGGGGGTAGACAAGATACAAAGGCAACTAAACCCCTGTCTCAGAGTGAGGTCTTCCAGTTTTTGTTTGAGCCAGCATTTTAATTACTAATTAATGCCCTACAGTAAATGCATTCTGTCAAACTGAGCCACAGTTTGCAATATATGCTTCTTAACATTTCAGGTAGTCACCTTTCTTTACCTTTTCTTTCTTTACCTCACAGAAATCGAGACACAGCAAAAACATAGTGTTAGTTGTGGTGAAGAGTAAATGGTTTACATTTATAAGAGAACATAAGAGAATAAGTCAACATCCACAAGCTCTTAAACCTTAGCGATCAAATATACTAGGTTTTAGCTATTTTTTTAAGTGAGCTGAGAACATCACACTGATTGCCTAGATTGTTATCTGTAATTTTCCAATTAGTATCATGTTACACTGTACCTAATGTTATACTGTATCTATTCAGTTACTTTAAATAAGCCTCATGCTTTCTACAGCTCCTTGAAACCCTTGAGGCAATCCTGACGAAGCCTACGACAGGCTTCCTCTAGGCAGGTCGTTTTCTCTCAAGCCAGCCTCTCTCCACCCACCCCAGACTGCCACACAGCCCTGTGCAGGCACGAGAGGCTCAGCAGACTTGTCTTCAGCATGCCTCAGCACAGCCACCACGGCGGGTGGTGGGGGAAGGACTTGAGCAAGCCCGCGGCCACTCAAGCTTTAGCCAGGAAGATCGGCTGTTTAATCCCAAGGCCTGCGAGAGGAGCGGTACACGAATAAACAAACCAGGCGAGAGTGGCGTTTGAGGAGGCACGGCGGAGAGTGCCCAGAGGGAGCCGAAAGCAAGGAAGAAACAAGGGCCTGTGGTGACTTTACATCTGCGCGCACACACACACACACACACACACACACACACACACACACACACACACACACACACACACACACACACACACACAGAGGAACATGTGCGCAGGGGGTTGAGGGAGGGTTGCTGATGGATAAAGATGGTGTGTACACAGAAGAGGCCAGGCTGTTTAGAGGATCTGATACGGTGATCTGTAAACTGCAGCCGAGCCTATACTGTTTCCTGTGTAGAGTGGGCACAATGTGCCGATGGGTTTCCTGCAAGCATTCCTGATCAAAACAGCAAGGCGCTATATACACCATGAGTGTGGCCTGAAACACAGCTTGGTGACTTTATCCACATTAAAGCTGAGCAAACACCTCCCCGGTCTTAGCAGCAAATAAAGCACAAATGTGATGTGTGCTCTTTCATTAATGCATTTTCTATGTGTTTTGTAACTTATTTTGATACATATGTAGTTGAAGTTATTAATTTGTATCTGGACCTTTTTTTTGCCTGTGATGTAGCTGGTATTATCATTAATGCTGGCCAGGGTTTCAGCACCAGGCCGGGCATTAAAAAGGACCCAGCAAGATCTTCATTAAACAGGACCCAGCAAGATCTTCATTAAACAGCACCCAGCAAGATCTTCATTAAACAGGACCCAGCAAGACCTTCATTTAACAGGACCCAGCAAGATCTTCAATCCGAAACCAATGCTAAGTGAAACAAAGACCATGATCAATGGGTATGCGTCAGACTTTCTGAAAGCATGTTTGATATATGTATGTGCTTGTTCTTTAGCATGTTTGATACATGTTTGTGCTTGTTCTTTAGCGTGTTTGATATATGTTAGTTACATGTTTGTGCTTGTTCTTTAGCATGTTTGATACATGTTTGTGCTTGTTCTTTAGCGTGTTTGATATATGTTAGATACATGTTTGTGCTTGTTCTTTAGCGTGTTTGATGCATGTTTGTGCTTGTTCTTTAGCTGTTGCGTGGGGGTGGTGGCAGTTAGCCAGCTCACTTCAAACAAAGAGCTGATGCAATCGTGTGTCATGATGAAATACTGTGGGGGAAAAAAACTTGCGACTTTGTATCACTCATCCAGACCAATTATTTCATTATTCTTAATAATTTAAAAGTGGTTGTGAAACAAAGAACCTTTATGTATTATTACTTCTTTGCAGTCATACTTGGCACTGTGATCAGCGTAACACACAGATAGCAATAACAATTCAATATTATTTCAATATTAATTTGGATGTGAATATAAGAATGCAACTCATTTACTATCCAACCTGTTTTGCCTGTGTTCTTCATAAATGTTTTGTTAGATGACTTGACATCAAAGCCCTCCAGGGTGAGTTCTTGGCACTCTTGAGAGATCTGGGCTTCTTCATCTGGAATGTCCACAGGTGATTGGTTCTTATCACCACATTCAGGGTATGCTGATGCCCATTTCCATGGACCATGCGCCCCTATGAACAGATACAGCAAAAAAATGAGATATCCCCACTTCACAGTACTTTTGCAAAACTAACAGCACATTTTTTGTCACCTTCACATCATTAGACATAATTTGCTATCAGCATGTCATCAAACAACATTCTGAAATTTTAGAATCAGAATAGAGTTCACAAGCAAACAAATAACACACAAGTAAAGATAAGCTTCAATAAAAAGAAAGACTAATTTATAGTTAACTAAAATAAAACAAAACTTAAAGTCTGCATAAAATAAAATAATCTAAAATAAAAAAGTAAAATAAATATGTTGCTGGAACATCTATGGCCATGACACTTATACAACTGTTTTCCATCTACAAAGAGTACATTCTATTTTGATAGCCAACTGATTTAGGAAAAATAGCCTATTTTATACAGAATCATTCTACATTACTGAGATGAAAAACAGCAATGTCAAAATATTGAAAGTTCAACGGCATAAATATCATTTCCTCAAACACAGCTAACTCCTTCTGCCAACAGAACATCCAATTTTTCACTGTCCCTCAGCTGAAGATGAAAAGTCCACATCAACTCTGTAAATGTGAATAAGTGAAGCACAGAGTCAACACCAGCTAATTTGGTCCCTGGTTTCTCCTCTCAGTGATGTGGCAGGGCTAACATTTGATATTCATCAGCATCTCAGGCACCTGAAGACTGTATGACTGCAGGAGCTCAGCAAACATCTGAAGCAGAGCTGATTAGTGATTTCATTAACACTGGCAGTAGACATATCACTGTCCATGTTGAAATTAAATATCTCCACGCTTTGCCAAAGCTTAAGGTCTTTAAACATTGCATTACTTTCCCGAGATTGTGTTATGGAAACAATCGAGGAGGAGAGAGTTAAAGCTGTGTTAAATAACTTTGGTAAATTTTGTGAAATGCATAAATAAATAATGAATAAAATACGTCTGACTAAATGGTAAGAACACATCATTAAAACACATTTACTTGCTTAAGGAAAACAGGAGATTTGGGCAAGGGTGTTTATGTTTGTGAAGCTATTGTAAGATGTTTCACACAGGGCCCAGCCCACACATTTAAAACTAAAACCACTATACTAATACTTTTACTAGTACTATATAAAAATACTACTTTGCCAACAATGCTCAATATTGAACCTGTTTACCATCAAAACAAAGACTGTTCATAACATTTTTAAAACCTGGAAGGTCTTATAAAATGTGCAAAACACACAACTACTTTATAGAAAACAATCCCACGTAAAATGTCAAGCTGTTTGTTTACCATTGTCCACCTTTGCACCTACCAGGATTAATACACACTACCATGTACTACCCTGTATGTTAATACACACTACCCTATACGTTATTGTGCATTTGTAGAGGCAGAAATGAGCAACCAAAGTTAATCATCCTATTTTAGGCCTAGCTGTCTCTTCTATTTTGAGCTAAACTTACCAGCTTTACCATGGCAACCACACACTCTCAGCTAAGTAACCAGGAACAAAATCTAACTATCCACTCTAATTTCATCATCATTAGCACATACTCCAAGCCACTCTGCAGGGTGGGAGTGGGAATGGTCCCTTTGGATTAGTCCCAAATGAACAGGGCTACCATCACAATGCTATCACAGAAACAGGACTCTGATGATACACTGGGCTACAAAGACATTCTCATCTACAGGCAAATCCAGTTAGAAATAAATATTAGATGTAATAACTTCTATACAATCACTAATTATATGCATAATTACCATTAGAGGGTTAATGTCATTGCAGTTTGACTTTTATAATGTACATGGAATCATGACTGAAATAGATCTTCAAAGGTTGTAGGCATTTATTGTATCACTCATTTAATTCTACTGTATTGTCTCCCCTGTATTAACATTAATGCCATTAAATTCATGACAGAGTTCCGTTCCATCTAATTAGCTTGATGATATTATGTGACATCCGAGTGATCTCTTAAGATACCCTGACCGATTAAAATCCAATACCTCCATCTCCAGGCCAGGAACATAATGCCCTTGGGGGAACATAGGAGCTCTCTTTTTCTTCTGACAGATTAAGGTCAGATCACTTTCCAATGGGAGAGAATAAAGTCATGCTTCTCTTTTGTGAAAGAAAGCTTACTCCTCTTACCCAATTAATGAGAGGACAAGTAGGTCGTTTGAACGTTCTAGGCCCACAGCTGCAGTGTGAAAGTCTCCTCAGAGCTGTACTAATTGACACCAACATTCCACAAACTGGGTGGAAGTACTGCTGGTATCATATACTAATTGAACTGTAACATGCAAAACCAACTTGATCAGATATATTAAAGAAAGAAATCAGCCATTGTGGGTTTTTTTTGTTTGTTTGTTTTTGGTTTTTGGAGGGGGGGAGGGGAGTTAAAGACACATTTTAGTAGTTTCCCTGGTCAGCGTACATTCATTCATTTGCATTTAATTTGTTGCTCTCTTCATTTGCATTTTAATGCTATCGTTTGGAACAGCTTTGCTTTATGAGATGTTCCACAAAATGTAAGTATCAGGTTGTATTTACCGGCTCCTGAAACACATTGGAGGGATTAGATGAACATGAACAATAAAAAAAGTTTGAAGCTGCACCATCTGTATTAAATTTATACTACACCCCTAACTTTTGACAGTGGCTTGCTATAAAACAACGACTAGTTTTGAAAACCAAAAGCAACTGCAAGATTTTGAACATACACCCAGCCCAGGGCAGACATGCCATAAGACGTGCATGTGTCCATTTGCAGTCCCCTTGTTCAGATCTCAGTCAGGTCTCAGTGCTCTTTGCTGATGTGAATCTTGTATGCATGCCGGATTACTCTCTCCTGCTTCCCATCAATTCCTGCCCAGGTCACCCTCCTCCATTCTGATTGGTAAAGAAAGTGCTGGCAGAGCCTACACTGGCTGGCCACCTGGCAGGGGTCTGCATCTCCACGCACAGCCACTTGTCTGGATGTTACTGATTTCCCTCCAATTCACTTGTAAGTTGCCGAGCCCAATCACACAGTGCACTGCAGGGTTCCTGCACTACTGCTGGAAACTTAAAACATCTGAGCAAAATTGTGTCAAACTCACAGTATGAGACTGACTCTCTGACTTAGTCATTTACTTTGTGGAAGCAATTTACTTCTCATTTAGTAATTTAGTAAAGGCACAAGGGTAGCCATCACAAATGATCGCCATTTTGCTATGAGACCTAGCTCCATAGACTCATTTTCAAAGAAAAATAAATGCAATTTAGTATCCAAATAAAGAGCCCAGACTCCACTGACATCTGCTATGACTACCCCTGCTGACAAAACTATTAAGCAAATGTATGATCACTTGACCAAAAAAGTAAAAAAAAAAAAAAATACTAAATTCACTGGTAGAAACTTGTGTGTACTGTGTAAATGGAACCCTGTAGAATATAAATGCTCTCAGTACTCAAATTGCCTTACAGTTCATCTCAAAAATTGCACAGCTGAAACCACCATAAAGCTCAGAGTCATCAAGTGCTTTTTAATGAACAAATCAGAGCATGATTATGTCAGAGAACTCTCTAAATCCTGATCCCTGGTATGCATAGTGATAGAGTGTCCTTCCATTTAACACCTGTGTTCTTATGATTACTGACTACTTACAGTTTCAGGTGATGTACTTAAGCATTTCTGTAGCATTACTGGGAAACAGAAAAGCAATCATCAGGAGACCCTTTTTCTTCATAGCAAGGAATGTTCACAACTGCGATTGCAACAATGTACTTCAGCCTGACGCATATATGCCTTGGAGCTGGAATGCAGTGCTACACTATCATCTGGAGTGCATAGGAAACCCCAAGCACATACACTATATGTACTCTATATGTAACTGGGAGAGTTGTATGAGCTGTATAATCCCAAATCATACTTATAAACAGCCAACGGCCAATTGTCACTGATGAATCTCAGAAAGTTTACATTTTTTTTGTGAGTGGCTAGTTTTTGTCTGCATGCCAAACTTTGTGTCAAATAGCAGAAGAGGGGTCACAGAAGAAAAAGATCTGCGAATAGTAGGCAGCGTAGATTAGGGTAAAAACCCTCCTATTTTCAGCTCTGCAGCATTTGCCTAATGACTACAAACTCCCTTCGGTTGATAAAATGGCACTGTAGGATCTGGCCCTCCCTGCCTCTACACAAATCTTCATTGGTCTGTTTAATCTTCTGCTGTCTGGGACTAAACGATTGGCTCTTGCTGCGTCTGCGGCATTGATAGTGGCACTGCATCAGTTCCGCCAACCTGACAGATCCTCCTTCTCTTTTATATGACAGTGTGATTGGCTCCCTGGTTGTGGTCCACGTCCTGTAGGTACTGTGCTCTCCCAGGCTCCAAGACACTTTGGCGCTGTGCTGGTCTAAAGCAAGAAACAAACGTGTCACTCTCTGATCAGCTGTCATAATGGCTCGCACACTCCGATTACATGACAACACTGCAAGACATCCAGTAGCATTGAGAGTGACAAGAAAAGTGATTATAGTGACTAAGTTTTTTCTTTAGTGAAATATTGTCGTCCTTTTCAAATATTTTTCAGTGCATGTCGATTCCAGGACTACTGAATCAATAATACCGATACAGAAAGAAGAGGATTTAATAACTAATTCTTAACCTTTAGATATGGCATTGCTTTCTGCAAGTGTTCTTTGTACTTGACAATGAAAATACAAGCTACGAATAGACACATCACATGTCATTTCTGCCACAACCAAAAGCTGCTCTATAGTGAAACAACTGAGGAGTCTGAAAACAGCTGAAATAAGTTGAAAATCCAACTGCTTTACGGAACTTTACATGTATTAAACATTTGTAGATAAACAATCTGTCAGTCATGTACATATATACACCTAAAACCAAAAACATTCTTTTACCAGCCCTCTTAGAATGGGCTGAACCCACTGTTTCTTTAAGGAGCTGTTTACAGGGTGTGCGTGCCCTGCTATGATGTTATCTGATTATGTGATAAATCGCTTATATTCATCTTCCTCTTTCAGGAAGTCTGCAAAGCCTCAGTGATAGCCTGACTACATAAGGATATAGTGAAGTTTCAAATTTAAAAACCAATGGTTTTCCCCCTAAAAGAAGCGGGAGATCCATCAAGTGACAGAGGGCCCATCGTAACAGGCATGTTTGGTGGGTAATCTGAGAGCAAACTCCACCTAATTTCAGAGACATAATACACTTCCTGTGCCTGAAAGTCGCTTCACATTTCTACCTAAAACAAGATCTCTTCAGTCTGGCTCTATAAATTATAAAGCTGAAGGATAACACTTCTGTCACATTCAAGGTACGTAGACCAAATGAATTCATTATGGCCTGAACTCTGGTAAACCCAACATTTTCTTTCACAAGCCTTTGAAGCTTTACTTTCTGCTGGAACGCATTTAAGAGTATTTATGTGCATTACCTTGAATGAAATTAAGATATCATATGTCTCAAATGCCATTTGAATTTTTCATTGATGCACAGACTACATGACAGTGTGAAGTCTTTGTGCTACATATGTGTATTTTCAAACCGTTTCTTGTAGACGAAAAGAAAGTATATTGTTATCTCCTTCTAGCTATAAGTAACAGAAAATGTGCTTGGATTTACCAATGAAGTTTGTACTAAATGCAGTGTCAAGAAGGTCATATTTTAAAAAAATCTTATTTTTGCAGATTACTGACTACCTCATTAAATTGGACCACGAATCAGTCCAAAGGATTATACACGTTCAGTAATGTATTCTGATAACTTTCTTCTTTTACTTCTTTTTAAAAAACATTTTCTTTCTTTTAAACTTGTCCTCCACTGCCTACTAAAGTGTATCATAAAATGAAGAGTTACATTTAGTACAACTTTTTTTTAAAGGAAATTGCTTACCATAAGTTTATAATAAAAATATATATTTTTGCATAGTAACATTAATTCACTGTTTGTGATACACTTAACAAATTTATTTAAAGTCTTCATATTATAATAGCATTATAATACAATTTTAAATAGGAAGATTTAAATCTTATTGCTCTTTTGCTATTAGACCCCGTATCCTTAATGCAGAAGACTAGTACCTATGATTTTAAAGTCTTCTGAGTCAGATGATCCTAAGATCTTCTATGCAAGATTGAATCAAATAAATGTCTTTGTACTGATGCATTTTGGTGTATTTGTAGTCCGAATTTTGCCCAGCAAGCATTTTTGAGCGCAAGAAAAAAATGTGCACACTCCAGAGCTGAGGAATGTGGCTTTGTTTCTGAACTTATTTATTTTCCCTTCTCCTTTCACCAGGCTCCAAAACAACTCTTCTCTGTCACGTCCTGCCAAGTCATATCATTCTCACTGCATTTTAATTAGCATTCAGAGCAATCTCACCAAACAATTTGAAAGCAGTGAATTATATCTGTCTTAGAATAGCAGGCTAATTAACAGAAACACTAATTGGATTAATTCTGTGTGATCTGAATCCCATGAAGACACAGGAGAAGACAGACAATAATGAGAATGAGAAAAACTTTTGTAATAAATGTCCTTGTGTTGTCCTATATTTGTGATACTGTGAGATACTAACACTACCTAGACCGGATATTTTATATATATATATATATATATATATATATATACAATAACAAACATTAAAAAACATATATATATATATATATATATATACATAACCCTAA
>JAOXYF010000018.1:10640429-10668264 GCA_028565775.1 Sternarchorhynchus goeldii | reverse complement strand
ATATATACATTAACAAACATTAAAAAACATATATATATATATATATATATACCTAACCCTAACCCTGACCCTAACCCTGACCCTGACCCTAACCCTGACATCCGGCAGCCCCTAATACATAAGGCTCTATACATGATAACATTATAATTAATGTTAGTTATACTGTTTATTGAATTAATAATTGTAATGGATTTTAACAAAAATGTTCCCAAATATATTAGTGTACACTATGGGAGGATGCAGATGTCTTTATATATGCAGTGTGCTGCTCAAAATCCAGCTCTGGAGGGGAGCTCATGGTACGCCAACCATAAACCCCTTTTTATTGCCTGGGTACTTTAGGTCTGCTGTGGTTGGGCTAGTCGTTTAGCGTGACAGGCCCCACACTCTATCGCATTCCCCATAAGTCCAGCAGCCACATGTTTGTCTCAGTCCGCCACCTTTGTTACCGTGCTGCAATCCCATTAACCTTGGGGATAAATAAGCCCGCCGCCGTTGCCAAGGGGATGCTGACGGTGTGGAGATTGCCTTGTCATGTCCTCTTTGTCCCGCGAGGAAAGCGGACGCGTCGTGCGAAAGCGGACGCGTCTCTGGCAGCCCTCACACATTCTGGCAGGGCGAACCCTCACCAGTCGTGTTCAATCTGAGCCTCGACGGTTCGCAGCCTGGGCACGAACGACAGGAAACAAACACACCACGCTGAAGTGATTGCTAGTGACAGGAGAAGCGGATCGGGGGTTCAGATTGGAGACCTGCAGTTATTGCCACTTTTCCTGGGTCACCGATAGCCTCTAGGAATGAGAGAGGTAAGACCAGAGTGAATATGGCTCATCTAAGTAAGACAGGGAAATTATAGGCCTGCAGTTATTCCCAATAAGAATCACAATAAGAGACTATAAAAATCAGTCTGTATCTCTCTTTGATGGTACCACTGACCATGAAAACAGTAGTCTAAAGATTAACAACCATAAAGACTGTGCTCATAAGACTACACAAAGAGATTCACATATGGTTCATGTTTACCCTCATCAAATCTTGAGAATCCTGGGGATCCATCAAATTCAGATTTTCAGAAAGCTTTTCTGGTCTTCCAAGGAAATCACAGCAGCTACAGCTACGTACATTTCATTATCTACTCACATTTAGCCATTAGGTCCTAGTGGGCTTAATGATGTAGCAGTAAAACATCCCAGGGAAGCAGTCAAAACACAGAGCTGATCAAATCTCCTTTTAAAGCCTACAAAGAGTTGAATAACAAGTTTAAAACGTAAACTTTCTGCAAATTAAGAAGCATTATACTTACAGGGGAAAAATAACTCATATAAAACTGTTGTAGAAATTACAATAGGAAAATCCGGAGCTAAATATTCACAGATAAATGTGCTAACATCAAGCAGAAAGGCAAGAAAATAAGAAACTGTACGTTAGAGAGCTTACTGACCACCTGAAAAAGAGCTTAGTGTCATTAATTCATTACACAGAATTGGTACAAGTCTAAACTAAATTAATAATCAATGAATCCGCTTATCTAGATTTGGACCCACTGAGGTGTACATATAAACACTAACCTTTAAATCCTACCAGATCTCTATTCAGAGTAAAGCTGAATAGCCTTGCTTTCGTTTACATCCAAGGACCAAAATGTTAGTCAATAGCTCCAGCTCAATAGCGCACCTAATAAATTCCATGTCCTTGTCTTTCTCAACATAGCATGACCTTAAACGACCCTGACATCCTCCATTCCATGATTCTGAAGTTCTGTCAGTCTGTCATTAATTACTCTCATGTTTGAACTGCCGTTCGATTTTACATTCAGAAAGTCTTGAAGCTTCAAAGGTGTTCATTCTGAGACTTCTTTATTGACTTGGTCACATGAAAAAGAAGAGCAATCAGCTTAGGAGCACAGAGGCACAATCTACTTCCTAGCACTTTGGTGAGCTTCAAAGGCAGAAATCCGTGAATAGGTCTGGAAGTATACCACTGACTTCATGAAAGGTTGGGAAATTGTAGAGTGCTCTTCAGTTCTTACATTGTACGACGAGAATGACCCTAGCTTAAACGCAGGCGGACTTCAGAACATGATCTTAAAATATACAGCAAATACATACTTGCTAGGAACAATCATCTCAACCTGAAGAGCTTTAGTAGTCGCATTTATGACTCCTTAAATAAAGATGGTACAGATTTACAGCAAGATAAAATCCCAAACTCTGGAATGTCTATTACATGAAAGAAATCTTACACTCTTTACACTATCTGTGAGTAATTCTAGAAGGTTATAATGTTAATCAAAATGCTCTGAAGTTCTAATTTGGGTTTTGGCACGGTGATGAAACAAACAAAACATTGATGATTTTAGTCATTCAGATTCAATTTACCTAAAAATTAATCAATTTGTACAATTTCCCTGAAAGCAAAACAGTAGCGAATGATAAAATTAAATGAATACAGAACACCCCAGTACCTTCAACTAAAGTCTCCTCAATCATAAGTTTGAGAAAGTGTGTGTGTGTGTGTGTGTGTGTGTTTGTGAATGTTTGTGTGTATTCCAACCAACCACAACATTAAAACTACTGGCAGATGACAAGTGTATAACATTGATTATTTTGTTACAATGACACCTGTCAAGGGCTGGGATATATTAGGCAGTAAGTGAACAGTCGGTTCTTGAAGATGATGTGCTGGATGCAGAAAAAATGGGAAAACATAAGAATCAGAGTGACAAGGGCAAAATTCTGACAGATATACGACTGTGACTGTCACAGCTTCTCCAAAACGACTGTTCTTGTGGGGTGTTGTGGGTATCCAGTGGTTTAGTTCCTATCAAATGTGGCCCAAGAGAAGACAACTGGTAAACCATTAACAAGGTCATGGATGTCTAGACTCGCTGATGCGTGTGAGGAGTGAAGGCCAGCCCGTCTGGTCTGATCCCATAGAAGAGCTACCATTGCAAAACTGCTGAAAAGGTTAATGCCTGGCTATGCCAAAAAGGTGTCAGAGCACACAATTTGCGGATCAGAGGATCCATGCTTACCCATGGCACATAAGCATCAGAACTGGACCTTGGAGCAATGAAGGAAGGCAGCCTAGTCTGAAGGTTCACTTACCTGGGGAGGAGATGGAATCAAGATGCACTATGGGAAGAAGGCAAGCATTGTGATGCTCTGGACAAAGTTCTGTGGAGAAACCTTGTGTATGGGCACTCATTTGGATGTTATTCTGACACATAACACTGACTTAAACATTCTTGCCAACCTAGAACACCTGTTCATGGGATCATTATTCCCTAATGACAGTAGCCTCTTTTAGCATGAAAACATGCCCTGCCACACTGCAAAAAATTGTTCAGAAATTGTTTAAGAAACATCAAAGAGGTACAGGTGTTATCTCGACATCCAAATCATCGAGATCTCAATGCAGTCAAGTACCTTTGGAAAACAAAAATGTGCTGTAAAAACAAATCTGTTCAATGGAGGCTCCACCTCCCAGCTAACAAGACTTAAAGCATCTGCTGCTAAAGCCATGGTGCCAGATACCACAGAGCACCTTCAGAAGTCTTGTGGAGTCCATTCCACAGATCAGAGCTGTTATGCAATATTAGGCATGATATTAACATTAGGGCTGATCAATGTATAAGAAATAAATTATTTATCTAGGCATAATACAACAAAAAAATCTATAACAAAACATGAATGTAAACAAGCATTAATACAATAAAAAGTAACAAGATGTGTTTTTAAATAGAAGGTTCAGATCTAGGTAGATGTTAAGTCTTTCTGTTTGTCATATTCTTTTCAAAATAAAAACATTTCAGCATGTTAAGGGATTCATGCACCCTGAAACATGAATAAGAACATTTCAGCATGTTAAGGGATTCATGCACCCTGAAACATGAATAATAGCACTGACAGAGTGGGCAGAACCGAGCCCCTTCGTAAGCGTTTTCAAAACCGTGTAATCAATTGGATAGTGGAAAAAGAGCAGCCAAAGGCAAAACAAGAAGCCTAGAAAATTTGTCCATGGTCCCACTTATTTGTTTAGAAATAGCTTTAAACACAATTTTCTTCACAACCTAACCCTGCACTATCCTGTATGTATTCAATATAAGTAAGAAATGAAGAGGAACACATTATGCAGTTACTTAAAGCTAGTATCTATACTCACAGTTGAAAACAAACACCTGCCGTTTGATTTGAATGGTTTTGTCTTACATAATCCCAAACCCAGTGTTACTGTGTTCCATTTGTAGACTCAAACATAGCAAGTAAGGAAACAATAAATCAATGGCTATTTATGTCTAATTAGTTGGCCCAATGCAGTTCCAGACCAAACACATTTCTCTTCCTCTTCCATTTCATGGCATTTTGTTAGGGAGAAGGGGATTTCCTGTTCTGCTGCTCAGTGTTCTAAGAAGACTGGGTTGTTTCGTTCCCTGTAGGAGTTTATTTGCAAGGCTGGAAATAAAAAGGGTTTGGCCAGCTGTGCCAAGATTCCCATGGGAGTCTTAGGTTCACTCTCTGAAGTTACTGATACCAAAACCCTCAGAGAAAGTGTGTGTGCATGTGTGTGTGTGTGTGTGTGTATGATGGTTAAGATGATAAAATCATCACTTAGTTACCAAGATGTAGTATTTCTACTTTGTTTTCCACTGATTTAAATGAAAAATAAGGTTGCAAATGGAAAAACAAATAATCTAAAATCATAATGACTGTTGAATAAAACTTGAATTTTATACTATTGAAGTCAATTGCTTTGAGATGGGGTTTTTTTTGTGCATTTTGTGTGCAGGATTTTGAAGTCATTGTTTTTACACAGTAATTAAGTGAACAAAGCAACAACTTAAAAGCTTCAAATTATGCTTCATCAGGTTACTGACATTTTTTATCAAGAGACCCGTCTATAAATCTGAGGAGAGAAGTGCACCCCCTCCCTCTTTTTTTCAGTTTTCTACTAAATCAAATTTCCTGGGCTGGGTTACTATAGAATTTCCAGCACAGAACCTTCCAGAATACAAGAACAAATTACAATCCAAGTGTGAGCAAAACAAATTGAGTTAGAGAGCAATAACTATGGATTGCTCAGCTGATATATAGGCCATATACTGTTTAGTCAGCACTTCCTACCCACCTCCTGACCTGACCCCTCTAGGGCCTAGCAGTTTGTGGATCCACCTTCTGTTGAGGTAAACAAAATTAGGCCATACCTCCATGGGTGCTGTGATCCGCTTACTCACTAATCTTACAATGTGAACGTGCGATAACTCAGCAGGCAAATGCAATGCACACACTCGTTTGGGTTTTATAAAAAAACATTATTTATGTTTAATAGGCCAGTTCTTTATTCATATTGTATGTTAGTCTGATAAGACTAGCATCTAGATCCATGTTCCGTAGCCCAACCCAACATTAACTTCATATTCTCTTCCTCCCAGACAGAGATGTTAGACTCAGTGGCCAGACTGCGTTATGGGTGTGGTTGGAAACTTTTACCAAACAAAACCTCTCCTCACTGACAGCCACATTTACAAAACATTCGAATGCTTAACAGACTGTGCAAAAAACCCAAAACCTCTAACCCTAACCCTTTTAGTTTTACTAAATATGTTATGTTTAATCAGCACCACGTATAACGATCATCATCAAGGGTTAAGAGCACTGAGGGAAATATAGTCATGTTTACACAATTTATGTGGGACTAATATCGTAGCATCTTTGATGAAGGACTGTTCAGTTTGGCAGATGAAATGGGTGTAGCACAGCTGAAGGAAAAACTCATGGCTGGGTTTTGGCTATCCCTAATGAGACTCTAAATAACATTACATGCAAACAAACACTAGACTGTCTCATATTTTCCTGTTCCTCCCACCGAAACTTCCCCAAAACCCCACAGGAAGATCTGCAGCATGTAATAATATTCAGAGCATATGTGCCATTAAAGAGGTCTTTATAATCAACCACCACTCTACCTACCCACACATTTTCTTAATTCTGGAAGTGAAGTGTTCATCAACCAGGATGAATAAATTACCTATAGTAATTCTATCATTATCAACCTTAACCTCTTTGTTTATGACTATGAAACCACCGACCCTTTTGCAGATCGGACATGGGACTACAATGTTCCTGCAACACCCTTCAATATGCAGTACCAAAGCTCAGTCCAAAAGTACCTAATTCTTTTGAATTCGTATTGAATCTGTTTTTCCTGGAAGGGCACGTGTTTTGTCATAAAGAGCAGGAGGATGATGTAGGAGCCTGATTCCTCACACAAATTGGTTCCTGTCTGAGCAATTTATCACTGAAAATTATAAGAGGTTCTCCCTGCATAACCAACTTGGCTGGCCATCTTGACCAATCAATCAAAAGGTTGCCAAGGACACTGAAAAATCTGCCAATTTGCGAGAACAATGCTGATCTGATATAAATAAGCGAAAACAAGCTGTTCCTGTTTAACTATGTACTTCAAATAGCTGAGAACACCAACATCTTACTAAAGACATCCAATCAGAGAGTAGAGCACAATTTATGGAATCATTAAATCTGCGGTATTGGGACACTACGAAGCTTGACTTAGAAGTCACCTTGCTACATTTTGTTGTAGCTATATCCTTATAAATGACTACTGAGCAGAGCTTCTATAATAATGTCATACTGCAATTACTGAGTGCTGTCAAACACCAATAGTTTGTTTTTAACTCAAAGAGAAAATCTGCTGAAGTACAGAAACAAGAGAGATGCCACAGAGAAAGAGAGAAGGAAATGAGAAAATGAGGCAGACTATGAGAAAAATATTCATAATGATGCATGGACAAACTCTCGGGGGCAGACACCCTGCAGTGTGCAATATTTTTTGTCCCCTATGAGAAATACCTCTATGTAAACACTTTAAATAACCACAATCAAATCTCAGCTTCCTGGCTAACTGAATTTCCAGTTTATGACTGCAGTCAGTTGGGGGAATCATACTTACTAATTCCAGTATATGGCCTACTTCTATGGTTATCTACATCTACAATTATGTAAATAGCATAAAGTTATTTATGTACATATTGGTAATATTCTCAGTGTGGTTGTTCTAATGTGTGACTTTAATGTAAAAATATCAGCATTGTTCTCAAATTAGTTGACAGACTCATAGCTTAGATGACATATTGGACAGACCTCAAACTGAGACCAGGCCATCTCAGTTTGGAGTTAAAATCAAAGCACACATTAGAAGCTCAGAAGGAGAGAATGATAAAAAAAGGAGGAGAGTGGGGACCATGGGGGTCCATGAACCTGTGTGTGTGTGTGTGTGTGTGTGTGCTGAACAGGAGTGAGAAATAGAGCTGATAAATAACAAGAATTTAGAGAATAGCATTTCTCTCCTGTAGATGTTATTAGTCTCAGTCATGACCTAGATGCCAGTGCTGTGATTTTAAAATGCAGCCCTCTGATATCTAAGCTCAGGACATATTACTGATCACACCATCTGAGCGCACTCCACACTGAAGTGTTATATATAATAATAAATCTGATATAATGTCGGTAATGACTGGCATGATGAAAATAATGACAGCTTCCAAAAGTGGCATGTGTCTGCCGGCATAAAGACGAACCAGTATTTGCACTCACTGTTTGCCAAAAATATATCTAAATATGGCCACCAACAATATATGTTGGAATAAACCTGATTACAGGTCCTTTACTGATCTCATACCCATTCTAATCACTGATATTCGAGCATTTGTGTGTGTGTTTGTTTATAGTTTACAGAGGGCTGCGTTCGATTATTTCCTTCTTGCCTTGTTTTCCTTTGCTGTACTGATGCCAGGGCAGTGGGTATGGAGCACAGAGCAGAGGAGCCCACAAAATCCCTCTGGCACAGAAATGATTGCATGAGCACGAAAGGTACAAGCACCTTCTGGCTCCTCTTGGAACACACACACACACACACACACACACACACACACACACACAAAAGAGACTTGCCAATTAAGATGCCTCAAATGTCAGAGGATTTGAGAGGTGCATTATGGCCTAACTAAGAGTGATATTGAACAGCTTCTAAAAAAACTGGGTAGAGTCTTCACTTTCTTTGCTGGTGTATGTAGTCACATCAGATAAGGGCAAATATCCTTTAAAAAGCTTGTATTTTCTCTGCTTCACCGCTCTGCACATTAATAGAAATCTATCTGTTAACTATACATATATCTAATGTTATCTCACCTTACTGAATAGGTGTCATGATAGCTGCCCGCCACTCCGCCCATGTGCTTTATGTGTGTGTGTGTGTGTGTGTGTGTCGGTTAGTGTCCGTGTGCGCGTGTCCGTGGGCGTGTTGTGTAGATGTTCGTCTTGTCATTGTTATCCTTTTGACCTTGAGTCTTGTCAAGCGCTCCTGTATTTAAGAGTGTATATGTCCAACCCTTTGTTGGTCAGTCTTTGTCAAGTCTAACTCGCTGTACGTGCTGTTCATGTTAATCCTGCCTTGGTTACAGGCACTCTCCATCACAATAGGTGTTAAACACAGAAGTGGTAACATTACCAAAGTGTATTTTAGTGCAGTCAGTCATAAGAATCACTCATAATCAGCCTTGGTTTTAAGCCTGCTTGAACAGTGCCACTGAATATTCCCCAGTGGTGGGACCCATGTACAGTACAATAATCGAATATATCACAGTAATAACCATGAAAACATTTCTGATGGGATATCTATTTTTTCAGTTCAAAGAATTATAAAGTTACATGATATTTTGGTGCAGAGTTATAGACTTGGGTGTAGTAAGACATGGCTTTTATATGACAAATAAAAGTAACAATATGGAGATAGGAAATTTTGAGACTAATTATCTCAAAACTGCCCTTTTCTCAGAGAAAGCTATATAATCCTAAAGTCTCTTAGGATTGCTTAGAACTCATTATGTATAAAAGGCTTGGAGAAAAACGCTTAGCTGAAAAAAAAAATAAAAACATACACTCACACAGATCATTACATTGTTAGAAATGACATTTCAAAAGTGGCTTATTGCCTTTCCAAAGTTAGCAGACTCACAGAGGAAGACTCTCGGGACTTATAGAGCTATTCTACATGGTAAACACACTTATGAGGCTGCCAGGGAAACACATAAAGCAGGGAAGTACAGCACTTAAAGAATGTTCTCTGCCAGAAGTCTGCAGGGACCGGGGGGGGCATAAACACCCGTCGTTTGTTGGAAGTCCCTTGGAGGGACAACATCAATCAGTAGCCCAGCTAAAGAGCGAAACCAGCTATGAACTGTCGTTGGCAATAAACGGTGCGGTACAGCTGGACACAAACACAAGAGAGGCAGTAAAGAGATGAAAAGTGGAGTTGGGATGGAAGATGACTTAACCGGGGGAATACAACAGGGCTTTGGGGAGAATATGTATTTCTGGTTATTGGCTGATTGATTCTGGTCGCTCCATGCTGTTGACTGAACCATTTTTATAGTGCTCTAAATCACTGTGGAAGAAAGTCCAGAATTTTCTTGCACATGCTATACATTACTGTGTAAAATACTCCTTGCTGATTTTGGACCATGTCTACAGATTTAGAATATTACAGCACATCTATGACAAACACTTTACTGAATGTTCAGAAATGTACCCTTACATATTATTTACCTAAATTAGAAACTGTAGAAATTAAGCACCAATAAAGGAAAAATCCTAATAACTAATTACTTCTAAAGATTGGAAATTGCAATCTCTCAAACAGAAGACAAAAAAATAAGAATACATATGCGCACGGAGAGAAACTAAAAACGGAAGTGAACACAGTCCTTCGACAGCAAACCTTTCATGAGAGATTGACGGACTACTCACCAGAATATGCCCAGTAGGGTTCCCTTGGTGCCCTTCTCTCTCTCTGATTGGCCAGGCTTCCATGTTCCGCTCCCATAGGTGCAGCTGGAACAGACAAAAACAGAGACAGAAGGTGTGGCTTTAGAGCACTGGAAAGAGTCCATAAAAAGCTTAAACTGTTCCTTAAAGGGGCTGCATTTAGCATGACAATTCACCCATTCTCAGTTTTAGCAAGAAATGTTCTTACAACTGTGCTTATGAATTGTTATTATTTTGACACTGTCATAAAATTCTCAACGCTATCCTGAAGCCATCGCACGGTATGCAATGTATAACAGTAACATTTACATTTTGTTACTGTAAATACAGTAACATTTTGTGATGAAATTACACATATTCATTATCATTCAGAAAGCTAGTTCAGTGCTTACTCAGGTAAAGGTGTTACCTGTTTCTAATAATTTGCTGAAATCCTTATTCATTCATTGTTGGACTAAAGTTGTTGCACAAATTTTTTTTATAATGACAAAACAGTAAACGGTCCATCTGTGAAACTGGAAGGTTCTGTCGTTCTACATCATTACAGTATCATTGGAAGGTTCTGTCGTTCTACATCATTACGGTATCATTGGAATGTTCTGTTGTTCTACATCATTATGGTATCATTGGAAGGTTCTGTCGTTCTACATCATTACGGTATCATTGGAATGTTCTGTCGTTCTACATCATTACGGTATCATTGGAAGGTTCTGTCATTCTACATCATTACGGTATCATTGGAAGGTTCTGTCGTTCTACATCATTACGGTATCATTGGAAGGTTCTGTTGTTCTACATCATCTTTACAGTATCATTGGAAGGTTCTGTCGTTCTACATCATTACGGTATCATTAACTTCACCTCAGTGGAGATAATTCCATTTCTTTATCATAATATTTTCATGATTACATTTCTCAGTCTGTCATTGGGGAAGCTTCATTACTGCTGCACCCAAAGCTTCTTCTGCCTCAAACAGAGAAAGTGTCCCCAAACCCAGTGCAACGTTGCAGAGTGCGCGAGAGAAATCACAGTGGAGCAAAGACTAAGAGCGGATAAGTGAGAGAGAGAGAAAGAGAAAGAGAGAGAAGGAAGAAAGAAGAACTAATCCGAACTAGTGAAGTGTGCACACCTCTCAGTGTGCATCAGAGAGCTGCATGCTGGGCCCTGCTGGATCAGCGCACTCCTCCAGTCATATTAATATTGAAACAGCAGCCCAGTCTCTTCCGAGTCTACCCTTAAGAACACATGTGGTGGAATCTGGCCGGCTATTCTCCCGTCGCCCCTGTAGCTGTCCTGTTTTTACCTTGTTCAGTGTGCGTCAAAGCCCCTCTACCCCTGTGGGAAACCTCCAGGGTGAGAGAAAGATGTCTTAAAAACCAGAGAGACTTAACATGCCTGTATATGTGCTGCTTCGTAGTCTGCTAAAGAGTTTCTGTTTACCTTATAGACAAAAAAAAAACCAAAAAAAAAACCCAAAAAAAACCAACCAAACAAACAAAAACAAACCCTGTGGAATTAACACCTAGCTTTAGTGTTGAAATGACTCCTACAGGTTTCATTTGTGTCAAGCTGGATTTCTATAACACTACAGGTGTTACTTCAACACTGGGACTTTCGTTGTGTACTGCTATGGGTCCATCTTATAAACGAATTATGTTTGAATGCTGAATTAATGACTGCAAACAAGCCAGTCCTATAGGAGCTTATGGCTGCATACGCTCGACGGCCATATGATCACAGCTCCTGTGTGACTGCTCCCTCCCCTTGAGATGAACTTGGATCTTCTTCTGTGAGCAAGAATGGGATTCTTGTATTTATATCTCACTTCAAAGCACCCTCCTCCACCTTACCAGTGACTCATTCTCAGGGGAAGATGCTGCGTTTGCACAAACACATTTTCCTATCCACCACTCTGTTCTTACTGCAGCTTGCATCATTACATTGGAGATTAATTAGAAGCTGAGTTAAGTCAATTCACTCTATCCAAGCAATTAAGGACACCCTTATTGGTTTGACAACAATTAGACCTGCTCTCATTGGCTGGCAAGCTGTCCTGCTTCATTTACTGTTTAATCCCATGATGGACAGCAACACGGTTCATACAGGGCAACTGCACTAAAACAGTAAACAATTGCTTCTTTCTATTAACACTCTCATGAACTATTCAAAGGTTATGCAAACGGAAAGGTAGGTGGTTATTGTTTTTCTCATTACTTTTTATGAAGGGTAAACAGTCCAGTGACCTCAAACAATATAATATTCTGCTGGGAAGGAGGCGGTTTGAAGCCCATTTTGTCCCTTGGGCCCCATAACAGTAGGCACAAGTCAGCAGCTTTTGCATGCATGTGTGGGGGTGCGGGTCATGGGTTTGAGAGTGACAGAAGAGGTGAGAAAGTGCAGTAGAAGGAGAAAGATGCACAACAGATATGCGTCAAGCTCTGAACTAATGCGAACAGCAGGAAGGTGCCCCTATACTGTACAAGCCCCGCCCACAACAACCTCGCCCAGCTGGACACAAGATTAAAGGAGTCCCACTGACATCAACATCACAGCCTCTGCCATAAAGCGCCAATCTGGGGAGGGATGCAGTATCCGTAACATGGTTTGAAAATCCACTTCTGACTCTCCTGTTCTTATAGATACAAGGTAACTTAAGATACTAGAAAATCATTTTGCAGCTTCCATCCTGTGACGTACGAGCCAGACAAACGCCACATAGAACAATGAGTTCTGTTTACGTCATGGGTTAGTGTGAACATTGTAAAATACAGGCCTGAGGTACATATTCCCATTTGTTCTGCAACTTGCAACTCATGCATATTTTCATTAATCAAAATACATATCAGATTTCAGACTCTGAAGCAGAGATTTTGAAGTGCTCTGATTCTAGAGCATGGTTGCTAGGCTTGCAAAGTCTAGCAGATAAACAAAGCCACAGTCCCTGTAGGAAGTCTGCAAATAAGATTCAGTCTAACATGGGACTTCACATCCCCTGTTGGGCAAGTGAGTGGTTGACAGAGAGGTTTAAAGATGATAATGGTCCCTGGTCATGCTTGTATTCTGAAACACGCATCCAAGAACACACATGTGCACGAACATAAACATAGTTAAAGAACTTCCGCCTGTGTCAGCGTGTTTTTACTCTGTATCAGCTGCTCCAGCTAAACGTCTCTCTCCTATATATGAGTGAGCCTCCTTTTTTTAAAATTAAAAATAATAATAATAAAAAAAATCCTTCTCCTTTTCCGTGTTGATCAAAAGCTCTAAATCCGCTCAACAAACAGACGGGATAACGGTGCGGCAGACATTTCCACTCTGCAGAGCTCGCTCTCAAAGGCCAGCCACAGCACTGGCAGCCCCATGAGTCAGAAAGGTCACACAGCCCTGCAGCCTTGGTACTGAGTGCCAGCCAACTCATCATCAATACCTGACATGGATTATTTTAGAAGCCTGCCGTGCATACAGGCACCAACCTTGGTGTTGACCTACTGGGTCAGTGTTCCCGACTAGGTGTTGACAATCCTTTAACAAACCATCTGACATCTGAATGACTTTTCTCTGCATGTGTGTCAACAATGGGGAGTAATCTGCTTTCGCTACAGTGGCTTTGCACTGGGTGAGAGGCAGAGGGAGTGGCGAGCTGCTTTCAGCTTGCGTTTAGCCAGGCTTCTGCTCCCTGTGCCGGCTCTTTAATCTCTTTTTGTGGCTGGTGTTTACATCTGTGAGATGACCTGGAGGGACATTTTTCTAAAACAAAGGCACTAGATCAAAGAGAGGAACCAATGAAGTCATGTAGGTAAAAAAAAAAAAAAAAAAACTGCTTAAAATAGGACAGTTTGCGGAAGAAAAGTGATCTCAATTAGACGCTTCTCAGACCAAGTAAACAACTGAGACCTGCATCACACTGACTCTGCACTGTAGCTGTTTTATTGTTTCAGTATTCTTACCCCCCCCAGTCTGCCAGTGGAGTGCAGCGTATGACATTCAGAATGGACTCAGTAAACAGGGGTAAGGCAAGAGAGTAACACCAGCTGGCAGAACAAAGAGCTAAGAGAGAGAAGGCAGTGTGGCTTCACCTCATTGTGACTGGCAGGCATAGGCCCCTCTGCCCATTAGTGTTTGATTGACAGCATTTCTGTAGTGTGACTGTTTGGAGGGAAAGTGACCAATATTACAAGAAGAGCTAGAAGAACACTTAAAACAGCAAGAGAATACCAGATCACAGGACAAGGCATGGAAAAAATACATGAATATGAAATGAACAAGGAATTCCTCATGGTTACTATGGTTCAGTCAGTGATTTATGTTGACTCACTGTGAATGTGTCTGTACGGCATTCAGGGTATTGTTGAAAAAAGCAAAGATCTCATCAACAGTTTTAAAGTCAAAGACATGGAAGTAGGTGGATCCTATTGCCTTATATGTCAGTAGTGTGGAGTCAAAGCACAGGGACTCACATTGTGTGCATAAACCACCAACATCCTGACTTTATCCTGTATTTATAAAACTAGTAACGGCCTATTGTCTCATTGTTTTGTTAGACGTCTGGCCTATTTTAAACGACAATACTGTAGGGCTTCCTGAGAGAGAAAGTCATTAATGAATGGTGTACTTTTTAACTTCTTCCTGTCTTATACAGCATACAGTAATTGTAGAATTCTTCAGATGACCATTTCTGAGTCAGAACATTATGAGATGAGATGAAATACCAACCAAGGCATTGGAAAAAAACAAAAACAAATACCAAAAGCTGGACCTGCCCAATGCATGGAATAAAAAAAACAAGCAATTAGAGTCTATATAGACTGAGCCTCTTAGACCTAAACCTGCTATGACTAAGATCCTAAACATTAAACTGTTAAATGGTCCACTGACTGATTCTATCAAGGACTTACGTAAATCCATTAGTACGACTAATCATATGTTATAAGTTTGAAAAAAGGGCAAACACATTTTCCTCTTTAATTACCAAGCAATTGAGCAAGTGTGGAACAGCCTTTGAAAGGACGAATACAATCGCAGAATCACAAAGGGTTCTAATAAACTACTTGTAAAGCAGATTCTACTCTAAAAGAGTATTTATCAACACATTGAATGGATCTACTGGATTAGTCCTAATTAGAAAGTCTATCACTGTTATTTTAAGAGTTTCTTACTAATGTATTATCTTCTTACTAATGTTTTATTTTTTACTATTGCTGTTTCCAGTTCAAGATTTTTCAAATCGTGGGCAGATAATTCATTTCAATATTTAATCAAGAAACAGTGTACGGTCTTTGGCCAAGACTGGGTGAACATCATTCACTTCAATATAAAGTAAATAAATGTCAAAACATAAATTGCCATATAATATTTAATTTAGTACCGAGCCAATATTTTAACACATATTTTAAAATTGGTGTACCATCTATAATGTATAATGTAAAAATATATACATATTTAGGTCCTCATTTTGAGCAATGAGTTGTGATACAGAGAAACACACATACAGAGAAACACACTGCGCCTGCATTCACTGGCCACTTTAACATATAGTGATGCCCTTTGTTACAAGTGTGCAATTACTGTAGCTCATCTGTTGTCATGGAGAATATGTCACTGAATGCTGCTTTGCAGAATTCAAAAACCGACCTTAACTGAACTAATATTGTATGTAACATATACATCACATTATAATAAACAGGTCAAAGGTCATACGCAGCAAATGACTTATAGGACAGTGCAGGGTAGCTTCCAGAAATGGATGCAACAGAAAAATAAATCAACTCTTAAATGCCCACAATTATTTGCATATATGCAAAAAAACCCAAAAAAGAGCTTAAATAAGAGCATTCATACTATATACAAAAGATGCATCTGAAAATTAAAGTTTAAAAAAATTTCAAATATATGAACATAAAAGTGCTCTACCTCATATATTTGAAATGTTCTAATTTTATATATATTATAAAGCCATGTTCACACCCTAATGGCATATTAATCTGCATTCCCAAGCAAGGCATTACAGCACGAGAGGCCGTGTGCTTAATTAGCAAAAGCTATATTAGTAAATGATTATTATTATTATCATTACTGTTATTACATAGCTAAACTGTAATTTAGAGAGTCGAGTTTTAATCATGAGCTAAATTTGCTGAGTAACACAATTTTAGGCTGTTAACAGTGTCCACTACTAACACTGAAATACGCTTCACCTCTCTATAAATCCTAAAACTCTTAAGAGAAAAAAAAAAACAGGCTGAAGTGAGCCAGTGACATGTGTAAAAGTCACACCCGACTTGCGGATATGAAATATGGATCTGGATCACTGCATTCCATTACTTTTAATGCTTCCTTCGTATTGATTTTTCACTCTCTGCTTTCAATTAAACGATTTACAGGCTCTTTGTATGCGGGTCAGGCTATGGAAGACAGACAGATTAGAAAAGGAGAGAGGGAGAAAGGATTCCTTTCTGATTTCATTAAATAGACGACCATTCAATCACACAGCAGAAGAGTGCTCATTAGGAGAGAGTGAGAGTGCTGCTGGGGAGAGTGAAGGGCAAGGTAAAGTATTAAAAAGCCAGCGTCTTTTGACAAGAGGCCCTTGATGGATTCTGGTGTCAAGCTGGAGCTTCCTGCTGAGCTGTAAGACTGCTTGACAGAGGGGTTGAAAGTCCATCTCTACAGGACACTGCGATCTCTGACTTCCCACGCACACGTACATGCACATGAACACACAGCGGGTACACACACACACACACACACACACACACACACACACAAGCGCGCACAATCACACAATAACACACACGCATATGCACACAGAGTAATATACAGGGAGATGCACCTATTAGACAGACAGGTCAGACATCAGATGTATCTAGAATGTCTGTCATAAATACAGTATCAAATATACTGAGCAACTAAATCACACATGTAGTCTACATAAACATAAATCACACACACACACAGTCACACTTGTAGCTCCAGGGTGCTCATTAACTTCTACACAAAATCCACTCCAAAAATGAATAGTGGAAGAAAGTCATTCCAGAGGTATGGTCTTCAGTGGAAATACACACACACATACATACTGGAAACAATACAGAACACAAACGGAATTTGAAAACAAACAGAATTATATCATAGGAAATCCCAAATAATTCATTTCGCCTCCATTTTTTTGTGTTGCTTTGATGAAACAATGGGAAAAGGGTAAGGTCATGCAGTTCTCTATTGTATTTTACTGGACTGTAGCAATTTCTGGCCAAACAGTCTCCGGTCTCCTTACAACAGTCTGAATATGTATAAACCACGACATATCTCTACTTCCAAACCATTATTCCAGCCAGACAATCCATAACCACGGCTGGCCAACAGAAATAGCAACTTAGCCACTGCTCTTAGGACACTATTACAGCCTGAACTCATTCTCCATAGAACTACCGCTATTTACGAGTAATAGGATGTATCACTGGAAAGAGAATGTGGTGTCAGTGTGAGCTGTTCTATAGGTGATTTGCATGTTCAAATTACAATGAAAACTGCAAGTCCAGCAAACTACTGTATGAATCCATTAATGACCCATCCACTGGATGCAGTTTACAAACACTCACATCCATAAATCTTAATGTCCCATCACCATTTGATCACACTCTCAGCTCATTCTATATATCATTGTTTTATATCTGTATTTCTGCAGAACCTGTGGTGGGAAAAGATTCATGGTCTATCACACGGTATGATCTACAGTGTGCAGGTAACAAGCTGCAGGCATTTGTACAGAAGAGTTTGTACTATTGGGTTCACGTTGACCCTCAGTGATTTGACCTTTTGGGTAATTCATCTCCCAAAATACAACTTATGTTCATCATTGTGAGACATGTTTTGATAACCAGGAGCTTCCACTTCTGAAATATGTTTATAATGTTTTAAAAGTATTTAAATGAGTTTATTCTGTTTCTAGATGTGTTCAAAAATCTGTCCATTGCTTTTTGGAGAGCACCATGCCCTGAACCTCTTCCTTGGATTCCAAAGCTTGCACCTTCTTTGGAACTTTCTGGTTGTATTTAAGGAAACCCTGAAGCATAGTATCCACCACTGTGGTAAGAGTAGACCTCTTGACTAGGGTGTGTCATGACCCTAGATTTAGAAATTACAAGGACCAGTAAAAACCATCTAACAATATAGCAGAATGACAAATCCCTATGCAATATAATACATGCTTATATGCCAGGGCCTTTTATTGGGGTTATTTATCAGCCTTCAAATAAAGCCATCAAGAACCAATACAGGAATCAGGGCAGCACAACTTCATTCTTCATCCACTTTCAAAAATTTCTATGATGTGAGAAGCACATGTAATCTCCAGCAACTTTGTGCGCTGGTGCGAGAACGCAGACAACTAGGTACCTGGGCAACAAGTACCTAGTTGCTAAATGTGAGTACTAAAAGAGACAGTAAAGGCTATTTGAAGCGGTACCTCAGCTTCCTTAATGGACTGTGCAGAGCAATTGCACGCGAGGACAACCTGCATGCGTGTTCAAAGCTGTCTGACAAGTGACTGACGAGGAGAACTGACAAAGCTGCTCTTTCTGCATGTAATCAGTGGAAAATTCATAATTTCCTAACTGAAGGTCAGCGTGAAATACATTTTATTTTAAATGACGAAACTGCTCACGAAAAACCCACAGGAAATTTTTGCACAGTCCTAAAACGTGCAAAATATAGTTTCAGATGTTTCCTTTTGTGTACTTAATAGAAACAGTTTATATCATTTTGCGTGGGAATCAATCACTAAGTGCTCTAGACAAACATTCATAGGCATTAATAAATAATACAGCGCAATATAATCTGAGGCCATTGACTTTCTGGCTACTGGTCAAATTCTTAATGTTACATCACCTTGAGAGTAATAGTCAGAGCAATAGACATCTCCGAGTTTTTATTGCGCACTTTACTTCCACGGGCAAACCGTCGCCCTACGAATAAGTGTCTACCTTTCGTCTAGTCGTGTATAAATATGGCGGTCAAGGTGTTTTCTTTTTACGAGTCAAATTACTCTATTTCAATATTAACAGATGGCATTAATTCGTTTGTTTATCCCTCCTGGTGTTGACTGATGCTTGACATGACTGATGTCAACACGAACGGACTAGTTCACAAACTTTTTTTTCCACGGACACTGAAATTTTGAATGTAATAATGTGTTATAAAAACACTAAGTATGTAGGCCCACTTACCGATCGACTGGACGAGGAGAACTGACAAAGTCAAACACGAGACCCTGTAATGGTACGAAACCCGTAGACTCCCCATGTCTAAAGCGCATCGATTACAAGATAAAATGGCGAACGAAATGAAGAGACAATAAAACTACTAACAACAATCAAGCACCTCTAAGTAAATTTCAACCGAACTACAGTTTAGGGCTGTAAATAGGCAGCATGAAATCTTGCGCCTATTCTGTGGGACATATCGCGCAGCCCACGATTGGCACAGACTTCTACTCTCGGCGGCGTCCTCATGCAAAGCGAGCTTTTCACATTCTCAGAGTAAATTCCGGCCGGTAAGCTTGCTGGGCGCACTTCAGGTCGCTTGCGTTCGAGAGAGCATAAAATAGTCCTTATAGTCTTTTCTCTGTCGAGGCAATCCGCAGGCTCTCACAAATCAGGAACGTCGCTTCAGCAGCGTTGAGCGTTCCACTTCTCCATCCAGGAAGTTGTGAACATAAGCGCTGGGGTTTGGCAGAGGAATTAGTTTACAGCAGCACGGGCGGGAAGGAAAATCAGAGCACTCCCCTCTGGATCCTAGCGCCGAAGGCTAGCCAACTGATGTCTACTGTGTTTGGCCAGAAAAGATTGCCTGCTGGACTCATGAAGTAAGAACGCGACTCTTTTCTATAACGTCCATTTTCAACAAAGGAGCGTTTCGCACACGTGTTTGCTCCTAGTGGTTTTCCACGAAGCTGGGAAATGTTGTTGGCCGAGAAAAGTTAAGTGTTTCATACTAGATTTTCCAGTCTTCTTCATAAGCTACCTGAATACTGCTAATAATACTGAAAACTAATTATGCGTGACAAGTGTTATACGCGACAAGCCATATTAAACTCATTGCTATCAAGCAGAATTCAATAACACTGACAGTGTCAATCAAATGAACACTAATAATACTGAATTGGGGGCATCAATTTTTTCAAGGAACTGCTGTGCATATTCGTTTCTGTGGACTTATTCTTCAGCACCTCGGAGGAGTTTAATAACTACATGGATGAATAATGAATGTTATTTTCTTCCGTGTACATATTACCCAGTCCGAGAAGGATCACGTTTGTACGTTGACTCAACGCTATCTTCTACACTCTGCTCTTAACCTGACGGCGAACGGCGCTGTCCAAGGTGCTGAATGTTTTTCTAAGCATTTGGCGTTGGATCTGAAAGTTGGCTTGGTTTTTGACGTTGGTTCTGAAAGCCTGTCCCTATTTATTGGACTAAACAATACTATACTCCTTATCCAGTATTAAAATAATATTGTTTCATTAGATGTGATGACGATGTTGCACGGATTACAGTTTCTGGAATTAAAAAGTGACATACATTTAACATTATTGCTTAGAGTAACATCTTTCTTATGTAATTAATAGTATGCACTTAAATCATGGAAAATATTAACTCAACCACTATCACCTGAAAATGTGCCCTTTTCATAATCCAAAGTGTTTACTTTACAAATGACACCTGATTTACGGCCCCTGATCCTCGGCTCCTGTCTTGCATTCTCTGCTCTAGCTCCACCCTGGTTCATGTCCTCATCATCAGTCTCCTCCTATCGCGCATGTTTTGTGTTACATCATCTCTGTTTCTGTATAGGCTTCTGGATACCTTGTGAAATCTTGCTCATGCTATGCTAGCAACCCTTAGCTATGTCTCCAGATTCTGGTTTACAGATCTTCTAACAGCCCATATTCTTGTGCTTTCCCATTGTTTCCCTTTCAAGCTCCAGTAATTAAATTTATTACAGTATTAACGAGAGCCAGTACCTAGTTCAAATTATGTGGAAAAATAGGTGAGGTTTCTCTGTCCTTCATATGTTGTCAATTTGCAATGTAAAAAGACTTTACTGATTAAAACTGAATATAACCCAGCTCACAGTTATGTTCAAGAATAGTCTCATTTTCTGTCCCAGTTGTTGAGGTCAGTACTTTAAAAACTCTCTATATCCATTGGCTCTTATTAATTCTGTCAAAACTGCTAATTGAATACTTTATCACTAATTATCACCTCCAAGCTCTCTCTGCAGCAGGTAGACCTGTATGGTGAGCTACAGTATACTCCTCAGACAGCTGATACAAAGGAGAGGTGGAGGGACAGTGAACAGCAGGAGAGTTTGGGAAAGGAGCCCAGCTGGACTTTAATTTGAAGAATCTGATTAAATTCGGTATTTAATTACCCTTCTCTCAGAGGAGCTGTTGGGGACTGTCACACTGTTCTGAGCATGTAGAGTGTGGGCCATCTGCCTGTTCTTTTGGAACTCTCTCTAGTGACCCCTGTAAGAGGCACACACATACACACATACACACAAACAAACAAACAAACAAATAAAGGTGTATAGTCACCAAAGAAGATGTTTTTGGGTATTCTTTATACTGTTGAGATGAGGACAGGCTTGTGGCAGCTTTCAGTCATATGGATCAGGAAGGTAATACTTTCATCCTATTTCAACCAGCATTACCCCCTTACACTCCAAGGAACCACTAGTAGGTCCAGACTTTTCAAACTTCTGTATCTTTAGTTAGCACTGACACCTCTTCCCATATAATTTTTCTGCAATCCCAACCTAAAGACAAGTTCCTACCTTACTCTTGCTCAACACTACTCTGTAGTGCTAAATATAGTAGCACTTAATCTTTTTTTCAGTTGATTTCACATGTTGACAGTTGGTGCATAATATATGGTTGAGTTCATCAATTATGCATCATTTGTTCAGGCAACAACTACACAGTATATGAAATTCATTTATTCCATGCATTGTAAATCAGATACAGGATGACAATTCACCTTCTCACATGCTTAATGGATTCTCCCAAAGGAGTTATGTATTGCACATGTAAAGAGGTTGACATAATTTAAGTCACATGGCCTAAAGTGCTTGATATTGGGGAAAGTGGCTTAAAGCATGAACAGGAAAAAGACCGTTTTGTCTGAAAAACATTAATACATTTAAGTAATTTATATGGTTCACTCACTGTAAGTTATTTAGCATTGTTGAGGTCTTTATAAGGATTCCTATTGATGTTCTGATGATTCATAAAGCACTCAGGAACCTTCTTTTTCTTCCTGTCTTTTTCAGTGAATGTTATTGTGCTTTTTCCCTAGTCCTGATGCAAACACAGATCTGAAAACCACAGTAAATGGCTCCTTCATTGGTGTGCATCTCTCTGCCTTCAGACCATCCCCACTCAGAAGGGCATCTTAGCATAAATTATGCTTTTGTTGCTCATGGTTAAGGCCATTAATAGTTTGAGAGGAGCTTGATCAAGAGAATGATGCATGGTAAAATAATAAAAATAGTAACAACAACAACAACAACAATAATAATACCACTACTAACAACAACAATATTAATTTGTTACATTTGTGTAGTGCCTATCCCGAGAGAGAAATGTGAAGGGAAAAAAGGATGAAGCAAACACAAGTCTCCAACCGAAAGGTTTAATGAAACAAATGAAAGCCAACATAACATCCATGACCACCATTCATCATGTAAACATAAAATGCTTATAAAAGTCACAACATAATAGCCCCCAGGCAGTGTGGTGAATGAGGCACAACACATACCACCTAAGGGGGCGTGGCAAAATGCCTAAAACAAACACACATGGAGAACAAAATAACAAGCATAAACCGAAGCCGTGTGATAATGTCACTGACGTTTTATGGATGCTGCCTACAGGGGAGCATCATCACATTTCAAAACCCGAGGTCACTTCACAGGACAAATCACAGTTGATTGTGCTAATTGAGATTAAAAGTTTGCACTGTTTATGGCAGCAGAAAAAATTCTGTTTACAGAAGGATTCGAATGGATACATTCCACAGGTGATGAGGTTCATCAACATATAAAGCTCTACATTCATGTAAATGAGTGAAAAATGAATACTGAATAGTAAATTCCTATATAGCTAAGTATGTCTGAAGAAGCTCTCTTACCGCACATACTGACTAGAGGCCATTCCTCTGAATGAGGAGGAGGAAAAACAACAAAGACAATTATGGCACTTTCCTATGTTCAGCTCCATAATTAGGCCATTTTGGGATTAGGCTGCTTAAATTTTGAATTTCAACAGGAGTCTGTTGTGCAGCGGCTGTTCCTAGACTGTTTTACATTTCAGCTTCTGCCTTTTGACTGCCCTCGGGCACTGGGGTTTAAGCATTTTAAAGGTACTGACTAACTTGCTTAATATTAAAGACAGAGAGAGTGGCAATCAAGGACAGATGCTGGCCTAAAAGGCTTGAGGAAGAGGAACATGGACTTCTTCAATCTGTCTAAACTTTGCATTGATTAAAAAAAAAATGCTGAGACATGTGGCCAGCTGCCAAACTATTAGGGTTTGGCTCACAGAGGTTTATGTGCCTGCTTCACTCGTTCTATGATTTTAAGCTCAAGGCAGAATATAGCAGGATTGCTTTTTGAATTAAATGCATAATGCAATAAGCCTAAATCTTCACATGAAATGCAGGTGTGGTTCATTTTAACCTGCCATATTTCAGGATGTGGTTGGTTTTGTGTCTGCACAGCTTTTTGACAGATGCATGAGCTGTGAGATTTTGGGTTGTCTTTCTGGAGATGCTGCATTGTTGGCACAGCAGTAATGACAGCATAAGAATCGGTCATAAGATGTGATTTGACACAGTGTCGCCAGATTGGCATTGTTCTGTGCACCATGGAATGCTGGGATCATTTCCCATAGGTATTAGAATGACATCTTGGTCAAATGAGAGGGCAGCCCAGGAATGGTCACGTAAATCCAGCATGTACCCAGAAGATAAGCCACAAAAAGTGTCTGAAAAGCAGATCATTTTAATGTAATTTTATCCACATAAATGAGAAGCAGTGAGTATCTTTGTTTAAAATAAGACTTTTAGGTATGTATTGAAATTAAGGAGCATTACGCACACATTAAAACTGAGCTAGAGCCCTCATTTTTCAGGCACACAGTGACAATTCAAAAGTTCAGCTGCAGCTTCGATTTCTAACACACACAAATCTTCCAGTAAGGAATTTTACATAAGTTATTTTTGTGCTTGGCTCAATCCAATCTATACATACTGTCATGGACATTCCTCCACACACACACACACACAGCCTCACTCTCGATTTGTCAATATCTGTAGCCATCAGTTCTCCCAAGGACATGCGGACGGGAGGGTCAAACATAGCCGCTCAACCTAATTATGCTGATGGCGGTGGGCAGCTAAAAGCCGGAAGAGCTGTTAGTTTCCAGAAACACAGTCGGTCCTGCTGTCCTCCATACGAAGTGACACTCGATGTGGGAATTGCAGCTCGTGCTGTTTCGTCTTATGGCTATAAAGAAGGACTGGAGCAGGGAGTGTTTGTGACTATGACCCACATGCACTGGCTACCTCACACATCCCAAAATACAATTCACGTAAGATGCTGAGTTGTTTTAGTGACTGATTATAAAAGCTATATTTAGAAGGATATAGTTTTGATATAAAATAAAAATGGATCTAAGCTGGGTCTCTGCAGCAGTAATAATTAAATACTGCAGAAACAATTTTTTTAACATGACCCATTTAAGAACCCTGAAGAGTAAGTTGGAACTTGGCTATTTATAGTGTCGAAGGACTCAGTGACACAGTGACCAGCTCTATGATATTTCATGTCAGCATAGCACATCCCTCTTCAGAAGTCTGTGGTCATCATGTGTCTGTGATTAGTTTAGCTGGTAAACCATTCTGTCCATACCATTTCTAATACAGTCTTTAAAAGGAAGCACCATGTGCTAAAAGCAAAATATACTTCTAGGATTTGGATTTGGGGGCTCTGCACCAATCAAAAAGTCATCTTAAAAATAAAACGTCTGTAACAGAATTCAGGTGCATTTACATAATCGAAGCTTAAAATGCATTTGTAACCACCAATATGAACACCCACCTGTCCATCTATTCCATTCAGTTATTAAAAATATTTTATTATAGAAATATGAGATGTGGCCAAATAGTAACTGAGCAAGGGTGTTTCAAATCTGTTTAATCAAACACTGTACACTGTGCTGTGATGCCAAAGAAATTCATAACAGACGTTACACTTGTCACCTGCTGGAAAAAGGAAACATTAAAAAAATTAACATCTTGGATAAGAGTAAGTTAGCCTCAGGGAGAATAACTGTGTACAGTGGGTATTGGGTTTCCTGTGCCAGCCAATTACCATTCATCCTCCCACTGAAATTATGGAGGGCAAATAGTTAGAGACAGATAGAAGAAACTTTCTTCAGCAAGCAGCACTACAGAATGTGTAATAAATCCATTGTTTTTTACTTTTATATGAACAGAAAATATGAACATATGAAAATCATTTCAGAGAAACATTTCAATGTCTTATGATGGACAAATGCCAAAATATTTTGATAAAACTGCGTAAATGTTGAAAAAAACATTTCTAGGAGGCAAACACTATGCAAATGCAGATGATCTTGACATACTAACCAGTTTGTTAGGTGCAACTGTCATATGTGCATACAGACTATAGCCCAAATTCCATTTGAACCATTTCCTCTCAATGAAATCAAATTGTGGACAGCTATAGAACTGAACTGAAGTACACCTGAAGTGATATTTACAACAAAGTGACTGGTAAGTGTATTATGCAAATCAGCAAATGTCATTTTGATCTGTGTAACAATACCTAGAATTGGATTTTCAATTGGATTTGAAATGAAACAATAGAATTGTTGCATCATTTACATTGTTAACTCTGAGTGTGGTTTGTAAGTAAATGGAAAGTAACACAAATCTCTTCTTTTGGTTCTGTACTTAAAATAAAACTGTTAAGTCATGGTGCAAACTTTAATTCAAGCGTATATATATACACCATAGAGGTATAAAAAAAGATACTTTGCTGCTTAGTTATTTTTTGTCATTTGTGTATTGTATCATTATTTAAGACACAAACAGTGATAAGACTTCAGTTGATTTAAGATGTTGCATCTGCAGTGTGTTTCTGAATATGAAGACTAAAGTGGTGTAAGTCATTCAGAGACATGACCTGGATAATAAGTAATTATTTGGTACATATTTAAGAAGCAGGGGTGTTTTTTGCGTGTTTTTACCAATTGCACAATATGGCGTATACCACAGTAGTGGATGTTCAAAAATACTTTCATTCAGGAATAAAACAATTATGAAGAATAATATTATTATGTGGGATGTAGGCAATTATGTATCAAAAACAACATTGACTGCTCAGATTGTTCAGTCACTCAACCAGGACAATTACCAAACATCTACTGCTATCTTGCAGAAAAGGTTATTCCAAACTTCTCACAAATGTCATATTATTTAATCATAACCAAATCTTTAGTGTTATTCTCTAGTCACTTTTGAATAGCAAAACACTCTGACTTTTCATCCTCAGTAAGTTGTACACAATTATCAGTGGCCATTTTCTACCTAGTGTCCGATTTGACTTCAATCAAATCCTCCGGTTTTCGAAACTGATAGCTTTTGTTGCGTTAAAGAGCTTTTGGTAAGCTTAACTGGTTGTTGCAATGTACAGTATAACACAATCAATAGATGTATACAAAATGTCAGCATGTCATGTATATATTTTGTGTCCAGCATAACACTGGAACAATTGAGTTAGTCACAACTTTTTTACAAGGTGAAGCAAGCTGAAGAGATATTGAAACAGAAGTTCTTTTTTAATAATGAATTTCTGCTGTCCATTCTGCAGATTACTTATCAACTGTGTGAACAGAACGGACAAACATCCTCCATGTAATTTCCCATACGTTTGTGTAGGTAGCAGTAGCTGTGTAATTACCTTGTTCTTTTCATCTTCAGAATTCAGCTATCACATCAAATTAAACATGAAAGTCACCATTACATTTCAATTAGTATAGCATGTCTCTGCTCTGTATGCAGCATACAGTGTGTATGCAATAATGCAACAGTGTGTGTATACAGTAATGCATACAGTGTGTATACAGTGTGTATACAGTACTGTTGCAAATAAATAATGAAAACTCTTTATACCCTCTTTACAGCCATGTTTGCATTACTATAAATAGACAATTAACCAGAACATTGTAATATATAATATTATAATATAATATATTGCAAATAATATAATTTCAAATAATGTTGCATCATGTAGAAAATGCATATTTAGGTTTTGATTATTTAGAAAAGAGATACTTGGTTCCAAATACACACAAATGTCTTTATGGTAAGCAGGTGAATATTTGCTTGGATCTGCTCAAAGAATGCATTTTTATTGACCATGATCAATGAGCCAGTCCACAGAAATTTCTAAGATAGATTGTGGAGCCGACTGGTGGGTATTGTGCACTACTGTATCTAATCTTCTCTAAGATCTCTGAGATGTCCTTCCTCCTCAGTCATGATCTGACCTTAATCTAATTTCACACACCTGATGCCTAACCCTGAAGCTGGTGCAATGCTGACAGTGCATGCAAGTCATGATTTATGAACATGCTTTAATTAGGAGTTTTGCTTACATTGACAAATGAGAATATTTGCAAAAATGAGTGCATTTTAATCATTAAAGCAAGCTATGAACTGCTCTTTTATTTGTATTTTTAGAAAGAAAGGACAAAAATGATTATTGTCATTTATGCAACTTTTTATAGTGTGAAATTATTATGTACAGGCTGAATATATTTATAATATATTTATAAATATATTGATTCAGCAATATATTGATTAAAAAGCCAGTGTAGATGGTGTGTAACAATACTTTGATAAAAT